>CM033642.1:210799091-210950891 GCA_019512145.1 Engystomops pustulosus
GGCTCCTGCTGCTGCTTATAATGTCACCTTCACACTATATGATTGTGCCACTCTGCGGGCTCCTGCTGCTACTTCTGATGCCACCTTCACACTATATGATTGTGCCACTCTGCTGGCTCCTGCTGCTGCTGCTTCTGATGCCGCCTTCACACTATACCATTGTGCCAATCTGCGGGCTCCTGCTGCTGCTTCTGATGCCGCCTTCACACTATATCATTGTGCCACTCTGCAGGCTCCTGCTGCTTCTGATGCCACCAACACACTATATGATTGTGCCACTCTGCAGGCTCCTGCTGCTGCTTCTGATGCTGCCTTCACACTATATGATGGTGCCACTCTGCTGGCTCCTGCTGCTTCTGATGCCACCTTCACACTATATCATTCTGCTACTCTGCGGGCTCCTGCTGCTGCTACTGATGCCACCAACACACTATATGATTGTGCCACTCCGCGGGCTCCTGCTGCTGCTTCTGATGCCACCAACACACTTTATCATTGTGCCACTCTGCTGCTCTTGATGCTTCTGATGCTACCTTTACACTATATCATTGTGCCACCCTGCGGGCTCCTGCTGCTGCTGCTTCTGATGCCGCCTTCACACTATATCATTGTGCCACTCTGCCGCTCTTGCTGCTTCTGATGCCACCTTCACACTATATCATTGTGCCACTCTGCGGGCTCCTGCTGCTATGAGAGTGGCGTATCGTGGGACACATTTTGTTTTTAATTGCTGTTCCGGGGACCTTTAGTAAATGTGCCCCAAGTCGTCATGGTGAATGATAGGTAAAAATGAAGCCACGTTCATCGAAACCAAATCTAGTAAATGGGTTTGCAGCAGATGCAGCAGATAGAGCGTCCAAAAGTCAACATACACAATGGCGGAATGGTGTTAGAGGTCCTGACGCAGCTCCTAGTTCTTGTTCTTGGTTTCTGGCTGTTCAAGCTGAATTTAACTGTAGTATTTATCCAATCTTGAAGTCCTGAGTATAGCAGCATCAGCGAGAACTCTTAGGCCAACAATAGTCACAATTAAAACCAAAAAGATTGATGTCATCCAAAGTCAACATCAAACCAAGAAAATAAGGTTATAATTCACCCTGGAACAACACAAGAGGCGCTCTGAAAACCTCAGCAGTAGAAAGCCAGTCTTTTGTCCTTGGAGTTAGTTATAGTAAGAAAAGCACTTGCTTTCTCTTCGCGATCCTCCTACTTATGTTGTGCCAGTCAGTTTCTATGATAGATGATAGATGATAGATGACGCACGGACTGTTTCTGTTTTCACACACATACCAACTAGGACCACAGAAAAACCTAGATAACATGTGGACTGCAAAAAGGACCGGATATACGGTGTTGAGCTAGAGAAAGCACCTTAGGATTTTTTTCCTATTGCCAGCATGTTTCTCGCAGAGACCATTTTAAATGGATTTTGACCCCTACCAATGACTTGGGTATACAGGGATATAACAGGTTTTCGTATAGGATTAGAAACCCAGCACCATGTGTTGACAAGGTTCAATATATTATAAATTATTTCTACATAGCATAAACCAAATAATTTAACTTTCGCAACCAATATGAGTTTTATCAAAATAAGAATTATCCTTTACAGTGTAATGGATCTTAATTTCAGATGATGAAATTATTAACAGAGATTTTATGGGGTTTATCAGAACCTTTCATCAAGCACATTTAAGGCATTTATGCCGACTGTAAATGGAAGGGCCAGCGCGAAACGTACCAGCGAATACACTATGGAAGAAAACATCCTTCTGGCATTGAATTTTGCATGGATCAGATCAGCCATGGGATTAAGGAGATGGGGATGCGGAGGGGCGGTGTTTTTGAGAGACAAGGCTTCAGTATAGGATCTTGAAAATATGAAAAGAGCCAGCACAGAACCTGCGAAAAAGCGCTCGTATGAGATGGATCAGAGATACACGCACAGGAGAGAGTCAGGGGATATTTATCTCTTGGCAAGCCGACGCCGCAGGCTTCCGGTCCACATGTCTTGAGTCACAATGGCAGCGATCAGCAGCTTTTCACTTCGCTCCACTGAATGAACGGATTGAAGAAAGAACAAAGACACATGCCAGGGCTGTGCACGCTTAGCTGCCTTGTTGATTCTCTTTCCCTGGGGTGGACCACCTGATCGACACCATTAAAGAGACGACCACATTATCCGCCTTCTATAGGATGTATAATTATTATTATTGTAGTGAGTGCAGTTAAGCACTATGAATTGTATATAGCCTAGCGACTCCAAAATAGACTCTTTGTGTTTTATTTTGGTCAGGTACTTTTATCACGTCGTAGTGTAGTCAGTTATTTTACATCAGTATTCGTAAGACAAAAAACCAGATTGAGGTTTAAACGAAAGAGGGACACATGTTCTATTATACTTTTTCAGTCCTTCGATTTTGGTGTTTAGATAAACATTTTTTATGTGAGGAAGCTGTTTTTGTCAATTGATGCATTTCTTTAATTGTTGATACCGGATCAGTTTGTAGAGATTCTTTCACTGACTGAGAACATTATACAATTGATTCTAACACTAAAGGGCACATTGGCAGTTGATTAGCCAAGGGATCTTTGGTCTTCACCAGAAGCTACGGGACCTGATGGCAGAAGTACACATGGAATAATTTTAATTTTGATGACTTTCCCCAATAGTTTGGAAAATTAACAAAGAAAAAGTCGTGTGGCTCAGTAAATTATATGGCTTAGTTTGTTTAAGCATATGTGGGTACATTTTTAAAAAAACCAGGTTCTTATATCTAACCGTGTAAAAGTGTTACAATAGGTGACATAATTTAGAAATCTTTATGTTGAAAGTTAGGATTATTATAAGTTGTAAGTTTGTGTTCTATATGATAGGAGGTTTTGTTACATGAGGGTAACGAATGAGATGGGGGAGATGGAGAGTTCATTCTGAGAGAGGGAGAATCTGCATAGAAGAGGATCCAATGTATGTTATACATGTACGATGTGATAAGTGGGGTGTTTTTATTTTTGAGGCGGGTATGAGGTTTCTAGACAGGGGACTGGCCTGGTATCTGTATGAAGGACCAATATTCAATATCTCTAAGGTTCTAAGGTTTTATAGTTGTAGTTATTGTCTAAGGTATATTTTTCAAGGTGTCTGTGTGTTGGACAGTATGGCGTGTGGTGAAGCGGGCGTACGTACTTATGTAATTCCCCTGATAGTGTTAGCTGGCATTAGTAATGAATGGGTATCACTAGAGAACCTGATTAGTTCAACAATCTGTAGTTGAATAACCCTTTTTAGTAGTCAAATAAAGGTATAACAATGAGACTCTCAAAATTTTCTCCACTTTTATCTATATGAGTGGACGAAGATAGAAATGTAAAAATTGCCTGATCTCACATTCTGTCTACCCATGCCTATTCAGCCTTCACAAATGTATGAAGAGAGTTAACCACCAGAATCTGCTCGTTATTCATAAAAAATCATAATTCCATATTGAGTAACGCCCACCCCCCTTCAAAAAAAAACCCTGCTGTTAAGAACTTGGGGCAAGGTGTGGTTAACATGACCTGACCGGTCTGTTCGTCTTTTACTTCTCTGACCCTCGCATCACATGTGATGGGTTTTAGGATGTAATGTAACGTAAAGTGGTTTTCCCACAACACAACGTTTATGTGCATCTCTAACAGGAGACGTGAATTAAATAAACATTTTACTTCTGGATCACAGCTGCCAGAGTTGTTTCTTTTTTCATAGTTCCTCGGAGAGCGCTAAGAGAAGAGTTTTTGATAAATAACGGGTCAGTGCTGTTGCATTGGTACGCCCCATAGTATACTAAATCATTGTGGGATGATTTATTGGGATTTTGCAGCAGTAGCCGACAATCGTAAAGCAGGATTCACTCGTCAGTGTTTTTTTTTTGAAAGAACAGTTGGACAATAAACGGCATGGAGTTTTAAGATAATAGACATAGTGGAATCTCTGCAAGTGAAGGGAAACCATTAAAACAATGAAATAGGAAAAGGTGTGTTACATAGCTAACATTGTTTTTATTTGAAAAACTTATGGTAAACCCTTTTTGTACATAACATCATTCGCAGACAGAAGAACAGAAAGGGTTATTTTCCACATTGCTGTTGGACTCCCCCACACCACCGAAGTAGAGGATTCCACCCATAGGAGGGCCTTCCAGCAAGGCTAATATCGCTCGATGCAAACTCTGAGATACTCTTAGGTCCTGTCTTTAGAAGCAATGACAGTGATACAAGAACAATGAGACTTCAATCTGCATTCAATTATATTAAAGTAATCTATCCATCATTTACCTGCTGGTTTATGACTATTACATACCTGTCCTGCCGTGTCCCCATTTGGTCTCAAGCTTCATTTCTTATATCTGTGCATGGCTGAAATTTCTGTAAAAACTAAGTTTAGAAGTATCCCCCCACCAAATTTCGCCTGTGGTGCTCTGCAGACGCACGCCGTTCATGGCTCCACTGGATTTAAGCCATCCTTTTAGAGAGCCCGGTATGGAAGTCTCAGAACGCGGCTGGCATGGCCTTGTGGGGCACCGCATAATTCACTAGTTACAATGGATTCGGGTGGTTGCTTGCTCACAGCACCACAGCGCTAATTTGGCATATCGATATAAACTTATTTTTTACAGAAAGTGGGCCATGCAAGATATAAGACGAATGAAGCTGGGGACAATGGAGACGGGACAGTGGAGGTACGAGATGTCATCTACATCAGGTGTGTTATCTGATGGTAGAGTCTTCAAAAACCCTGGCTGACACGTTGCATGATGACATCATCACACTGGTTGTGACTTGTTCCGGTCAGTGCCACACCAGATACAGTGACAGGTGGGGGATTGGGGAGCACCAGCCATAATAAGAACAGATTTTTTTAATAGATTGGGATACATAAGGTGGAAAGCAGGAGTATAACAAAAAGGGGGGGGAGGATATACATATACATATAAGGTGTGCAGTATAGATAAATGTAACGGGGTGGTATATGTACACTGTTAATGATAGTGGACCACCAGAATTTCAAGTGAGGACCTAGGTACCTCAGTCTAACACGTTGTTTGCAACTCAAAATCGAAGGACTGCCGGGATGGGTCTCAAAAATAGTGAACAGTAATAAGAAACCCTCTAATCTAAAGGGCACCATCACAAAAAATGCAGGATGCAGGGAATGGTTTAGACAGTGGCATGGCAAAAACCTTTTAGAACACAACTATACACCAAAATCCGCTGATTTACAGTGAAGTGTCCAAATTGGTTTAAGCAGTACTTATTGCGATTCGTTTTAAACATCTGGCAATCGTTATCGCCCCCATAATCCCCAATACCAGTTGAAAGAAGGAGGGCACATTTAGAATATCATGTAGCTCCTGCAGGGTCTCTCTGTACAGGTAGAATGTTGGTTCCTAGCCGGAGACCTACAAAGATATTGCAGTTCTGTCAGCACCCATCTCACTTTCCCCGCAGTTCCAAACAGACAACAAAGGTTTTTGCTTTAAATACCGCTGGAGCAGCATCTCTTAAGTTACCTGGACTCCAGAAGATTCGGTGATTTGGTACCTTTTGGTGAACTGCTTTCCTGGGTTGATGCCTGAGTGCCCACAGAAATGCTCTGAGGCCACCTCGACACCTTGCCATAGGTTCGCCACCATGGTTTATGGATACTATGAAAAGGAAAGAAATCCCCTGGATGTCTCCACTTTTTCCATAGTTGCACCAACATCAAAAAACCTTGGTGGAGAGATAACTCCTAACTTTCCTTTTGTATTTCATTACATAAGGTAAAGAGTTTTCTGGGTTCCCCAAACAAAATAAAAAAAGCAAAATTTGGTTAACCCATGGCTCGTGTTCAAGGGGCCCAGCCTCTGATGTTTTTGCTTTTACAGGTTGGTTTAGTGGACAACAGGTTTTGGGAGCAGTCGTAGTACCAGCAAGGTAAATGTTTTTATTTTATATTCCCTCTTCCACCATCTGATCCCTAGAGATTTGATGTACCGTTTACATTACAGTTCAACAAACCACTTTAGAGGAACTTTCTCAAATTATAGGAACATCAGAATAAATTCCTTGGTTTAATCTTTACTATCTCCACAAAAATCTAGAACTATTTGAAATGATTGTTGTATTGGCCCAATATAGGCCTGCATTAACATGGAGATTGTCATGTAGCTGTGTCATGCACCCACTGCGCAGTGCAAATAACAGGACTAAAACCACGGGTCTTAAAAGAGATTATTGTACAGCCACTGAATTTTGCCAACAAAGACTGGTTGAGCTTCTCCAGTGTGAGTATCCATAAATTACCTACGATATTTTAAAGGGGTGTCGGTGATTAACTAAGTATTAGTTCATACAGAGAGTGCTACAAAGGAACAAAAGAACCGATTAACTCATCTGTCTCTTCCCTCAGTTCCTGCCATGACTCCTGTTACCTGACAGTGTCGGTTGATTAATACAAGGGACCAATATCCTGAATAAAACCTTTTGTAAAACTTTTAAACGTATACATTTCGGACCCCAGACAATCTTTAAGAGACAATCCAAAATGACAGTTATGTTATGCAAGCACATAGGAGATCCACAAGTAAAAGTCTTTAAAACCCCTTAGGGCCACTCAAAGATTTCTGTTACTGAGAATTGACATACTTATTCATCCAGGGTGTTGAACTACAATATGTGTGTCCCACATTTGCCAGAAAATAGTTAGTCGTGTAGGCCTACAACAAGGGTATACCGCACGACAGCCTTTGTCTGTATCAGAGAGCATTGGTACAATCATCGTTCTCACATATGACGTCTCAAGTGTCACAAGATTTATGTATAACATTACAGTGGTCAGCATGTCATCTCTCAGTGGTTATTGTATTAATGCACAGTGTTTCCTGCTTAACTCTTACCACCAAGCTCTGCCATGTAACCTGCCTGCTAATTACTGATTGTTCATGTGGTACAGTTTTCTTGTCTATGTTTTATTTTTTATATCCGCAATCCGTGCGATGTATAGAAGTTTAAAACTTGACGTCACTATATCTTATCTCTTTTTTCCATTGCTTCTTTGGTAATTTATCAACTCTCACTTTTTCCTTGTGTTAAATGGGCTTTTTTTTACATCTCTTTTTGAGACTTTGTGTTTACAAGCTGTCTCAAAAATGTTTACACAATGTCCAAGTCATTTCTTTCATTTTCTATGTGTTCCTTAAGTAGGGGTTTCGTCTGGAGTTTTTTGCACCAAAAAGATGTTTGAAGATTTTAACAATTTGAAATGAAAATGTCATTTGCCACAATTTGCAATCTGAATAGAAGATTAATGTGTCTTACTTATGATAAAGACAGATGGTTTGGGGGGAATTTCGAAAATGTCCACCAAAAGGAGAAACAATTGTCATGCCCCAAAAAAGTCTCAAAAAAAGCCAGAAAAAGGAAGAAAAAGGAAGATAATGAACCCCATCCTCCTCCTAACTCATATTCCTCCCTATCTGAATATAGGATAAGTGCAACATTGGGCCTCCTCTTTTGTGAGTCCTTTTATGTACATATTAATTCTGTAACTGTTTGAATGCTTTCAAATAAAATTTTCGGACTGGGTGGTCCTTTGACCCATCCAACTATTAATTTATTCTACCCTCCATACGCTAGACAACTAAGACCTATACGCCGTACATGAGGTGTTATCTTATGCTTGACCTTCATATCCTGTATTGTTAAGCTGTGGGGCCACAATGGGCCTTCTCAACATACCCAAGTGTGTGCCTTTCCTTGCCTATATATCTTGTAGGATATGTTGGTAGCAATAGGGACTTTGTTTTTTGAATTTTGCGTAAATCTGTACTAGGAACTGCTGCCTCCTCTCCATCGGGATTTACAATCTGCTGCCTAAGAAAACCACCTTACTTGGCCTCATGGCAGACATGTCAGGCAAGTCACAGGAAAAAACAGATCAATCACTAACTTCAGTGTTTAGCGGGAAACAATGAGTGAGGCCCCTCTTCAGCATGTGAAAGACTGAAGTAATATTTACCCCACACAGAACTTTTAACAATACATAGTAGCACTTTATTATGACACTATAGCATAATAATGCATCAACACATGAATAGTATTCTGATACTGAAGACAATTCACATAGTTTGAACATTTGGTTCACACTAAAGTACATGTAGCTACACTAAGACCCCAGCATACTCAGCGATGTTTAAGAGGCTTCACTCATTCTTCGGGTTGCATAGGAGCTACAAAGGTAAGTATAAATACACCACTGACCAATCCAGTAGTTTAAGAACATAGTGACAATAACGTGAGATAAATTACATTAAAACCAAATCTAACAAAATGTTGTAAAAATGGTTTTATTGTGCACATGTACGTTGATTGATAAATATTTTTTTTTTACGAGATATGTGGAGGACGTGTCGTACTTGGAGGGGAGATGAGGATTCATTTGATACGATCAAAAACAACCTTGGGGGTACATTTACTAAGGTGGGCCGATTCGCGTTTTTCCCGAACGTGTTACCACTTTACCGAATTTTCCGATTTGGCGCCGATTTGTCTGAATTGCCCTGGATTTGGCGTCACGTGATCGAACCTTTGGAGCATCTGCGCTGGCATCACGCAAACATATGGAAATCGGGGGGAGTGGCCCGACGAAAACCCGGCTATTCGGAAAAAATACCGCCGCTTTAAAAACCGAAATGTTTTTTGCTTGGAAGACGCCTACCTTCACCTGGTCAGCTTGGTATAAATTTCGGCGCATTCAGATTGATTTCACGGCAGTAGCCAGCGCCACCTGGTGGACTGCAGAGGAACTACCTTCATAACATCCCGTCCGAACCGAATCCTGTTCAGAAAAGGCACCGCGCGATCGCGAATATAGCCGGGTAGGTAATAAGCTGGCCCCAATATCTAATAAGAGATGAGCGCAGCTTATACTCGTCCGAGTTGATGCTCGTTCGAGTATTAACGGTACTCGAAACGCTTGTTGCCGCAGCGAGATCACCCTGGGGGGGGGGCCATCCCCTGGTCTCGAGATCGAGCAGTTATTAAAAAAAACACAGTGACGAACAATGAAGAATTAGAATAAAAACAGTGAACACAGTGAACACAGGATGCATTAGCTGAAGAGACAGTGAAGAACAACAGTGAAGAATAGATACAGATGTTCGGCACATCTGCTTACGTTGTCGGTAAGATCGCGCGAATGGGGGGAGGCCTACGTGGACTCGGGCGAGACACGGGGGCAGCACTGGAACATCGGGCAGCACGGGGGAGTACATCGGGCAGCACGGGAGACGGCACACTCGGGGAGCACGGGCACGGGAGACATCGGGCAGCATCGGGGGAGACATCGGGCAGCACGGGGGAGTACACATGGGCAGCGGGGAGATCATCGGGCGCACGTGGGGAGACATCGGGCAGTCCGAGACAGGAGACGGGGGCTCCAACGGGGACATGGCATCGGAGCCGGGCGGGAGACTTCAGTGGAGAGAAGAGAGGATGACGGATCCCGGGGACATGCGTACACCCAGAAAGTAGCAGATGTGCCGACGCATGTACTTATTCTTCACTGTGTTTTTCACTGGTTTTCACTTCTTAAATGATCCTTTGTTCACTGTTTTATTCTTCATTCTTCCACTGTTCTTCCATCTGATAACTTGTCGGGAGATACTCATACGCGCGAAAGTGAGACGACTAGATTTGCAGATTTTTGCATTACATTCTGACTAACTTATCAGAAGACATTCTTTTCAATTAATAACACCATTTTATTCCTGAACCATGGTCCCTTTGAAAAAGTGTCGTGTCCTCCCCATTGAACTTTTCACTGGGGCTCGTTATTCGAGACAAGCACTCGGCATCTGGAAAAGTTGTCTCGATTAACGAGCACCCGAGGCATTTAGTGCTCGCTTATCTCTAATCTTAAACTTGATAGTCATCCCGCGCAAAAACGTTTTAGAGGGATATCAAAGAGCCAATTTAAAAGTAACCGACCATACATGTGTACAGATGAGAATAAGACATCAGGCCAAAAAGATGATAAGAAAGTTCATGATGAGGGGTATCCAAAAGAAAAGTAGAAGGAACAGTCAGCTGTAGGTACCATAGATATCTGGGTGAGGAATAGAAGCCCAAAACCTAAAAAAACGGAGAGAGAGAAGTTGTATTTTGTTTTAAAAATGAAACCATGAGTAGATTGATTAAGAGTATATTTGAGACTGGAGTTAGGAGATGGGCGAATTGATTAAGATCGTAAATTCGGTTTAGAATTTTCAGAAGAAAATTTGATTTGTCAACGAAGCCGAAGTTTTATGCTGATTCAAGGGAACAAAGAGTTTTGTTTTTTCCCCCCTCATGTTTCTGCCCTAATGGGCGCGAGAACACGTGTTACAATGGGGCAGCCAAACTTGGGAAGGAGAAGTGAACACCCCCGATGCATATCTGCAGACCTGTAAAGCCAATCTCGCGACCGCAGGCCTTATGTGAGCACCACAGCCCTATAAAACCCCAGCCACCATTTTCTATCTCCAGCCACTTCACACTTCATGGTTGTAGGTCCAGCCTTCTGGCTATTGTACTGGTGTCGTATTCTTGCTGCAATGTCGCTCGCTGTCTCTAGTGGGGGAAATGGGGGGGGGGGGTTCTATAACCCAACATAGCAGTTCTATTTTAAGTGACAAATCGAATAGGAAACAATCTGTTTTGACTTCATGCATCTTCAGTAGCGATTTGGTGGGACCATCCCTGGTTTGTACTTTAAGGGGGATTTGTATACCCCAATACCCCAATAGCAGTTCTAGTAGTGTACAAAATCGAATAGGAAGAAATCTGTTTGACATTATCATTGCAGTCTCAGAGTGAGGCTGTCCGTTGTGGTTTATCTGTGGGTATACGTGTGCCATGACAATTGCCAATCCTTTTATTGGCTCTAGTTTACAGCCAGATTTACGTGTCAAATCCACATAGTTTACAGTGAATTTTCGCTGAATACACTGTCAGTTGGGGGTTCTGTATGACGCCACAATTGCCATACCTATAGTGGCTCCTAGTTTACACGCAATTTACGTTGTTGAAATCCACATATGTTTATCAGTGATTTTCGCGAATTACACCTGTAATTTGGTGGTGTAATCTGTATAACCACATGTGCAATACCTTTTGGGGGCTCTAGTTTAATAGCCAATTGTAGTTTCAATCACGTAGTTTTAACACCAAGCTAGTCAGACAGAACGGTGTCAGTGGAGCAGTGTAGAGGTGGCAGCACGAGAGGGGAGTGTCGCAGCGGGGTGACTCATGTGAGTGCAGAAAAACTGCCATTGTCATCTAGTGGCAGTTGTGTTGATCAACAACCCATAGGTTGTTGAATGGTGACTAGTCATCCACTTCCTCAAATATACACATCTGACCACCCCAGCCAAGAGTCTGTGGGTTCCTCTGATACAACAATAGTTGGATGGGCCCCGGAGCAGGTCAGCGGCTCCAGCTGTCCCTCACCCAGGCTATGTTCTCCTGTTCCTTTACCGCAGCCGAGAGCTTACTAGGTGGTCTGGGCTCAAGCGCCCTATCAGCGAGGACGAAGTGTTTGAGGACAGTCAGTCAGCTACTTTTGCAGGTGAAGACACCAGAGAAGCCCGTAAGGGTAATGGTCGTATTTGGGGGCAGAAAGTGAAGCGTGGCCAGGGAGCTAAACCTTGGCCCCACGTCCCTGCGCAGACACTCAGACAGCAGACCTCAATGGGGCCTGGGAGAACTGGGTGTCAGATGCGGCCATCCTGCGGCGCGGCAACAGCAGCAGCAGCACCTAGGGCAACATGCTGTTTCAGCAAGTCAGGCTCCAGCCATCCTCTGCCCGAGGAGAGCTGTTGCCTTTGACATCATCTCCCGGTCCAGATGCTCTGCTCCGCCGCCTCCACGCATGCAACCAGCAGTCGTGAGCGACGGCGATTACAAAAAGATAACTCTGATGCGTCCAGCCATCCTAAGTGCAGAAGCGACCGTGCTCTTGTCGAAGTGTTGGTACTGCTCACGGTCTCTCCCTTTCCGAGTCCGTGGACTGCCCCTTCAGACACTATGGTGTGCCGACCCGAGGTTGGAGAGTTCCACGCCGCAAATTTTTTTTCCAAAAAGCTGCATCCTCTCAGCAATAAGTACAACAGAAGGTGGGCCAGTCCTTGACTTATCAGTTCTTCCAAGGTGCACAGGGCAGTGCGGACGTGTGGAGCTGGTATTATGGTCAGCGGCCAGATATGTCCTTTACGGCCCCTGGGGAATGGTGTTCTCCCCAGTCCCACACACACAACTGACAGGAAGAGACGTGTTTTCCTCCACATTGTCAAAATGCTGCCCTGCACCAGTGTCCGCTCCCTCTCCTCCTTTCCACCACCACCTCAGCCTCCACAGTGCAGCTCCATCATACCACAGGGGCAGGCACAGCGATGCAAGAAGAAATCAATGTGTGGCTTTCTCTGCAACCAACTAAAATCGGAACCATGGTGACAGACAATGGGAGGAACATGGTGTGTGTCCGCGGCTGCACCGAGGAGGAGTTCCATGCATGGCGCTCGTGTTCAATCTGGTAGTCAACAGTCCTGAGTCTTAACCATCTGCAAGACATTCTAAAAATGGGCCAGGACACTGTGCACGCACGTTCAGCCATCTTACAAAGCCAAGCACACCCTCCTCGAGTTCAGCACCAGAAACGGTCACCCCAACATAGTCTGTATGCGATGTTTCCACCCGTTGGAATTCAGCCTCCATATGTGACCGCCTGTATGAACAGAAAAAAGCCATTAATGATTTTTTATGATGCAAGCGACGTAGTACTCCCCGTGTAATTTGATGTCAGCCACTGGCCAGCCATGCCATGTTATTTGTCAGTCGCCAGGGACTGTGGGATGGAATAACGCCATTACATTGCTCATTGCCTGGAACTCCATGCTGCAAAATCTGTCTGGTCAGGGCACTGGGAAGTGGAGACTACATTCAGTGGCCACATGAGTCCGCTGGGGGATAACTGGAGGAGGAGGACACTATGGAGCACAAGCAGAGTCTGGTGCAGTTGTGGTTTTTGTTACTTCTACAGGAGAGGAAGGACAGGAGATCCAGAGGAGGTAGAAGACGAGGAGATGACCAGAAGCACCGTGGCAGTATATGTGGATATGGAGGCCGGGGAGTCTCAGAGTACTTGTGCAGATGGCCCGACGATGGCTTTGCCAATAGTGACAGCCGATAGTTAACCTCCTGCATTAGGGATGATTTGGCTCTCCACCTCTTGGACCCTTGCTATCTGGTCCAATGGTTTGACTTTTTCTGGGCGAAGGAGGAAACAACTGGCATACTATAGAGAAATACTGAGCACACAGTTGGCCGCTGCATATGGCGCGCATTGTCCATCCTCTGTAGGTCTGACTGGGGGGGATTCTGTGCAGTCTGCTCCGTACTACTACCCACGGGAGCTGTGGGGCCGGTGGCCTACTGGACAGCATTTACCCACCTGAGGTAGAGGATCCCATGGAATACTGGCAGCCAAACTATGCGTGGCCGCACTTGCGAAGTTTGCCAGTGAGAAGCTTCCTGCCAGCAGCATTGTGGCATCAGAAGCGTGTCATGCGGGGGGGCACCATCGTTACCCCAGGAGAACACGGTTGTCCACCTGATTTGGAGAGACTACCTTTGTCAAGATGAATCAGGCTTGGAGGCCAGGATTTCAACTCCCAAATGCTAATGCATCAGATTAGATCAGCCATGATGCTCTCCAAACGTATGAGAAAGATGGGGTTCTACTACCTGCCTCAGCTACATTCTGGCAGATGACCACCCGCCTGATGCACACATCTGCTGGTAGTTGCCACCCTGCCTCCTACCTCTTACCAGGGACTGGAATTGTTTTTTCCGCCACCCCCATTATCAATTGCATTCAGCTCCTGTGCTGATTCTGATCGCCTCACACTAATCATTTGTGCCACCTCTGCGGGCTTCTGCTGCTGCTTCTGACGGCTTGCCTCACACTATATGATGTGTGCCCTCTGCGTTGGACCTGCTGCCTGCTGCTTCTGATGCACCACCTTCACACTTAATGATTGTGCCACCTGCGGGTCCTGCTGCTGCTGCTTCTGATGCCCACTTCACCCCTATTCATTTCCACTCTGCAGGGCTCCCTGATGCTGCTACTGATGCCACCCAACACATCTATATTATTGTGCCACTCTGCGGGCCCTGTGCTGCTGTTTCTGATGCCACCTTCACACTATAATCATTGTGCACTCTGCGGTGCTCCTGCTGCTGCTTACTGAGCCCCACCAAACTATAGATTCTGCCACTTCTGCAGGCTCGCTGTCTGCTTTTAAGCCACACCTCAAACTAAATGTGCCACTCTGCGGGCTCCTGCGGCTGGCGTCTGATGCCACCTTCACACTATATCATGTGTGCACACCTGCGGGCTCCTGCTGCTTGGCTTTATGCCACCCAACACACTATAGATTGTGCACTCTGCGGGCTCCTGCTGCTCTGCTTCTGATGCACCTCCCACACTATATCATTGTGCAATCTGCGGGCTCCTGCTGCTGCTCTCTGATGCCGATTCACACTATATCATTGTGCCACTCTGCGGGCTCCTGCTGCTTCTGATGCCTTCCACAACTATATGATTGTGCCACTCTGCAGCTCCTGCTGATGTGTTTGATGCTGCCTTCACACTATATGATGTGCCACTCTGCGGGCTCCGCTGCTTTGATGCCACCTTCACACTATATCATTTCGCTCTCTGCGGGCTCCTGCTGCTGCTCTGATGCCCCTTCACACTATATGATTTGTGCCACTCTTGCGGGCTCCTGCTGCTGTTTGATGCCACCAACACACTTTATATTGTGCCACTCTGCTGATCTTGATGCTTCTGATGCTACTTACACTAACAGTTTGCCACCTGCGGGCTTCTGTTGCTGCTGCTTCTGATCGCCGTCACCTACATCATTGTGCCACTCTGCGGGCTCCTGCTGCTTCGATGCACCAACACACTATATGATTGTGCCACTCTGTGGCTCCTGCTGCTTCTGATGCTCCTTCACACTATAGTGATTGTTGCCTACTTGCGGCTCCTGCTGCTTACTGATGCCACCCTTCACACATTATCATTTCTGCTACTCTTGGGGCTCCTGCTGTGCTTATGATGCCACAACACAATATGATTGTGCACACTCTGCGGTGTCTGCTGCTGCTTATGATGCCACCAACAACTATCGTTGTGCCACTCTGCTTGCTTCTTGAGCTTCGGCTACCTTAACACTATATCATTGTGCCACTCTGCGGGCTCCTGTGCTGTGTTCTGATGGCCGCCTTCACACATATCATTGCCACTCTGCGGCGATCCTTGCGCTTCGATGCACCTTCCACCAATATATCATTGTGCCACTCTGCGGGCTCCTGCTGTTTTGAGGCCACCAACACACTTATGATTGTGCCACTCTGCGGTCCTGCTGCTTGATGCTGCCTTCACACTATATAATTTGGGCGTTTCGCGGGCTCTGCTGCTGCTGCTTTTGATGCCGCCTTCACACTATAATCATTGTCCACTCCTGCGGGCTCCTGCTGTTCTGATGCCCCTCACACTATATAATGTGCACACTCTGCACATCTTGCTGCTTCTGATGCCACCTCACACTAAATCATGTGCACTCTGCGGCTGCTGTGCTTATGAACCCGCATTCAGAACTCTATCATTCTGCATCGGCGGGCTCCTGCTGCGCTTGATGCCACAACACCATATAATTGTGCCACGTCTGCGGGTTGTGCTTCTGATGCCACCCTTCACATTATATCATTTATTTGCCCACTCTGCCAGTTTGCTGCTTCTGATGCAACCTACACTATATCAGTGCGGGTCCTGCATCTTCTAATGCCCCTCTCAAGAATTATAATTGTGCCACTCTGCGGGCTCATGTCTGCGCGCTCTAATGCCACCTTCACACTAATCATTGTGCCACTCTGCAGCTCCTTGCGCTTATAAAATGTCCAACCCTTCCCACTATAGGATTGTGCCACTTTGCGGTCCTGCTGCTATTACTGATGCCACCTTCACACTATAGATTGTGCCACTCTGTCTGGCTCCTGCTGCTGTCTGCTTCTGCATGCCGCACTTCACCTATAAACCATTGTGCCCATCTGCGGGCTCCTGCTGCTGCTTCTGATCCTCCATTCACACTTATATTCATTGTGCATCTCTGCAGGCTCTGCTGTTCTGGATGCCACCAACACACTATATTGATGGTGCCACTCCTGCAGGCTCTGCGCGCTTCTGATGCTGCCTTCACACTATATGATGGTGCCACCTGCTTGCTCCTCCTGTTAGGATCCACCTCACACCCTATTATCATGCTGCTACCTCTTGCGGGCTCCTGCTGCTGCTACTGATGCCACACCAAACCACACTAATATGATTGTGCACAAACTTGCCGCGGGCTCCGCTTGCTTTGCTTCTGAGCCACCACACACTTTAATCATTTGCCACTCTGCGGCTCTTGATGCTTCGACTGACCTTTACCACTATAGCTACATTGGTGCCAACCCTGCGGGCTCCTGTGCGCTGCTTCTTGATGCCGCTCACACTAATCATTGTGCCACTCTTCCGCTCTTGCGGCTTCTGAATGCCACCTTCCACTATATCATTGTGCACTCTCGGGACTCCTGGCTGCTGCTTTATTAATGTCACCTTCACACATAATGATTGGGCACACTCTGCGGGCTCCTGCTGTACTTCTGACCACCATTCACACTTATGATTTGTGCCACTCTGCTGGCTCCGTCTGCTGCTGCTTCTGATGCCGCCTTCAGCACTATACCATTGTGCCAATCCCTGCGGGCTCCTGCTGCTGCTTCTGATGCGCCTTCACACTATATCATTGTGCCACTCTGCAGGCTCCTCTCCTTCTGATGCCACCAACAACACTATATGATTTGTGCCAATTCTGCAGGCTCCTGCGGTGTTCTGTTGATGCTGCCTTCACACTATATGATGGTGCAACTACTGCTGGCTCCTACTGCTCAGGATGCCACCTTCACACTATATCATTCTGATACTATGTCTGGGGCTCCTGTTTGCTGATACTGATGCCACCCAAACTTATGATTTGCCACGCGCGGGCATCTGCTGCTGCTTCTGATGCTCCACCACACACTTTCATGTCGCACTCTGCTGCTCTTGATTGCTTCTGATGCTACCTTTACACTATATCATTGTGCCCCCTGCGGGCTCGGTTGCTGTCGCTTTTCGATGCCGCCTTCACACTATATCATTGTGTGCCACTCTTCCCTCTCTGTTGCTTCGATGCCACCTCACATAATCATTGTGCCACCTCTGCGGGCTCCTGCTGCACTTCTGAGGCACCAACAACTATATGATTGTGCCCTCTGCAGGCTCATGCTGTTTCTGCAGCTGCCCTTCACACTGTATTCATTGGGCCGGTTTTGCGCGGCTCCTGAAGCTGCTTTTTCTGATGCCAGCCTCACACATATAATTGTGCCACTCTGCCCATCTTGCTGCTTCTGATGCCACCTTCCACTATATCATTGTGCCACCTGGGGCTGCTGCTTGCTTCTGAGGATGTCCGCCTCCACACGATAATCATAATGCACTCTCGCGGGTCCTGCTGCGCTTCTGATTGCCACCCAACACACTATATGATTGGCCACTCTTCAGGGTCACTGCTGCTTCTGATGCCACCTTCACACTAATCTATTCGCCACCTGCTGCGGGTCCTGCTGTGTTGCTGCTACTGATGCAACCAACACACTATATCAATTCTGCAACTCTGCGGGCTCCTTGCTGCTGTGCTTCTGAATTGGCCACCAACTCAAACTCATATCATTGTCCACTCTGCCACTTCTTGCTGCTTCTGATGCCCTCACACTTATCAGGCGGCTCTCTGCTGCTTCTATTCTGATGCCACCTCCACACTATATCATTGTGCCAATCTGCGGGCTCCTGCTGCTTCTGATGCCGCCTTCACACTATATCATTGTGCCACTCTGCGGGCTCCTGCTGCTTCTGATGCCACCAACACACTATATGATTGTGCCACTCTTCAGGCTCCTGCTGCTGCTGCTTCTGATGCTGCCTTCACACTATATGATGGTGCCACTCTGCGGGCTCCTGCTGCTGCTGCTTCTGATGCCACCTTCACACTAAATCATTCTGCCACTCTGCGGGCTCCTGCTGCTGCTACTGATGCCACCAACACACTATATGATTGTGCCACTCTGCGGGCTCCTGCTGCTGCTTCTGATGCCACCAACACACTATATGATTGTGCCACTCTGCAGGCTCCTGCTGCTTCTGATGCTGCCTTCCCACTATATCATTCTGCCACTTTGCGGGCTCCTGCTGCTGCTGCTTTTGATGCCGCCTTCACACTATATCATTGTGCCACTCTGCGGGCTCCTGCTGCTTCTGCTGCCGCCTTCACACTATATCATTGTGCCACTCTGCCGCTCTTGCTGATTCTGATGCCACCTTCACACTATATCATTGTGCCACTCTGCGGGCTCCTGCTGCTTCTGATGCCACCAACACACTATATGATTGTGCCACTCTGCAGGCTCCTGCTGCTTCTGATGCTGCCTTCACACTATATCATTGTGCCACTTTGCTGGCTCCTGCTGCTGCTGCTTTTGATGCCGCCTTCACACTATATCATTGTGCCACTCTGCGGGCTCCTGCTGCTTCTGATGCCGCCTTCACACTATATCATTGTGCCACTCTGCCGCTCTTGCTGCTTCTGATGCCACCTTCACACTATATCATTGTGCCACTCTGCGGGCTCCTGCTGCTTCTGATGCCACCAACACACTATATGATTGTGCCACTCTGCAGGCTCCTGCTGCTTCTGATGCTGCCTTCACACTATATCATTGTGCCACTTTGCGGGCTCCTGCTGCTGCTTTTGATGCCGCCTTCACACTATATCATTGTGCCACTCTGCGGGCTCCTGCTGCTTCTGATGCCGTCTTCACACGATATAATTGTGCCACTCTGCCGCTCTTGCTGCTTCTGATGCCACCTTCACAATATATCATTGTGCCACTCTGCGGGCTGCTGCTGCTTCTGATGCTGCCTTCACACTATATCATTCTGCCACTCTGCGGGCTCCTGCTGCTGCTGCTTCTGATGCCACCAACACACTATATGATTGTGCCACTCTGCGGGCTCCTGCTGCTTCTGATGCCACCTTCACACTATATCATTCTGCCACTCTGCGGGCTCCTGCTGCTGCTACTTATGCCACCAACACACTATATCATTCTGCCACTCTGCGGGCTCCTGCTGCTTCTGATGCCACCAACAAACTATATCATTGTGCCACTCTGCCACTCTTGCTGCTTCTGATGCCACCTTCACACTATATCAGGCGGGCTCCTGCTGCTTCTGATGCCGCCTTCACACTATATCATTGTGCCACTCTGCTGCTCTTGCTGCTTCTGATGCCTCCTTCACACTATATCATTGTGCCACTCTGCTCGCTACTGCTGCTTCTGATGACACCTCCACACTATATAATTGTGCCACTCTGTGGCTTTCCCTGTTACTGCCACCATGTTGCTGACACCTTTGGACTCCTGCTGCTGATGCCACCTCCACACTAAATCATTGTGCCACTTTGTGGCTATCCCTGTTGCTGCCACCATGTTGCTGCCACCTGTGGGCTCCTGCTGCTGCTTCTGCTGCCGCCACCTCCACACTCTTATCTTTGTGCTACTTTGTGGCCTACCAAATTTCCGCCATCTCCATAATTTGTCATTGTGCCCCTCTGCAGCCTACTCATGCTGCTGCCAACTGACCGCTGTCTCCCTGGAACACCCTGTGATTTCCATAATGCTGTTTTCACCCTCTATCACTCTATGACGTTGCCACTATGTTTGGTTTTCCCCTTCATTTCATCTGTCAGAAGGCTGAAAAGCTTCAGGATTGATAGCCAAAAGCAGGAGTGTATACAGAACACAGAGGACATGCAAGTATCCCATTTGCTGCTCATCTGTATTCTGGATCAACTCCTGTTTGTTTTGGGCTTTATTGACCGATTGAAAGAGGACACTGACGCGTGAAAAGAAGGGCAAAATGATCAGTGACGTCAATGCAAAATTACTGCCGACATCCTCTGCACTCTTTTGGGGGGCTTTCCACATGTATCCGCGTTTAACACAACAGTTTCTGTCGTAATCTATGGAATCATCTGATGTCAGTGTAAAAAGAGTGCACTCTTTGATGTTATAGCGGTCCTTTTGAGCTGGCACAGACGTTGCCTTGTCAGGCTGCATTCCCGCTTCGCTTATTTGGGGAAGTTGGCCTATGTAAGTGCACATGGAAGTGAAGAGTGAAGCGATTCTAAGAGCTGCGGCTGTCATGTGCGTGTCATACTAAAACACAGCATTGTTTGAAGACCAAACCACGCTCCCTATGCATATTTAAGCATGGCACAACATTCTGCAACACCCTACATGCTCTCTGCAGCCAGGAAATGCCTGTTTTTTAACGTGATTCGTTTTGATTCGATTCGGGTCGAATCAAATTTTTTTGAAAAATTTGGCGAATCGGGACGAAACGAATTTTAACAAATTCGCCCATCTCTACTTGGAGTATATTACTACCCAACCCCATATTTTGGGATCCTGTTTAAAGAAAAACCCACTTTTATCTAAAAAAATCGATTGCTAATAAATTGGTTAAATCAGATATAGTCACTAAGAAGCTGTCTAGACAACAATTTCTGTGCACTCAAAAATGTGGGTCATTTGCATGCTTATCCTTTCAAGGCTGCTCTGCCATAATAAAAGGGGATTGCATCCTAGAAAGGGTATCGTATAGAGATTAATGGATTTTTTACTTTCGACAATCAGGACGTTGTTTATATGTTGAAATGTCCTCGTGGCGCAGTCTATGTTGGACAGGCATCACAGAGTAACAAAACTAGATTGAAAGAACATACGTGTGCAATAACATAATTCCTAAACAAATAATATAGAATATAGATGATAAAAATAAAAAACATGAGTCTGGGGTCGTACGTCATCTTTAAGAGAAAGGGCGCCTATTGTATGAGCCACAGTGGCTTATACTCAAACGTGTAACTGACGTAGATGTTAGTACATCTAAAAGTAGGTTATTACAAAGAGAGGTGTAAGATAGACAAATTGCAGTTGTTACATCTATATGGGTTAAATAAGCAATATAACTTTAATGTACTGTATTTTGTAGTAACATAGAGGAGGCTGTTGCTTGATTATCTTTGGATTACATTTACATTTGAGTTTTAATGTCATTTATACACATCTTGTTATGATGTTGTGAAACATTCCGGATAGGGTTGGTGGTGTATTTATACTTAACTTTGTACTGCCAAAACGCATGCCCAAAGAAGAAGGCAGAGCCTCTGAAACGTCGCTAAGTATGCTTGTGTCTCAGTTAATAACTACATGTATGCTCCAGTGTGGAACCAAAAGTTAAGACTATGTGAATTGTCTTCAGAACCATAAGACTATTTCATTGTGTTGATGCATTATTATGCACAAGATGTTATGAATAAAGTTCCTCTATGTATTTTTAGTACATGGAAACAGAGTTTGTGTCACTGAATACTACTTTAGTCCCATGACCATGTGTCTACATCCTGCTGTTTGTAATGGTATCCACAGCATAAATACAAACATCCAATCATAATACAGGCAGTCCCCGGGTTACATACAAGATAGGGTCTGTAGGTTTGTTCTTAAGTTGAATTTGTATGTAAGTCAGAACTGTATACTTTATCATTGTATCCCCAGCCACATTTTTTTTGGTCTCTGTCACAATTGGATTTTAAAAATGTTGGATTGTCATTAGAACCAGGATTAAAAATAAAGCTTCATTGTAGACACCAGTGATAACTGTTATAGCTTTTTATTGTAGCCTAAGGCTTATATACAGAAAATTGCCAACAACCAGAGGTCCGTTTGTAACTAGGGGTCGTATGTAAGTCAGGTGTTCTTAAGAAGGGGACTGCCTGTACTCAGTTTGCTAAATATCCTTGTAAGGTCTAATTTCAACTATCTTTTCCCCTAACAACCATATTTATGGAAGAACGAGCTGAATATTGTTTGTTGTTTAAGAATTATTAATAACACTAATTATTGATAAATAGAGTACAAGCAAGGTAGGAAGTGTATATTTTCTGTTGAAAACAGAAGGCTTTTGCCAAGTTACTGATGAAGACCCCAGTACATGCTTGAATCACGTTTTATAGTATTTTTTATTGTCATGTCATTTTATCAATGGTTAAAATAAAACCCATAGTTTTAGAACATTTTTTAGTATTCAGGAGATCCTTGCAGCACGCCAAAAGCTAATACCGTATATACTTGTGTATAAGCCGAGTTTTTCAGCACAAAAAATGTGCTGGAAAACGTCCCCTCGGCTTATACACGAGTCAATACTTAAGTCAATGGGCTTAAAAAATAATAAACTTTTATACTCATCCTCTGGTGGCCCCGATGTGCAGCGCTGCTCCCCCGATGTCACCACGGCTCGTCTTCTGGCTTCCCAGCTCCTCTTGTGTCTTCTGTAAGATCGTGCTGGGCGCCGCCATTATTCCCTCCCGTGCGGCGCCTAGTATGACGTCAGCAGCGGCGCGTCATACTATGCCCGGGAGAGAACAATAGCGGCGCCCAGCGCGATGTGACAGAGGAGGAGCCGGGAAGCGCTGCACATCGGGGCCACCGGAGGGTAAGTACATAAGTTTATTATTTTTTTAAATTCTGGGCAGGCTGTATACTACTGGGGGCAAGCTGTATAATACTGGGGACTGGCTGTATACTACTGGGGACTGGCTGTATACTAATGGAGGCAAGCTGTATACTACTGGGGGCAAGCTGGGCAGGCTGTATACTACAGGGGGCAGGATGTATATTATAGGGGGCTGGCTGGCTATATACGTGGGGGGGGGGGGTCTGTGACCAATGCATTTCCTACCCTCGGCTTATTCTCGATTCAATAAGTTTTCCTAGTTTTTGGTGGTAAAATTAGGGGTCTTGGCTTATACTCGGGTTGGCTTATACTTGAGTATATACGGTAGGTGACACACAGCCAAATATACAACTGCTGAAACATTTGCATTATTTGATATTCATAACAATAGTTCACTGTAAAGTTCAAATGAAAGTGCGAATAAAAACGTTCTTAGTGGGGGGCCAGAGAGTTTTCAGGCATTGTGAGCACATGACCGCTCAATATTTTCAATGTGCAATAAATTTCAAAAATATCCCATTGATCAGAAGGGTCATTTATAGTGATTACTTCTTTATTGTAAAGCACTACGTAATTTGATGGCACTATATAAATAAAGATTATTATTATTCTTGATTCCCTTTTATGAATAGTCACAGGTTGAGTGCCCTTTAGGTACATTGGGGCACCACCACACATTGGGGATTAATTTCATTTAATTTTTAATTATTTTAATTAATCTACACTGCACTACCATTCCTGAACATTTTGCTGTCCTTGTCTCAAGTAATGCTAATCCTTATGAGCTTTTACTATGCATTTCACCAGCCTACAGCACTGGCTCATCAGGGAGCAAAATACTGGGTAGTATAAGTGTTAAAAACAGGTAAATGTTAATAGAGGTGGCTATGGACCTCAGTGCCTAGCATCATCATAAATTGATGGTACCACCCACCTATGCATACAATGCTCACACTGCAGCCAATCGGCAGTGGAAGGTGTGGCTACCACTAGTTTGAATCCCACTGTCAGCGAGATGGAAGGGATTATGTGGGGGGAAGTGATGTTCTGTTTCCTTCTGCGCATCCCTGGCACATTCACCGCAGTTCAGAGGATGTCAGAACATAATGCTCAAGTAGAGTTCTTCAAAAACAATAAAGTGTTAAAACAATTAATAAACAATAAAGGTTATGTTTTGAACTAACATTGAACAGTTCTTATCCCAGTTTAAATGCTTTAAAAATGTAGGAACTGTCCATAAAGGAGGCTTCATTTCATCATTTTATTACCCTTCATCTTAGTGGAGGTGATTAGGAAATTGCAACACCAAGAAGTTGTTGCTTCGGTCTGAAAATGGTTTTTAAGCATCTAATCTGTGACATGTGTAAGGGGCATAACAGACAGATTAAAAGCAAGTTAATTCAGCCACAGGAAACTATAGAAAACGGATAATACCTATGTTCATCGGCAGTTTAAAAGAATTATCCATAGAAAACCTTTCGGTATTGCAAGTGAAATTGGAAATCACATATGCATGGCTTAATAGATATAAGTTGAGAGTCCTCAGTTGTTGACACCTTTATAGGCTAACCATGGTACCATGCCTTATAAAGCAGTCTTGAAAGCTTGCAACTGTCATCATCCTTTATAGTCAGCCAATAAAAGGTATCAAAAGGTGGGGACTCTCAGCTTTTATCTATTCAACCACTGGCTGACACTATACAAAGAATATTTTACTACATGCATGCCAAGAATGTCAGTGCCTACACAAACCATGACATTTCACTGACATTTGCACCACTTTAGGGTTCTTTGGCTTCTTCAGGGGCAACTTTATGGTATGGAAATCTATTCCGTGATACTCCACTTTTGTCTCACACAGTAAAAGCTGGATACAGGTTTAGACTAGGACTATTAATTGACATATTGGAATCCTGTATTATCAGGGGCCATTGTTCATCATGACACCACCAGGCTGTATGTTGCTTCTGTTTGTAGCCTGCATAGTCATAATATCCTACCATGGCCTGCAGCATCTCTGGATTTGTCTCCCAAAGAGCACATCTGGGACATCATGATTTGGTTTTGGTTTTTTTCCAGAGTGGATTTGATGATTTGTGTGCATTCAACATAACAGCAATCATTAATAACCTTATTAAATCCTTCTTTCAGTTCAGAAGATCCAGGTTCCCAAGTTTATTCGTGAATTAGCTTATATTGCTAATGGGCCAGTAAACTATAATTTTCATACTTCAACAGGAATATCCAGAACTGTGGAACAAATCCTATGGTTCCCAGCCATGGAAATATATTTCTCTATGAGTTATTATGTCCTTATATCAAAACCTCTGACCAATGCTATGGCAGCCTCGGTACACCAACAACTGAAAGCCTGCCAGTCACATGATTCATTTGACTTTTCATTAAGCAATCTTGCAATCTTTTCCTGTCTTTTTGTTAAATTAAAAATGTTTGTTATAATAAATGTTTTTAAATCATAACATGTTTTATGTAAATTAACTGTTAGGATGCAATATCTTACACCAAGGTCAAGTTGTACTTCACATCTTGAAGACCTTCTTTTCTATACTGTTCATTTTACTTTACATATCTAGATTGGGAGCACACCACAAGGAAGAGGAGGATCAGAGGCTGGTTTAACACAAGCGTTGCAAATATCAAAGTTTTATTAGAAAAAAATTATGTTTTTTCTATAAGAGTTCAGTACATTTTTTGTCAAAGTTTGGTGTATTCAGTTTTGCATGACAGTTTTACAATTTTTCACGCACAGCAATAAAAACTGATGAATATGGCCTATGTTTTCTATAGAAATTAATTAGTGACAAACTGTCTGGACTTGGTTGGTGTACACCGACTAATTGACTTGAATCAAGAGTCTACTGTGCAAAATTAGATGAAACTAGGATATGCTGATATTTTTTTGCATTCTATCATGTTTACGGAAAAAATATACTGTAAATATTCACAGCAATCAGCTGACGTCGTGATATGTGCGAGACAGGACTGCGCAGGGAGCCGAAGACGGAGCCAGAGCTGAAGACAGAAGAGGGCCTGCGGTGGTGTTGGAAAGGTGAGTACAGAGTTTTTGGGTTTTTTTAATGCTGGCCAGGGGGCTGCTGGCTATATACTGGGGGGCAGGCACTGGCTATATACTGGGGGGGGGCAGGCACTGGCTATATACTGGGGGGGGGCAGAATATGTTGCTGCTATATAAATAAAGGAATTATAATTATGTGAAAAAGCTGTAAATGTTCCTGATCATGGTTGTGGAAAGGATGCTGGATGTACTTCAGCAAAAAAATCCCACAAACATCAGAAACCAATCAGAAATCGGCTTGTTTCCGATGCAAATAATGGAGCGATTTTGCCACACAGGAGCCAGAGCATATATGCAGGCAATACATAACATGTGCAGATAACCTTAATGTTAAGTGTGAAAAACAAACGCAAAGAAAAACATGCAGTCTGAAAGGGCCCTACAGGAACCTTTTCCCTCTTCTTTATGTTGTGCTCTGATCCTTTAGCTTTTCTTACTCTTCAATAAAAGCCATTACATTACTACGATGGTTCTATAATCTCAATCTCGATTCTGTACCAATAGTGAACATCCTTAGCAGTGGCAAACAGGTGAACGTTTTCATTAAACAGTCTCATTTGAAGGATTTACAGATAGAATTAGGCTACACGCACATAGCACGTAGTTTTATACAGGCTTAATAAACAGATCAGTTGCCTTCTCTGTCCTCCCTACGGTCCTTGTGTGTCGCCTGTATGTTCAACGTACTTATGACCTGAATAAAATACACAAGACTTGTACATGATGTCATTGGCTTCTTCCACTTACTGGATTTTGTGTTAACTACCAACCTGCTTAAAACAATGGGGCTCATTTACTAAGAGTCCTGCGGCCGCACTTTGGTCGGATATTCCGACGATTTCCGATTTGTGCCGCGTCGGCTTGCATGCGAAATCGGGATCGGGCCGTCGGACAACCCGACGGATTCGGACTACGCGTGGGATTTAACATTTCAAATTGTGTCGTAAGACACATTTACATGCACCGGGAAGAAGAAGGTGAAGAGAAGAAGGTGAAATCCGGCGGACCTCGGCGGGGAAGCGACAGATGCAGGAACTCGGGCGCACGAGCTACATGAATCGCGCCGGACTTCATCTTCATCGGAGCGTCCGAATCGGGGATCGTGATGGGACCGGGTAAGTAAATTTGCCCCAATGTTGTGAATGTGACACACAGATCCGGACCTGGGAAAAAAACGCAATGGACATGACTATATTGAATAACATTGAAACATGAGACTGCTGTATAAAATATGGATATGACATACATCCGTGAAGCAATGTAGTGTGCATGTAGTCTTAAGACACATCCTGAAGGCTACATGAACATTGCTTTTTCATAGACGTGTCTCATCCATATTTTACACACAGTCTCGCGTTTCAGTGTCAATCAATGTAGTCATGCTCAGTGCCATTTTTTTCACAGGTCTATATTCGTGTATAGCATCTACAACTTTCTATTTGAAGCAGGTCCTATTTCTGTCCATTTCTGCAGCCTGTACCTTCCCATAGAAGCCTATGGAGCTGTTAAAAATCCTGATGCCACACATGTGAAATGCGCATGCCCCCTGTATTTGTGGATCACTTGCTAGATAACTCAACGGGCAAGGGATCTGTTGTTTTAAAACTATGTGCTGTGTTCATATAGCCTAGGAAGCGCTATTTATCAACGCTTCGGCACCATGCCAGTTGTGTGGAGACCCTGAAATAATTGCAAATGCTAGCTTATAACTACCATGTGCAATTATTTCCCCTTTTCTGCCACCTCCACGCCTGGGGGGCTTGGAGGGCCGAGAAGGGGGGATTGCTTGGCCGGTGAGGAGTAGGCTTTTTTGGGCATCTCAGACTTGAAAATTCACTGTCTCCACTTATTTCTACACCAGGTAGGGCCAAGCGCAAAGATAAACAATTTGTAGGTCCCCATCGTATACATCAGGAGGCCAGAGCCTTAGACTCTGTAGACATATAACCATTTAAGACCCATTTATAAGACATTTAAAGTATTGCTCATGGTTATTTTATGTTTGATGAGTATTGTACATTGGAGAGCTGTTTCATCAATCATAAAACGTCTGCTAGAGGTTGTGAGCTAAAAAATCGGAAAAAATTACTAAATCCAAATGAACCTTTCATGGGTGCTCCTGCGAACCACGAGCCGGGTCTCATGGGCACTCGTGCTCCTATACTATCCCCTGGATCCCGCCACTGTTCTTACCTCTCGGAGTTCCCATGATGGCTCCGGCAGTCTGGCACGCGTGTCCTCGTCTCCTGAGGCTTGCGTGCCGGCTTCCAGAGATTTAGAGAGCCAGCGCGACGATAATTGGTGTTGGCTGGCTGCCAATTTCTGATAAATTTCTTTCCTGTCTTCCCTGCTGGATCTTCGTACCTCATTGCCATTGAGAAAGCCTTTTCCCATGTCCTCTGCGTTTCTAGTGATTTTCCGTTGTGACATCGATTCCGTTCCTGACTACTCTACTGCAATGCCTGACCTGACCTTCCCCCATGTCCCTCACTCTGATTCCATGCTGCCTGTCTCAACCTCCTGCCTGTCCCTGACCACGAGTTGCCTTTCGATTCTGAACTTCACCTTGGTGACCACCACAGACAAAGTCGTGCCTGTGGAACGACCTGATGGTACCATGCCGCACCAATTCCAACCCGGGTACCACTCAGAGACTGGTCCCAGGTGTCGGCTTACGACAACTTCCCTGTTGGTCTAGAGGTTCCACTACCACTGATCCTGACAGTAAGATATGGCCATGGATCCTGCTAAAGTTCCACTACCTGAAATGGCCGACCTTACCACCATCACGGTCCAGCAGTCTCAACAGATTGCAGCGCAAGGACAGCAACTTGCACATCTCACCGCCATACTGCAGCAACTGTGCATCGATTACCGTGGTCTCAATAAGGTCATGGTGAAAAAACGCTACCTACTTCCCCTGATCATGGAACTTTTGGATCATCTGTGTGGTGCCAAGGTTTTCTCCAAGTTGGACCTACAAGGGGCATATAACCTCATCTGCTTATGTGCAGGCAATGAATGCAAAACTGCCTTCAATACTCAAGATGGGCACTTAGAATACCTTGTTATGCCGTTTGGACGCACCGCACTGGCGGTGTTCCAGGAGTTTGTCAATGACATATTTAGAGACTTACTTTATACCTGTGTCATGGTCTATCTAGATGATATTCTGGTGTTTTCTGCATTGGGCCCATGTACAGCAAGTTCTCAAGTGCCTAAGGGCCAATTACCTATATGCCAAGCTCGAGAAATGCCAATTTCATCAGAAGAGTCTCCCATTCTTAGGATATATTATCTCAGACAAGGACTGCAGATGGATCCTGCAAAGTTGTCTGCTGTACTTCAGTGGCCACATCCAGTGGGACTTACAGTGATCAGGAGCTACTGTCTATTAAACTTGCTTTGGAAGAATGGCGTTATCTTCTGGAGGGTGCCCGTCATCCAGTCAGCATCTGATGACAAAATCCTCCTGTACTTTCAGATTGACCAGCGTCTCAATCTGAGACGGGCTTGTTGGTCTCTCTTTTTTTTTTCCCCATTTTAACTTTCTGATACATTTATGTCCTACAGAGAAGAATGTTAAGGCCGATGCTCTCTCTTGTGTTTCGGATGTTGTTGGGGAAGATCCTGCTCTGAGACATATAGTTCCTCCTAAACGGCTGGTTCTTGCTGCTCCAGTGGATCTTCGGCAACTTCCTCCTGGCAAGACGTATGTCCGACCTGACTTGGGCACATTGCTCTCGTGTGGCTGGGCACCCTGAGGTGCAACACTCTATCGCCCTCATTTCCTAGTTCTACCGGTGGCCAGATCTGGTCAAGGTTGTACAGGATTTTGTGGGCTCCTGCACTTCTTGTGCTCAAAACATCTAGTCTCAAACCTGCTGGTATTCTTCTGCTGTTACCAATACCCAGCTGCCCATAGACTTATGTGACCATGGACTTTATCATCGATCTTCTATTTTCCTCGGGTAATACCATCATCTGGGTGGTAACCGACTGATTCTCCGAGATGTCCCACTTTGTTCCTCTGCGAGGTCTACCGTCAGCTCCACGCCTTGCCTGCCTGTCCTTCCTGCAAATCTTCTTGCTTCATGGACTTCCCTTGCACATTGTCTCGGACCATGGGGTCTAGTTTGTTTCCCGTTTCTGTTGATCCCTGTGCAGTCAACTACAATTGAAGCTGGACTCATCTGCGTACCAATCGCAGTCCAACAGACAAGGTGAGAGGGTTAATCAGACCCTGGGCTGATATCTCCGCCATGTTGTTTCCACCCTGCTGCCATGGGCGGAATTCTCTTACCACTCTCTGAACTCTGAATCTGCCGGCTCCGATCCATTTTATATTGTGTATGGTCTACATCCTCATCCTCCTCTTGCTCTTACTGAGATCCTTCCATGAAGGAACTGATCCAAGATCTCAGATCCATCTGGGAACAAACATGTCAGTCTTTGCTCCGGGTATCTGTCTGGACCAAAACCCATGCGGACAAGAAGTGCAGGTCTCCTCCAGTCTTCTCTCCAGATGACAAAGTATGGCTGTCCTTTAAGTATGTTCGTTTGAAGATTCCCAGTCATAAACTTGGTCCTCGTTTCCTCGGTCCACTTGAAGTACTGAAGCGCCTCAATTTTGTGGCGTATAAACTTCGCCTTTCTCCATTTATGTGCGTCCCGAACTCATTCCACGTCTCTCTCATGAAGCCAGTCACCCTGAACCGCTTCTCTTGGCAAGTGCCTCCTTCTGCTCCCGAGGCTGATTCCACCAATATCTTCGAGGTAAAGGAGGTCCTGGATATGAAGACAGTTAGAGGGAAGCGGTTCTTCCTTGTCGATTGGAAAGGGATCGATCCAGAGGATTCTCCATTCTAATAAACTAGAATTGACTCAAACTTTTTTTTGTATGTATAATGTTATTCCTTAAAGGAAAGCTATCATCAAAATCATGCATGATTAACCATCTGCAGCATAAAAGTGACATGTTACTTAATGCTGCGGGTCCTGATGCAGAAACGAATCTTTAGTATATGAGTGATCAAAAAAGAAAAGGTCCTGATTAGAAAATGCTATACTTTTAATGGATTGGTAACACGGTCTGTTAAAGTAATGGCCAAACAGAGTTAACTTTTGGCTACCATTAACCCCTCTTCAGTAAGACCTCCGGGTTGCTACCTCTTGGAACATCATAATAACTGAGGCAGTTGGTTCTAGTAAAGCCCAAGTTAGGTACCAAAGTGATTAACTAGAACAATCCAAAAAATCAGAAGATAACCAAAAGGAACAATCCAGAGGAAAGTAAGGTCTAAGCACAGGCACACACTGCAGTAATAGAAGGCTGCAAACAGTAACTTAAGAAACTGATACGGAGGCAAGGAATAGAAAGCTTTTGCTTGTTGAAATTGACTACTTGGACATATGTGCTGGTAGTGCTATTGCCAATTCCATGGCAATAATGCACACCTGTATATAGCAGGCAGAGGAAGGCCTCCGGAAAAGGATTAATAGATAACATATTATACCATTAAGTAATGGTAAGAGGATTCTGGGTATATGTTTGTGGAATATAACAGATAATCCCAGGTAAGTGTATGCAGTGCATTGCTACACCCATTTCAATGGTTTTGGGACATGTAATATAATAAATGGATGAAAAAACTTGATCATTTTTTTAGATAACAGAGCATTACATTGGAGAAGTATGGATGGCCACAAATGAGTCAGCAGGTAAGCTGCGCCAATAAAGCAAATCATCTAAAGTGGTGAGCAGAAATGAGATGTTCCCGAAACAGGGGAGACAAAATTATCTGCAAAGTGACTTGGCATTTAGCAGGTGTGAATGTGACCTAATGATGTGAGTCATAGTAACTGGAATCAGCTCTTTAGGGTTTTCATTCCAACAGAATTCTTTGTCTTTACAGAGTTTGATAACGCATTCCCTGTATATACGCAGCACCAGGAAAATATACAATATGGGAATTAGAAGATGCTGCATTACAATTTATTTTCTACATACTGCATGGTATACAACACATTATCCAGTCTTTAAATTGGCTAATGTTACCATGCATGTTTTTATCTTCTCTAAACCGTGACTCATCTATTCACATTGCATCTATACTAAACAGCTTCCAGACATTTTTTTAAGTCCAACAACTCATCTCTATTCCAACTGCTCTCATCACTAAAGCACACATACTACATGGATACACATGTTCAAGAAAATAGCCAAAAGTCCTGAGTATTTCTTGCTAATTAGAATATTTTATATAAATAATATGGGAAAAACAGGATCAACTTGAGTGAGAAGGATACATTTTATGTTGGACTGTATAACCAAAAGCAATTGAAAAATAGGAAAGAGGTTAAAGCTCGTAACTGTTAATTGTAAATTTTTATTATGTTTACCTTACAAAAATGGTCTGAATCTGCCTGGCACATGTGACAATCTAAACCTACCTGGAGTACTGCCCAATGGCAGATATTGGGAAAATAACGATTGGAAAGGGAATTGGCCATAATGGCCTTTTTTGCCCTTAAAAAAACCTACCACCACGGATCTACCTATTATCCCCTTACTGAAGCGTCAGGTTCCAGTGCATGGAGAGGGCTCACGTGCTGAACCCTCTCCATAGCCGGTAAGTCTTAGCTGCATATCCCACCGATATCCGCTGGCGAAGCTGCCAGCAGCTTCAAATAGATGGTGGTGCATGGGCGTAACGGAACCCCTTAACGGAAAATAGCGCCCATAGTCAAAAATGGCACGTTTTTGCCATTTTGAAAAATATAAAAACATCAATAAAAAGTGATCAAAAGGTCGTACAGTCCTAAAAATGATAGCAATGAAAACGTAATCAAAAGTCTCAAAAAATGACACCACCAACAGCTCCGTAATCTGAAGTATGAAAAAGTTATTGGTGCCAGAAGATGGCAAAATCAAAAAGAAAATTTTGGACCGGAGGTTTTAATTTTTGTAAATGTATGAAAACATTATAAAACCTATACAAATTTGGTATCTCCTTAATCATACCGACCCAAAGAATAAAGTAGACATGTCATTTGGGGCACACAATGAAAGCCGTAAAATCCAAGCCCACAACAAAAAGGCACAAATGCATTTTTTTCACCATTTTCACCAATTCATTTAGAATTTTTTTCCCGCTTCCCAGTACATGGCATGGAATATTCAATACCATCACTATGAAGTGCAATTTGTTACGCAGAAAACAAGCTATCACAGAACCCTTTTACGTGGAAAAATAAAAAAAGTTATAGATTTTTGAAGGTGGGGAGTGAAAAATGGAAATGAAAAAACAAAAAAGCCCAAGTCGTCAAGGGGTTAAAGTAGATCGGGTGGAAGGTGTCCTTATTGGACGTGAGGATAGCCCTTTTAAGGGCTAATCCTCACGTCCCCTGTATCTTTTTATAACTTTTATTTCCCTAATAAGCTAATTTTCTAAAGCGGCTACTGGGGCGTGGAGTAGCCGCGCCGTGTAGCCTCTTAATAGGTAAATTCTTTTACACCAAGTGACTCCTTACTGGTTAGTTGTATGCAGTTCTTTTTGTTTCTAATGCTGACTATATAGAAGGATATCATTGTTGCCGTCTTTGATCATAGGATGGTAAGACTGTGTTCACCTTAATACTCATTAGAGTGTAATATCCATGGCAGCAACCTACTGGTTTTTCAATCATTGGCTATTCTTCTGAGACTAGCCCTTTGTATCTATGATTTTGTGTCATCTGTAGCTTATTGTCCTGTCTTTCCTTGCAAAGTCCAGAGTCCTCATTACATTATAACCAGCCCTAAAACTCATTGTCAATAGGACTTCCTGATCCAGCTTAGTACAAGATCCATTCCACGCATAGGTGCTGGCTCATGCTTTGTTACAGCTTCAGGCTGAGGCTGCTACAGCAACTCTTCCAGCCCAGCAACCTCCTTTCCCTAGCATATACAAGGTAAAAATGTTGCTCCCAGATTGTTTCTCAGAAGACCATAAGAAATTGAAATGTTATGGGATTCCAATTTGCTGTATTTTTGGGTTAGTCCTCTAGCCTCACAAGCCCAGATACTCCTGGGTTTTGAAACTACCCCCAGCTACTGAGGAATGGTCGTCTGTGGAGAATTTTCTTTCAGTCCTTGGGTGCTTTTTGTTCTGAGCCCAATCATGTCTGGTTTGCTGGATCCAAATTTCTCTTTTACAAGGTACACGCTCCGTGGAAGAATATTGTATGGAATTACACAACTACTGTGTGACGTTAAATTGGTGTAAACCTTCCCTGAAACAAACAAGGCCTATCTTAAAAAAATAAAGGATGCCTTGGTTGGTCATCTTGACCCTGGCTCTTTGGAGCAAACTATGGCATTAGCAGTCCGTATTGACTGACAGTTGAGGGATAGATACAAGTCTAGAGTAGACTTAAGTCATTCCTCAGTGTTACCTTCTCTATCTTCTAAAAAAATCTGTCTCCCTTGCTGTTGCTGAACAAGAGCCAATGCAACTAGGTACCTGCTTGTTGCGGCAAATTCTACGCCTTCAAGGGGGGGAGTAGGATTTGTTTCAAGACTCCATGTCCATGTCCATGCAAGTTGGTTTTATCCACATTTGTCTAGCAGTATTTTATGTCCTAAAAAACTGTCCTCTGATGTTATTTTGGGGTTTCCGAGGTTAACTTTGCATGATCCTTTTTTGACTGGAGTACAGGGGTCCTACGTTTTCTTATAATTGTGCTGCTAGTTGATGTCTGAATGTCTGAATGCTGATTTCTCTGATGTGTTTGATAAGAAAACCTCCTTACCAACGTATAGACATTATGCGGGAGATTTATAATTAGGCAGGATTTTGCGCAGATGTCTATATGTTAGCCTGGCAGGTTTCCAACAGTGGGATTTATAGTGTGGTGTATGTGCAGTGTTAAATGCCTTCTGATGTGACACATCAGCTGTGTGTGCACTATATGAATAGACTGCACCAGTCACACGTATGTTTGCAATCTGCACAGGAAATTCTTAGATACCTCAAACATAAAATTGAGCAAAAATTTCAAAATTGTGCACGTTTGAGAACCCCCCCCCCCTTAGTAGCAATGGACCCACATACACCACCTTCTATGTGGTATAGTTGTGCAATTACATTTTCTTTCTGTTGAAAATCCTCAGTTGATAAATGTGGTGTTGCACACTCTGTGGTGTATTTTTTCCTCTATTGCATGACTTTAGAGTTGTGTCTTTTTCTTGCTAAAACAACTGCCAAAAACAATGTTTGCGCAAAAATTTGTGAAAATAATACGCCAAGGAGCTACATAGGACTAACGATATATCTTCCCCTGTGACTTGGATCAATCTCCTCCCGGGTCTAAATATCTGTACAAAAGGATTTTCAATATGTCTCCTCGAGAACATGAGAACTATGCGTGAATATGTCTGGTACATAATATTTCAGAAGGGATATTGTCCCTCAAATTCTTCTATGGGAGAAGGTTTCTTTCTTTGTTGAAAAAAGGATGGCGATTCTCCAAAACTCATCTCTGTGGGGCTTACAATCTGGTTTGCATCAGAGAAGGGGACAAATGGAAGACTGCATCTAATACCCCAGAAGGACACTTTAAGTATCTTGTGATACCCTTCAGGTTGTGTAATACACCAGCAGTCATCCAAAAAATTTTTGTTAACAACATCTTGGATCAATATATAGGTCATAGCTATTGAGAATGTCCCACCAGCCTTAAAGCCCGTTTTCTGGGTTTTTATAACTACTACCGCAAGTTTATTAAAATGTTTCAGTTGTGACTAAGACGTTGACGTATTTTACCAAAAAGGGTGCCGATCTAACCAAGTAGACTGAAGAAGCTGAATAAGCATTTGGGCAACTTAAGAAAAACTTCGTGAGGAGTGCACGATAGCCAGTATCATTTTCTATGCTGTTGTCTGCTGGGGAGGTAGTATGAATGGAGGAGACAAAACAAATAGTCCAAGATCATCAAAATGGCACATAGCACTATTGGGGAGCCACTGTGCCCATTCAACAAAATATGGAAAGAAATATTCTTGCGCAAATTCAAGACGCTCTAAGTCAATAAACACCACCACCTTTCCTCAATGATTTTCCAGCAACACAGTAACATCAGCATTTGATACCATCATTGATGCTATTGCACTACCAAATTCCTTAACTTCTTTATCCCCTAACCAATTGAACTTTTCAACAGAGCTCTAGGACTAAGTGTTTGGATAGTCCACAGCACTAGTAACCCACCCCCCATGTTGTATATCACTTGATTATGTATTTACTATGTTTCTTGTCTGTTGTTTACTATGCCTGGACCACTGTTACATAACAATTTCAACAAACCAGTGGATTCATACATTTGTATTGTATCGTATTATCACTCCAGACTTGGTTCAGCCCAATTTAAAGGGGTTTTCCCTAGTGATGTTTACAAAATAAAGAACATTTTTAACCCCCATACTTTACAATCCTACTAGTATCTGACACATAGAAAAAGAGATATGAGAGATGAAGAGATCCATGAGATGGATATAACACACAATGACACTCTTGCTCTGCTATATCTCAGCAATAACACATACATTGAGCCCTCTAAAACTCCTTCCTCTGCTATAAAGATATTATCTGTAGCTTGTAGAGTAAGTCTCCGCACACTGCTGCTTGCCGGCACGAAGTGTCTGTGAGCCTGTCTTGGAATGCAGAGGGGATAAGCAGTGAGACACTGCAGCATGCAGAAAGGAGAAGCTATTCATGAGAAAAATCTGCCATGTCCAGCTATAATCAGAAGATTTATGGTCAGAACCTGGGGCAACCAAAATTGTATACACCACGACTGATAGAGACAGGTTGGAAATATAATATATTGGAATGCTATATTTTTGTTAATAACATAGAATTAGAGAATGTGTTATTTTGTTAACCTAGGTATGTTTAAGAATCTTGTCTTTGTGGGAATACCCCTTTAAGTTATCCGTTTGTAGTTGAAGTTGATGTGTTTGAGGTAGGAGTGGGTGCTTTCTTATCCTGGGAGATTAAAGTGTGGGCGGCACGGTGGCTGAGTGAGTAGCGCTTCTGCCTTGCAGCACTGGGGTCCTGGGTTCGAATCCGACCGATGTCAACATCTGCAAAGAGTTTGTATGTTCTCTCCGTGTTTGCGTGGGTTTCCTCCGGGTACTCCCACACTCCAAAACATACTGTTAGGTTGTTTAGATTGTGAGCCCCATGGGGACAGGGACCAATTTGACATGCTTTGTGCAGCGCTGCGTAATCTGTGTGCGCTATATAAATAAAAGAATTATTATTATTATTATTAAAAAGTCTCTCACTAATGTTAAGCCTGTGGCTTTCTTCTCAAGAAAGTTCCCTTCAGCCAAACGCAGTTATGATGTTGGCAACCAAGAGTTTTTGGGCATCAATTGGACGTAGAAAGAATGGAGACATTTCCTTGAGGCACTGCCTAACTGTAATCGCTGACCATAAATACCTGCTCTAAAAGGATAACACTAAGTGACCCTAGTATATCCAGGTATGTCATTTTTAGCTGGTGACAGATTCTAATAGCCTATGCTATGCTGATTTTCAAAATGCCTGTGTCAGCATACTGAATTATTTTAGTAATTTATAACACTGTATCTCACATTACCTGGCTCCCTGTCAGCAGTGTGTTGTGAGTCCCAGGGGAAGGGGGAGTGGGCAGCTGCAGCAGCCTGTGTTTCTGAGCCTCAGTTTCCTCTCTTCCACACTTTTCCACCTCCTTCCCCACTTCCTGTGCATTGAGCTAGTAGGGGAGGGGGATTTTGTGAGGTAGAGGAATAATGCATGAGGAGAGACAGGCACACAGGATGCTTGTTTTGTGTCCTCACTTTGGTGTAGGAAGGAAACATTTCCCAGTTAGGTTGAACCCAGCAAGAACACAGGTGACAGTTTTTTTTTTGGGGGGGGGGGGGTCAGTTTAGGGCACACTGTCCCTTCTGTCCTGAGTGAAAGGTTCTCATTAAAGACAGGTTGCCTTTTACAACTAGAGGGCTATAGAAGAAGCCATCTCCATTTACAGACCATTCACTGGTAGAGAATATCATACATGGGAATATGGGATTTGGGAGAGATAGTTGTTGGACAAAAAGTTGTCAAGCCAAATGTTATGTCAGAAGCATGGGGCCATAAAATAGCATTGTTCATCTTCTAAACAACAAGGCAGTCTAATAATTTTCAGTAGAGGTTTGTTTTATTTTTGGTTAGGTATCTGTTATTTGTCTAGATAAAAAAAATCCTAATTGATTTGGAGACAGCCAGGATGCTACCTGCATGGCTCAGGAGTACAAAGATGCTTTCTATATGTTCTAGAACAGAAGGTCAAACTTTTTGTTATATCAGTCCATGGCATATGAATGGAAAATTCATTACACAGTTATTAGACAGGTTCATTTTGGGTTTGTCTCCATCAGAAAGGTGACTTTTAATGCAAACTTACCATTCTGCCAGTACATGAGGACTCTTATGTGTGCGGAGAATCTACTGCTTTGTGCTACCACCCATTTTCATCCTCTTGTCCAAATGGAGATACATTGGTAACAAATCTAGCACTATAAGGTGAATAGGGCCAAATTCTGATTCTGACAGCCTCAACAATGCTTGCAGGAATCCATTGTTTCTTTGTAAAGTCGCACATTCTGTAAAGTGTGTAGCACTTGTATTATGCAGACGGTTACAGAGCAGAGTCATACAATTGGATAAAATGAAGTGGAGTGACAATCGACGATTATAGGGACAAAATTTGCCTTTGTGTATACTGAAGCTGTACAGTTATTGTTAAAGGAAACCTACCATGAGGGAACTACTATCAGAAGTAGATCTGATGGTAAATTCTTTCTGCCTATTCTGCCTATGCCCTAATCCAGTGATGGCGAACCTTTTAGAGACCGAGTGCCCAAACCACAACCAAAACACACATATTTACCCTGATGTGCCAACGTGCCATTTTAAGCAGTAACTTATTGCTACCTGTTCTTCCATTCTTTAATTGTATCGGCCGCCTGAGGCCACCAATACAGTTGAAAGAAGGAGGGCAAATTCAGACTCTCATTGTAGCTTCTCTCCAGGGTCTCTCTGTACAGAAAGAATGGTTGGTCCAGCAGGATGACCCGCAAAGATAATGCAGCCCTGTCCACACCTTCTCACTTTTCAAGCAGTTCTAAACGGTCAATGAAGTGTCACTGTAAAATAGTGCTGAGCGTAGCATCTCATAAATTCTCTGGGACTGCAGGAAGATTTAATGGATTTGTTCCTGTTTTGTGAACTCTGTCCTGGGCTGATGGCCTGAGTGCCCACAGAAATCGCTCTGAGTGCCACCTCTGGCACCAGTGCCATAGGTTCGCCACCACTGCCCTAATCTGTAATGTAATAATCCTGGAACCTAACCTAACTTGTTAAATACTTTATTTTAGTAATATGTAAATTAACTGCAGAGACTACTTGGGCATGTATTAACCCAGCCAGACACTGAAGCTAAGGCTACTCCACACCCCAGTGGCCTCTGTTACTTATTTACATATTACTAAACTAAAATTTTAACAAGTTAGGTTAGGTTCCTGGATTACTAAATTACAGATTAGGCAGAGGCAGACAGGAGGAATCTACCATGAGGTCTACTTCGGATCTACTTCAGTAGACTCCTCATGGTAGATTTACTTTAACTATTCTATACTAACAAGAAAGACATTGGTTGGACCTCATAGCGGAATTTATGTGACTGTGGAGTATCTATGTGACACCATTGGTGTGCCTGGCCACTAGATTACATATTTTTCCCTATAAATATAAAGTGCCCCTCACTGTCACTGTCTTTCCATTGAGCCTGCAAAAAATGTAAATGTAATTCAAATTACTTTGAGCAATATAGTTTTCCTATTAGCTTTATTTAGGCTCAGGTTTTCTTTTTCCATCCAGGAAAACCTAGCATGTTCTCTTTCCCATAATGCTCAGTAGAGCATGAATGGCTTATTAGGCATCACCCCCAAAAACTCTATCAACAGGAACAGCATACCGTATATACTTCGTATAAGCTGACCCAAGTATAAGCCAAGGTACCTTTTTTTCCACAAAAAACTGGGAAAACGTATTGGGTATAAGCCTAGGGTGGGAAATGCAGCAACTACTCTTTAATAAAATGTCCAGTAGCAGCCCCCTTTACAGAAATGTCCAGTAGCAGCCCCCCTTTATAGAAATGTCCAGTAGCAGCCCCCCTTTACAAAAAATGTCCAGTGGCAGCCCCACTTTAAAAATAATGGCCAGCAATGTCCATTTAAAATAATAAACTTAGTATTCACCTCCGGCGCTCACACCCGACCTCTCTTTTCAGCGGGGGAGATTATTGACTAGAGGCTGTGGAGGACATACTATATTGAGGGCTGCCGAAACCTGGGAGCGGAGTCTAAGTGACACCCAGTTTTCAACAGAGCCCGGCGATAAGTGGGTTGGGCTTGCTGCAGTGTGGTACCACCAGGTCGCTCCACAAGCCTAACTTTGTCTGCGGTGGTGGCCAAGGCAAAGTACAGAGTTGTGAGGAAGTAAGGCAACACAGGATCAAGGTCAGAGGCAGAGGAACATAGTCAGGAACAGAACCGAGGTCACAACAGGAATTCACCAAACAATGGCAGGGTACAAGGAACAAGAGTTTTACCAAGGCACAAAGATCTGGCAGGGGCAGAGGCAGAACATTTATTTGGCCACTCTGTGGGCCGCTGCTGCTGCTGACGCTACCTCCATATTGTATCATTGTGCCACTCTATGGGCTGCTGCTGCTGACGCCACCTCCACACTGCTTTATTGTGCCACTCTATGGTCTGCTGCTGCTGCTGACGCCACCTCCACACTGTATCATTGTGCCAATCTGTTACTTACCATATTGCCGCCACCTCCACACTGTATCATTGTGCCACTCTGTGACTTACCAGGTTGCCGCCACCTCCACACTGTATCATTGTGCCACTCTGCGGCCTACCCATGCTGCTGCCAACTGACCGTTGTCTCTCTGGAACACCCTGTGATTTCCATAATGCTGTTTTCCCCCTCCACCACTCTATGACGTTTCCACTGTTTAGTTTTCCCCTTCATTTCATCTGTCAGAAGGAATGAAAAGCCTCAGAATTGATAGCCAAAAGCAGGAGTGGAAACAGAACACAGCGGACATGCAAATATCCCATTTACTGGTCATCTCTGTTTTGGATTCACCCCTGTTTGTTTTCGGCTTTAGCAATACTGATAATGGATAATTGACCGATTGAAAGCGGACACTGACAGATGAAAAGAAGCTCAAAATGATCAGTGACGTCAATGCAGAATTACTGCTGACACCCTCTGCCCTCTTTTGGGGGGTTTCTACATGTATTTGCGGTTAACAGAACAGGTTCTGTCGTAATCTATGGAATCATCTGATTTCAGTGTAAAAAGAATGCAATCTTTGATGTTATAGTGGCCCTCAGCTGGCACAGACGTTACCTTGTCGGGCTGCGTTCCCACTTCACTTATTTGGGGAAGTTGGCGTCTGTAAGTGCACATGGAAGTGAAGAGTGAAGCGATTCTAAGAGCGGCGGCTGTCATGTGCATGTCATACTAAAACACAGCATTGTCTGAAGACCAAACCACGCTCCCTGTGCATATTTAAGCATGGCACAACGTTCTACAACACCCTACGGGCTCTCTGCAGCCAGGAAATACCTGTTTTTTTTAACTTGATTTGTCATGATTCGATTCTGGTTGAATAGAATTTTTTTAAAAAATTTGGCGAATCGGGTCAAACCGAATTCGCCCATCTCTAGTAGCCACAGTAGTCCTAAGAAGCAGTGGAGGAGTGTAACAGTTACATTGAAAAACACTGGATATCTCTAGAACTGCCATTTTCTTGATATACAGTAATGTGGGATTCTCTGCAGCCTAGTCTGTCCCTCTAACTACTTTATGGCGTCTCTCTTACTGTTGGCTGATGTTGAGCTGTTTCTCATAGTAGTGGCACCGTACATCATCTTGCAGGCTCAGGAAAGAAGCTACACTTCCACTGCAATAACTTGGGAATGGTTTGTTTGCTACGGGAGTTGGTTCTGTTGTGTTTGTCTTTGAATGTGTCACTGTACATATTCCAGGTATCAATAACTGTATTGCTTATGTATTCTCTCATTTACTGTGGGAATGTTCTTCCAACAGTAGCTGTCTGCTTCAACCTCTTCAATCTGTGCATCTCTGGTACCTGTGCAATTGCTCATGTGATTATGGGGTTGTTTGGATGCTGACCTCTCTCAAGGGTAGGTCATTATTATCTTAATCCTTGATAACCTCTTTAATCTCAATAATATTGTATTGTTACAATTGTTTCAAACCTTCAATTGGTTGTAAAGTACCGTGGAATATGTAAGTAGTAAATAATTATTACTATTATTATTTATTGTGATGAAATCAGGATGTTGGAGATCACAAATAGCTCCCTTGATATATTCATTATCTCAATGTAACACGTCCTTGAAGCATCAATTAGCTCACTATTGCATTCACTTAATGAACCCATTAGGTCATTTTTTTCCTCTTACATAAATGGTGGTTAGCCATAAAATTCTGTGCCCCTGAGAGTAACCCTGCTCTCCTTAATACAATTAGATAAAAGCCTTACATTTGTATAATATGTTGTATGTAAAAAAGTGACAGATTTTAATTAATAAAAGCACATTTAGGGCTCTTTCACATTGGCATTGTTTTTCAAGGTTCAGTGATTTTCGCGGATCCTTTGGGTTTGGGTGTTGGTTGTTTTCACTTTGTTTTTTATTCTCACAGATTTTCTGTCCACTGATTATCATTGATGCAGATCACGTAAGACAATAGAAGCCTTTGGGTCTGCAATGTTAAACCTTAATTTTTTTTTTGCAGACAAAACGGAAGAAAAACGGAGACACAACAGAGACAAAACGCAATGGATATGCAACGGAAACTGAGCAGAAACGACCCTAAGTGTAGTAGTGTCCAAAATCACCACTTTCCAGCTGCTGTTTTGAGGGTGTTTTTTACACAGTCCTATGTATGACTATGAATTCCTGCTGGGATTTCAGTGACTGCACAACAAAAAAATACAGTTGTGTTGTTAAAGTATCATTTCTGCCATGGTTCAGTATATAAATCTATTGTACAAAGTAATATTAAGTGTCAGATGCATATCTCAAATCCCAATCAAAAGATAATTAAAAACTTATAATTAATTATTAGTATTAAATAATTATAATTATAAGCTTAAGTATACAGCTGTCAAAATTGAACCATTTCTCAAAATGTTTTGCAGCTGCTTTGATTAGTACATAGATGTACTAAAAGTGACCTACAAATACAAACAGGCAAAACGGAGGAATATATACAATAATTCCACCTGAGGTTTCATTCACACATCATCTGACAAAAGTGACATTGGTACAACTGTGAAAATATCACAATAACACAATAACTAAAATAATAAACTCTATGTGTAACTTCTAGTTTAAGCCAAAATAGTTCATTGTTTTGATTTAGAATTGCTGCTACTGTTTTTGTAAAAAGCCCATAAAACAGCATGTAAAGCAGAAGAGACAAGTTTTTTTTCTGCCCAGTTTGAGTCTCATTGATTTGTGACTTGCCAGAATGTGGGGTGTATTGGGCAAACAAAATTACCTAGTTTGATATTTGATACTTTTTAGGCCAAAAATAAAAAAAATCTAGAACATACAAAAAAGTAAAAGAAAAACAATTACTTAATCCACAATTTTTGCAAGTTATGCAAAGAGTCGTAATCTGTAAATATTCAGAAAAAAACAGTTTTTAACCCTTCACCGCTGCTCCCATTTTAGTTTGGTTGCTTCTTCAAACCTATGGGAAGCTAGATCTTTTTTAGAATGCAGTAGAATTTGAGAAAAAGGGGATCTAAAGATTTAAATTGTCTGTTTGTTCCCAATCCCCAATATGCTTCTAGAGGATGTTTATGTTCCTAACACACTCCAAAACATACTGGTAGGTTGATTAGATTGTGAGCCCCATTGGAGACGGGGACCGATTTGGCCAACTCTGTGCAGCGCTGAGTAATCTGTGTGCACTATATAAATAAAGAATTATTATTATAAATAAAGGAAATATTATTATTGACATGAGGCCCCATGAAGATGTATAAAGTATCAAATAACACAATATAGACTGAAACTGACACAGGTATTGGTGTAAAAAATATTAATTTCTAATTGATGTTTAATAAAGCCAATTATTTAATAAATTGCACAACACCTGACTCACAGAGAGTTATCTATCAGCACTCAGGAAAAGAAAACCCTCCATGTAGAAAACTTCTCAGAAACCATGGCTGGTGGACTGCCCTTCTCTTTGCATTAAGAGTCAGCAGTAATGCAATGTTTTTGTATCTGACACTTTTTTGGAATACCCCTAAGAGGTGTCCCCTACTTTACACTGCCATTCCTATTTCCAAACCTCCATGGACTAAATAAAGAAAGCTGTACATGCATGGCCATCTCTCACGTATCTGCTGTCCCCAGATTGGGGTCAGAAGAAATCCCATTAAGTAGATGCTTCCCATCCAAAGTCTTGACTGCTGATTCTACATTTCTGGCCCTACCTAAGTATTTTAGCTTTTTTTGTTCCAGTAGTGACTTTCCTAAACAACCTTCCCTAGTTTCTATAGTAACTGTTTTAAATAGCCTTATCCTGTGTCTGTCATGACTCTCTAAGCTTGTCGTCCTCAGTCTCTGCAGTGACTGCCAAAGAAAGTCTCCTTGTATATGTAGTGACTGTCCGAAACAGCCTTCTTGTGTCTGTAGTGACTCTCTAAAATAGCCTTCCCAGTCTCTTATAGACTGTGTATGTCATGACTGTCTAAGGCTCCTTGAACATATCTATGTTCTTCACTGTGCCTTATCTCAGGTGGAGAAGGAAGCGGTTCTCTCCCTCTCTCCACTCGACATGGAGCTGAGTGGCCGGATGGCTTGGGTACACATCTGCATATCATGCATACTGCACCTATGGCAGCTGTGAGCTAGCTGCTGTTTATTCAGCCTCTTTACTGACAGTCCAAGAGATCCTCCTTATATCTATAGTGACTGTCCAAGCCAGTCTTTCAATATGTAAGTTTTGACTGCCCAACACAGCTTTCATTCATGTTTTTCATGAGAGAGATGGTGGAGAGAGATGGGGATAACTGCAAAAGAATTGTGTGCCATAGTCCATGCTCTCCTACATCCCCCTCATATCGTGGCCTCCTGTCCTCCACCCCCCTCCTATTGTGGCCTCCTGTCCTCCATTCCTCTCATATTGTGGCCTCCTGACCTCTAATATCCTCACATTGTGGCCTCTATGCTAAATTTCTGCTAAATGATGTCTTGGTAGTGAGAGAGAAGTTCACTGAATTTTCAATTTACGAAGGGGCTCCATGGAAAAAAGTGGAGGGACTCTAATCGCAAGTCTGAGTCTGTGAAGAGGAGAGCTGTTCTTTTACTACTAATCGCAAGTCTGAGTCTGTGAAGAAGAGAGCTGTTCTTTCACTTCTTTTATTTTATGGGTCAGTATCATCAAAGAGGTACCAAATTTATATATGTTTCATTAAGTCTTAATCATTACATATAAATTATTTCTATATTTTGAGATATCCAGCATTTTCATGCACGGATAGCTAATCTTATAAGTTTATGTTTTTTGCGTATTTATTTTTTAATTTGTTCTAGGGAAAGTGTTGTGATGTAAACTTTATATTTAAAATAGAATTATATATAATTTTACAACATTTTTTAAGTTCACTAGACCCTAGGCCAGTGATGGCAAACCTTTTAGAGGCCGAGTGCCCAAACTACAACAAAGACCCGCTTATTTATCGCAAAGTGCCAGCACAGAAATTTAATTTGTGATTTATACTCTCTTCTATGTCACAGTTTTCATTGATACCAGCTCCCTGAGGACACCAATAAGCAGAAAATAGTCCCAGGTACAGCTGTCACTTTAAAATAGCTCTGTGCACAGCAAGTCCTGGGCTGTCTGGGACTGCAGGAAGATACCTGGAGTCATCTCTGGTGATGGCCTGAGTGCCCACAGAAAGGGCTCTGAGTGCCACCTCTGGCACCAGTGCCATAGGTTAGCCATCACTGCCCTAGGCTATTTAAACACTAGGGGACTGATTGCTCATACAATATGTTTTGATGCAGCAATTGTGAATAACTGCATCCCTGTATTGTTAGGTTAAAAAAGAAATTGTCACACAGCTCTATTGATGATGGAAGTTACAGCTATAACATGTTTTTTTTGCAAAAGTAGTCAAATATTTTAAATACCGAATATATTTGGAATTACACATAGCGCAAAATTTGATGGCAGAATTGTTGTTTTACTACTATAGTGTTACAGAAAAAGTTATTTATTTGTACCCTAAATGATTTGTACCCTGAACAACAAAAATACAATTAATCCCACAAAAAACAGTTGTGGCTATTGGAATGTGACAAAGAATTGAAAACATTATGGGGCACATTTACTAAGGGCCTAGTGCCAGTTTTCTGGTGGACTTTGCACATTCTTTCTAGTGTAAACTGCTTGCACAGGTAGTTAATAAGTGTCTGCACCACAAATGTCTCACACGTGACCCTTTAGTGGTGCAGCTGCACTAGGCATCATGCGACACAAATTAGGGAGCGTTCCGGTGTTCAGCGGACCGTGCGGCAAGTTGGCAAGTCCGACAGATGTGTGTTGCACGTCTCATGTAAGAGAAAAACCAGAAAAAAAGTTGGTGCACTCTGTCGGGCTAGTTCAGGGAGCACCAGATTCATGAAGAACGGGCGCCAGAGATCCTGAATCTGGCGCACCCTGCATTATACACAGGCAAGCCACACTTAGTGCAGTTTGAACCATTCTTAGTAAATGTGCCCCTATGCTTTCCTTGCTCCTGCTCCCCATTTCTAATGTTTGGCCCTCTGGTCCATTGTTGATGCTTCAATATTGTGATCTCTGAGGCCAGTGGGACATCAGCATTCTCCCTGATTGACTGCTGACCACCAACACTTTCAGCCTAGCAGGAGGTGTCAACTACAGATTGTATAATGCACACTGCAGGAAAGGGGAGCAATAGAAAGGTATGGTTAATATATGCATTGAGCTGTGAGTCAACATCTGGGCTTGATGTAATACACTATTTTTCATCCAGTAAATGACCTTTAATACATCTTAATTCCCTATTAATTACAGGTTTGAGATTTACTGTAGAAATGAAGACATTAACTCCTTAGTAAATCAAGCCCTGTTGAGTTAATTAATTGGTTAATTAATTACATTTTCAAACTGGATCGTTTCATTTAAGTTTCATTGGTGCTTAGTGCTCAAGTACTTTTAGGTTATGCTGAATGGGTTTAACCATACACAAGAGAGTCACGCAAGCTTTCTATACAGGACTATAAAAATTTATGAGAATCTGAAACTTAACTATTTGCTTTACAATGATTACTATATATTTTAGGGTAAAAACTGAGAAAATTACATAATGTTCAATTGAGTCGGATTATATATTTCTCATTTGCTGTATACATTAAAATGTGAAAGCAGTTCATTTTAAACATTACAAGGATTTATTAAGGCAGATGGGTTCTCGTCAATTCTGAAATAAAAACATAATCTAAAGTAATGTAGTGCTTTGGTTAATTATCTCATGACGTGTTTACTGCTATAAGACTCCAGTTTGCATTGGACCACATTACAATAAAGAAGCCCAAGTGTTAAAGAAGAAGAAAAACATAGGGCCAGGTGTTAACATAGCTTATTAGGGTTTGCAGATCAGGAGAAATAATATGAGCTATCTGTCTATCCATGTTCATCTTCAGAAGGGTATATTGGTGCGCAGAATGTTAGGATATGAATAACCTACCCATAGAAAGTTGTCACAGAAAATTTAAGGTACCAAAAGCAGCAGAACATCTGGAAAAAATGTATCACTAATCAAATATTTTAAAATATTACATTAACAATTAATTAATTCCCAATCTAATCAACCTACCAGTATGTTTTTTGGAGTGTGGGAGGAAACCCACATACACACAGAGAGAACATACAAACTCTTTGCAGAGGTTGACCTGTATGGGACTCGAACCTAGTACCCCAGCGCTGCAAAGCTGTAGTGCTAACCACTGAGCCACCGTACTTCCCATTGTCATTAGGGCAAGTGAAAAGAATCCCTTGATGATCTGAATGAATATTGCCGTTTGGTCTAAGTTCTGAATGATAAACCTTATGTCATATTATATTATAATATTATATTAACACAATAGATTTTGGTGAAAAAAGAAGCAACATGCCATACAATGAAATGCATATGGATTCTACTAAAAAGTGCATGTTGGTCAAAATATTCATCCAAAGACCTGACTTTCAAACTTATGAAGATGTGGTCACAGAATGGAATTTAACAAGAATCCGTGTCAGACTCAGGATACATGTAGCAATGTAGTTGTGTTGTTCTAATGTGAATTGGTGTTTTCTTACCGTAAAGGGTTGATCAAGGTATAAGTTGTCATCACTGTCAGATTGGGATAGGTCTGACACTCAAAACCCCTGATAATCTGGCATTGCCACCTGCCCCCATAACCTGGAATAACAATGGATTAAGAAAGTGTAGGATATTTTAATTCTAGTCCCTGAACATTATCTAAGGTTCAGGTGGCTGGGGTCCTTAGTGTCGGACCACCACCAATCTAACATTGATTGGACATATCTTATGTCACATCTATGAATCAATCCCACAACTCCTCAAAAAGATTGTAAAGCATTTCTATGTACGGAAACCTACACGCCAAAGTGCACGGTGTGAGGTTTCCTCTAGCACATAGGAGGGTACGCTGACTAAATGTTTCTTGGGTAGAGAAATCTTTCTCGCAGTGAGGGGATTAACTGGCAATTTACCTTGAGAGAAAAACAAGGCAAGACGCCGTATGATGAATGCTTTTCCCTGGTAACACACAAATGATTTCCTCCTGTGCGCTGCCACTTTGTGTGCGTCTCACTATTGTGTCTACAATACAAGGGAAAAATATATAATTCAACCAGGTTTCACATGCAAGGCACTAGGGGATTTTGCCGCCATTGAGTGCCTCTTTTTATTGTCCCTTATTCCTACTAAATCAAATGGCTTTTAACTTGTCACAGCTGCTCGGCACAAATGAGAACTGTTGACTTCTGCATGATTTTGTATACTCCTTGTCTATACACCACTGTAGTGTCTCTATGTGGTCACTAATCCCCACCAAACAACGTGTTCATTTATTATGGCATGTAAGGAGTTTTTATCAATCATAAATGGGAGGCCATCTAGACGAGGCACAGTGTTTAAAATCCCTATCAAAGGGGATCATAAATGTATACTTTTTTATTATGTTTCCATGGTTTATGCTTAATGATCTCAAGTGCGTTTTAATTCCTGTGATGAAACAATTTTTTACATTCATGAACTTTAACTTGAAAGGTTAATTCACTTTAGGTTCAAAATGTCAGAATTTTAAAATCCATCTGCAAGCAAAAAATCAGCGCACTGCTTGCCCATTTTACCTTTATGACGCTGGTGATTTATGCATTCTACAGATTTTAGTTACTGAAACTTGCCATTTATTGTTGTCTCTCACCAGCAGGTTGCGTTTGTGTAAAATTAGTAGTTTTACTGAATACACTAAGAGACTACAAAATAAACTATATATATCAATACTGTTATAAAGGTCAATTTCTTATTCAGTCTGTGTTTTTTTTTCCTTGACCAACTAGAGACTGCAAGGTAAAAACAAGGATTGTAGCCATATACACTCATCGGCCACTTTATTAGGTACACCTGTCCAACTGCTCGTTAACACTTAATTTCGTGGCATGGTTGTTGGTGCCAGAAGGGCTGGTCTGAGTATTTCAGAAACTGCTGATCTACTGGGATTTTCACGCACAACCATCTCTAGGGTTTACAGAGAATGGTCCGAAAAAGAAAAAACATCCATTGAGCAGCGGTTCTGTGGGCGGAAATGCCTTGTTGATACCAGAGGTCAGAGGAGAATGGGCAGACTGGTTCAAGCTGATAGAAAGGCAACAGTGACAATCGCCACCCGTTACAACCAAGGTAGGCAGAAGAGCATCTCTGAACGCACAGTACGTCGAACTTTGAGGCAGATGGGCTACAGCAGCAGAAGACCACACCGGGTGCCACTCCTTTCAGCTAAGAACAGGAAACTGAGGCTACAATTTGCACAAGCTCATCGAAATTGGACAGTAGAAGATTGGAAAAACGCTGCCTGGTCTGATGAGTCTTGATTTGTGCGCGACATTCGGATTGTAGGGTCAGAATTTGGCATCAAAAACATGAAAGCATGGATCCATCCTGCCTTGTATCAACGTTTCAGGCTGGTGGTGGTGGTGTCTGTTGTGTGGGAATATTTTCTTGGCACTCTTTGGGCCCCTTGGTACCAATTGAGCATCGTTGCAATCCACAGCCTACCGAGTATTGTTGCTGACCATGTCCATCCCTTTATGACCACAATGTACCAACATCTGATGGCTACTTTCAGCAGGATAATGCGCCATGTCATAAAGCTGAATCATCTCAGACTGGTTTCTTGAACACGACAATGATTTCACTGTACTCAATGGCCTCCACAGTCACCAGATCTCAATCCAGAGCATCTTTGGGATGTGGTGGAACGGGAAGATTCACATCATGGATGTGCAGCCGACAAATCTGCGGCAACTGTGTGATGCCATCATGTCAATATGGACCAAAATCTCTGAGGAATGCTTCCAGCACTTGTTGAATCTATGCCACAAAGAATTGAGGCAGTTCTGAAGGCAAAAGGGGGTCCAACCTGTTACTAGCATGGTGTACCTAATAAAGTGGCCGGTGAGTGTAGATTATCACTAGAGATGACCGAGCAGTAAAATGCTCGAGTGCTCGTTACTCAAATCGAACTTTTCCTGGTGCTCGAGTGCTCGTATCGAATAGCGAACCCCATTGAAGTCAATGGGAGACTCGAGCATTTTTCACTGAAAGAACACATTGAAAGGACACTGAAGAACACATTGCAGATGTTTGCAGATGTTTTCACTGAAAGAACACATTGAAAGAACACTGAAGAACACATTGAAGATGTTTCCGTACAATATTTCCGATTTGCACCGATTTTCCCTGTATTCCCCCGGGATTTTGGCGCACATGATCGGATTGTGGCGCATAGGCGCTGTCATGCACACGGCGGAAATCGGGGGGCGTGGCCAAACGAAAACCCCACGGATTCGGAAAAACCGCTGCATTTTTAAAAAAAAAGTGTCGCGAAACTTACCTTCACTCGGCCCGGCTCGGTGTATTCCAGGGCGTTCCGATGCTCTTCAGCGCAGCAGCGACATCTGGTGGACGGCGGAGGAACTACCTTAATAAATCTCGGCCGGACCCGAATCCAGCACAGAGAAAGCGCCACTGGATCGCGAATGGACCGGGTAAGTAAATCTGCCCCAAAATGTGTGAAGAACACATTGCAGATGTTTCCATACATCTGCAATGTGTTCTTCACACTTATCCAGGTTTTCAATGGTGATTGGGTTTTACTGAAACATTTCTAAACTAAACTAAAGTTACAGAAACATAAACATAGACGCATACAATTGTAAAGTACATTGTTTCTGTAAACTAATGAATGCACAGTGATTAATTCAAATATATGGGAGTAATTTTACCAGAAAAAACTGGGAAAACGTATTGACTCATGTATAAGACTAGGCTGGAAAAAGCAGCCGCTACTCTCTAATAAAATGTCCAGTAGTCTCCACTCAACAATAAAATGTCCAGTAGTCTCCCCTCATCAATAAAATGTCCAGTAGTCTCCCCTCATCGATAAAATGTTGTGTATTGTCAACAGCAGAGTGCCCTTCTTAGTGTAATGTCCACAGCTTAGTCCCCACTTAGAGAAATGTCCACAGCAGAGTTCCCCTTTAGTGTAATGTCCACAGCAGAGTGCCCCCTTAGTGTAATGTCCACAGCAGAGTTCCCCTTTAGTATAATGTCCACAGCAGACTGCCCCCTTAGTGTAATGTCTACAACATAGTGTCCCTCTTAGTGTAATATCCACAGCATAGTGTCCCTCTTAGTGTAATATCCTTAGTAGAGTGCCCCCCTTAGTTTTATGTCCACATCAGACTGCCCCCCAGAGTGCCAAATAAAAAAATAAAGTTAGTACTCCGGCGCTGTCCCCCCACAGAACTATGATGTCAGCTGGCGGCTGTCACGGGTGTCCCTGAGATCCATGCCTCAGATCACAGACACACCCTTGCCCCTCTCTGGCGGCACGGCGCCCCTGGCCCTCACTTACCTTCCCACCTTCCCCGTCAGTGCATCGCTGATTGGCTCTGGCACTTCTGGCTTTCCCATAAAGACTGGCGGCTCCCTTCACTCCCCGCCAGATCTTTGCCCTCATTAGCCCTAGAGAAATCTTCCCAGTGAGTTACATTGCAGATGTTTCCATACATCTGCAATGTGTTCTTCACACTTATCCAGGTTTTCAATGGTGATTGGGTTTTACTGAAACATTTCTAAACTAAACTAAAGTTACAGAAACATAAACATAGACGCATACAATTGTAAAGTACATTGTTTCTGTAAACTAATGAATTCACAGTGATTAATTCAAATATATGGGAGTAACAGAAACAGAGAGGCACCTAATTTTACCACAAAAAACTGGGAAAACGTATTGACTCATGTATAAGACTAGGGTGGAAAATGCAGCCGCTACTCTCTAATAAAATGTCCAGTAGTCTCCACTCATCAATAAAATGTCCAGTAGTCTCCCCTCATCGATAAAATGTTGTGTATTGTCCACAGCAGAGTGCCCTTCTTAGTGTAATGTCCACAGCTTAGTCCCCCCTTAGAGAAATGTCCACAGCAGAGTTCCCCTTTAGTGTAATGTCCACAGCAGATTCCCCCCTTAGTGTAATGTCCACAGCAGAGTTCCCCTTTAGTGTAATGTCCACAGCAGACTGCCCCCTTAGTGTAATGTCTACAACATAGTGTCCCTCTTAGTGTAATATCCACAGCATAGTGTCCCTCTTAGTGTAATATCCACAGTAGAGTGCCCCCCTTAGTTTTATGTCCACATCAGACTGCCCCCTTAGTGTAATGTCCAACAGAGTGCCCCATAAAAAAATAAAGTTAGTACTCCGGCGCTGTCCCCCCACAGAACTATGATGTCAGCTGGCGGCTGTCACGGGTGTCTCTGAGATCCATGCCTCAGATCACAGACACACCCTTGCCCCTCTCTGGCGGCACGGTGCCCCTGGCCCTCACTTACCTTCCCACCTTCCCCGTCAGCGCATCGCTGATTGGCTCTGGCACTTCTTGCTTTCCCATAAAGACCGGCGGCTCCCTTCACTCCCTACCAGATCTTTGCCCTCATTAGCCCTAGAGAAATCTTCCCAGTGAGTTCCTGTGACGTTGTTCCTTGTTTCCGTTCCCTGCCTCTGCGTTGACCTCTTGTTGTGACCTGGGACCTAACCTCTGACCACTGCATCTCTGCCGCCTGCCCTGACTTCATGCCTGTTCCTGACATTGAGCCTGGATCACGATTCTGTACTGAGGGCTGCCACCGTGGGCTAGTCACACCTGTGGAACGCTCTGGTGGCACCCTGCTGCAGCAAGTATATCCAGCTTTGTGGTGGACTCTTGGCGGTGCCAATTAGATAGTCCCAGGTGTTGGCTAGTACCATCTCCCACTGTGGTCCAGAGGGTCCATTGACCCCGAACCCTGACATCAGTGACTCTGCCACGTCTTAGTTTCTCTGTCGGCAGATCGCATAGACGTGGATCTGCTGGCCCGGCCAGGAACCCGAGGAGTGGGGAGAAGAGGACGCCATGGGACAGTGCTTGAGGGTGAGTACTAACTGTAATTTATTATATACTTGGCTTAAGCCAAGTTGGGCTTTTTTAGAACAAAAAAGCTTATACTCGAGTATATATGGTATGCGTCATTTGTATTTTCATTTTCGCCTAAAAAGTCTCTAAATACTTTCCTAAATACTCGCCACAAATCAAAGAAATCATTGGTGTGCACAGATACATTAGGAACACTGCAACAGACTCACACTGTTGAACTTCTTAACACCCTGGCACAGGTGCCAAAAATTGTGCAAATACACGCTAAAATGCGCAAAAAGAAAAAATAAAATAAAGATACATATGCAACATCCCCCACCGGGGCCTAGTCTTTTGTTGGGGCCTGGAGGCAGCCAGGGCCCAGAATACCGGAGTGGCAGGAGGCAATATTGTGCAAAATAACTCACAGTTCTTTATTAGAACAACTGCAGGCAACGGGCCAAAAGATCTTGTTACACATTCCGGATTACAGGATGATTCCGGATTACTGGAGTGGTCATGGAGAGTGATCCTCAGGAGTTGGTTCACCAGCCTGGTAGTAGATGCAGGCTGGGATGTAGCTGTGTCCAATACTGGATGCTGCAGCTTTGTCCTGGGTGGTAGTTCTATGTGTAGCACTTAAGGTCTCTCTGGTCACTGACAGATCTGTGCTTTCTAGGGAGAGCTGGTGGTAAAAACTGCTCCTGTGTCAGGAGCTAGATTCCAAGAGCTTGGGCCTAGGAACTGCTCCTCTGTCAGGAGCTGGGGCCTAAGAGGACTTGCCCCTTCCTGTCCAGGGGTTTTGTAAAGACCTGGTCAGGTGGTGGCTCACTCTCCAATCACACTGCAGTTCACATAAAGGAATATCATTGGATGACAATCTTACAATACTTAATCCTTGCCTGTTCAGGCAGTATCTACAGCTGCTGGTGCGTAACAATGACTGTACAGGCAGTCCCCGGGTTACATACAAGATAGGGTCCGGAGGTTTGTTCTTAAGTTGAATTTGTATGTAAGTCAAAACTGTATATTTTATCATTGAAGTTCTAGACCAATTTTTTTTCTTTTGTCCCAGTGACAATTGGAGTTTCCAAATTTCTTGCTGTAATTGGACTAAGGATTATCAATAAAGCTTCATTACAGACACCTTACAGCTGATCATTGCAGTCTGGGACTATAGTAAAGCATCCAGAGAGCTTCACCAGAGGTCACAGTGGGCAGAGGGGTCCGTCTGTAACTATGGGTTGTCTGTAAGTGGGGTGTTCTTAAGTAGGGGACCGCCTGCATTCTCCCTGAGGCGCATTGCGCAGGCTCACCTGCTGGGGAGATATATATGGAGGGCCTCATTCGCAATACCCCTCTGCCTATATGTTGGCAGGGGTGTTGCACATGTCCCTCATAGTGTTTATCTTCTAGGCCAAAAAAAAAATCAGTTTTGGTCTAAGCAGAACACCTCTTTCTATATACTTGCTGTGTCCCCTACATATCTTGTTGCAACTGTAAACATTCAAATATTTTGTATTTTTTTCTTGCCAGTCTTCCAAAAACACTAAACTTGTAGAATATACAACTAATGGTTGTCCTGAGGACAGATTCTCCCATTTAATCTTTGAATCTCTGCACACCTTTCAGAGTGACCCTTGGCCTTTTGGTAGCTTTTCAAAAATGTGGTAGGTTAGCAGTTGTGCCATACTCGGTCCATTTAGCGATGGTGGATTAACAGTTCTACATGAGATGTTCATATCTTGAACTTGAACTATTTAAAGCTTAAGTTTGCAATATACTTTGTCACAATTTTATCCCTGTGTTGTATGGTGTTTTCCTTAGTTTTCATGATCTTGTTTGTTCACCAGTGTTCTCTAGCAAATCTCGGAGGCTGTACGATGTTGACTGTTGTAGTGAATCACCACACATAGCATTATAGATGGACAATGCACTTTCTGTGAACTTCAGTGACCGGGTATGTAAATGTACCCCATTGATTCTGGTGCTCATAGAATTAAACTTTAACAGTGTTTCAGTTTGAACATAAAAAGAATACACCACTTAACTTTGTACTACAACATCATCTTGTAGACCCATCTTTCTACAGTCTTTTAATAATTAAAAACAGTGATTGCATGTGAATGGATTTAACCCTCAACAACTTACAAACAGTGTTTAATAGCAGTCATTCAAAGCACTTTCAAAGACTGCCGTACTATTTGTTGAAGAGTTCCAATTTGATGACTGTTGCTAACAGCCTTTGACCTCAGGCGATGATGAGTGTATAACCCATTACATGCAGCGGTCAGTAGCAAACGTACAACATTACTGTGTAAGGGTGGGGATTATTCTGGTGGGAGGTTGCTAGTGGCCAATGCTTCCCTACTGCAATACAAATATAGCAAAAAAGTATCTAGACCTTAGCAAGTTGCAAGAAATTTGCATGCTGATCTGGTGCATCATAAGAAAATAAATATGATTCTTAAAGGGTTTTTTTCATAAAAGACATTTTCCCCCTATACCCTTGGCTGCCTATTTCTGCCATCAGCTCGTCTCATAAGACATGCAGGAATTCCCATACAAGCAAGGATCCCTTTACAGGATAGCGTAAAGTAAGTGCAACATCCCCCACCGGGGCCTAGCCTTTTCTCAGGGCCTGGAGTCAGCCGGGGCCCGCAGTACCTGAGTGGCTGGCGGTTGCGGCCTAGGCACGCTAGTGTCACGGTGCTTGGTATGGGGAACCGGAGGGCTGTCCTACAGCCTGGCAGGTCTCCAGTAGGGTGGTGTCGGCAAGAAATGATGAGGGAGAGGCTGCTATAGCGATTCTCTCTGGGGAAACACTTTGGTGTCTAGAGTATGAGTCTCTGTGTGGTGAACAGGGTGCCCGGGATGATGGCAGCTGTAGTAGCAGGGACCAGACGGAGGCAGAGGTTGAACAAAAACAACTTACAGTTCTTTATTGGAACCGACAGGAACCGCAGCAACGTGCCTTTAACAGAGTAGTGGATTGCTGAGATGCAGTTGGAGGGAGCCACAGGAGGTAGATCGCCAGCCTGGATGCAGAGGGCAGGCTGGGAGGTAGCTGTGTCCTAATAGGAAGCTTCAGCTTGTCCTGGAGTGCTTCAGATATCACCCTTGAATGTAGGATGATACCCCTTTCCTCACTAACTCTTATCTATTAGCTCCACTCTTCAGGCAGGGGCTAGGCTCTTCCTGCTCTGGTCTGGTATGCTAGCTGTATAGAGTTTAGACTGGGGTTACTCCAGTCTGCTTCTGCAGACCCCTAGGTCTGGCTAGAACTGGTCTCTTCTCTCTCCTGAGAGAGACTCCCCTTCTTCTGGAAGTTTCCTGACAGGGTCTTGTCACTCCCCTGGTCAGGTGGTGGCTGCTCCTCCAATTACATCTCAGCTTACAGAGAATAGAGTGTAATATATGTGATTGGATGACACATCTTACATCACATAAAACAGTTAACTCCTGCCTTACCAGGCAGGATCTACCACTGCAATGTTCCCCTGTGTCCTATAAGGACTATGTAGTGTGATGTAGTGACATGCTGTGGGGCTGACTAGACCCTACACAAGCTGCAAGCTACATGGTGGGACGTATTCGCAACCACTCCTCCGCCTTGCATCGGCGAGGGTGTTGCATACCCCCGGGGCAATTGAAAGAGCCTCCCTCGGCTCGACTACAGATGGTTGGGGCGCAGAGGTAGATAAGGGCACTTCTGGGAAGTGCAGGCTACATGATATGTAGGGACAAACCGCCCATGGTCCTGGAGACAGGCACCTGGGTTGGTGTCGGACTAAGACAAGGACATGTAAATGCGAAGTATGACAGTTGGTCGCTAACGCCATTAAACCGAACTGTACAGTAGGAAAGATGTGGTGTCATGTACTGTAATCCACTCCTTGCACCAGGGCCTGTATATTTGTTATGTAAACACTTCTTCCCTAGCGACAAATATATAGTTACATTATTTGTAAAAGTACATTTAGGCCTGGCTTTAAACACTATGTATGACCTTGTTGTCTCAGCACTCTACGTGTAGGTTAATTATGCTCTCTATGGCTCTAGGCCCTATTATTTTCTCCTAATATGCTTCTGAGTGGTCAATAATTACATGTTGGCTGTTATGGTAGATGCTATATATAGTTTTAACTATATGGATTTCTATTCGCTAGCAGTCCCAGGTATCAGTTAGAAGAATAAAAAACGGTGAGCACAAAGGGACCTCCAGCCACCCGAATAGTGGCAACAGGCACAAGCAGTCCCCGACAGGCCCCCAGGCAATCCAGACAGGGCAGCAGAAGATCCCCAGCAGCAGCAACACGGAACCCAGGATCCCCAGCAATCCGGGCAGCAGCGGTGAAGGCAAGTGGTCCAAATCCACGTAAAAAACAAGCAGGACAGAAGACAGGACGGATGACAGGAACGGGCAGACAGGAGGGGGGGTCATACAAACAAGTCTCCTCACTCCACAGCCGGGGACACAGGCCGCGCAGCACGTGGACCGCAGTGACCCAAAACAACGGGCACCGCACCGCACCGGCCACAACACACGTGGCAATCCCGGCAGGACGACCCCCGGACAGGTCGAAAGCAGGTCACGCCGGGGGCGAGGAGAAGGAGCGGGGGATGTCGGGGAGCCGGCGTCCGAGCAGCCACAGCGTCCGGACTTGCGCCGGCACCCGTAAGGTGAGCGGGAGCGGGAGCAGAGAGACGTGCAGCCACTTCCGGCGCCTAGGAGATAATTTCAAGACGGAAGCACATTTTCTCCTAACCACACTGATTTTAAGGAAGAATGGACCCCTTTTTCTTTGAATCATGATGGTTTGACCCCCATGATTGTTACCCCCAATCAAATGAACTGGCTCAGTGCACATGCATGGCTCCTTTATTCATTCTTTATTGGATATCTAAACACTGTACACTGTTTCTCAGACAGTCAAATAGAGGTCAATGGATTGATTGTGCATGTGTATGTAGTAATCCCAGGAGCCACACAGCTGCAACCATCATGGTCTTGGCAGTGTAGGGTTCTCTAGCTCCTACATTCTATTTGTCAACCTGTGGTTGGGGCACAAGACAGAACTAGGGCCTAAGGAGGCAAGTTACCACTCAACATCAAGCACTGAAGGCTAAACTATGGCCATTAACCCATTAGTAAGACCATATTAATGGTAACGTGTCACGGGTGCTCCTGCAATCCCTGTCTCAGATTGCGGGTCTCCCATGTCCCACCGTGCGCCCCCACTCCCTCTGCAGCGCTGGACTTAACCGTCCTGGGCAGGCTTCTCCTCGGACTGCCGTGCGCATTTCCTCACCTCCTAGGTAAGGTACCTCGGGCTGCCACCGCAGGCTTGTCACACCTGTGGAACGACCTGGTGGCACCCTGCCGCAGTAAGTCCATCCCACTTTGCAGCGGGCTCTGGTGAAGACCACGTGCCACTTAGACTCCGGTCCCAGATGTCAGCTAGTTCCACCTCCCGGGTGGAGACTTTCTATACTGTCCAAATATGACAGGGATTCCAAACTGTGCAGGGGCTTTATCAACCAGTGCTCCCTGCATATTGAACTTATGCCTTCACAGTTTGTTTCTGAGTGGTCCAAGGTGGCGTTTGTTATCAGACTTCTATCCGGGAAGGCCTTAGCATGGGGACACCCATATGGCTGATATCATCTCCTTCAAGGAGTTCCGGTCAGTCTTAGTGGAACCTGCCCGTGCATCATCCCTGAAACAGCATTGCTGAACCTGACGAGATCACATACAATGGCCTAGCCCTTGGCAATACAGTGGGAAAATGTTATAGGAAGATCTACAGAGGAACTGGTATTTCTAAACAGAATTATTATATGGCTCTTATGAGAATTATAAATCCTCACGTTACAAAAGAATATTTAACTTTTAGTGTATGTGGGCAGTGGGTACAAGAGAAACCAGAGAATTGGGTCTGGCTGGACAAACAGCACATGTTATTTAGTGTTCCAGATAATAGAATGAAACATGCTGATCCAGATACTGAACACTTTGGCAAAATGTGATGCTTTTCAATGAGCCAGAGAGAGAGCGAGAGTGAGAGGATGACAATAAAATCATTGTGTGCTTGTTCTATAACACTTAGCAGGTTATAACATTGACCCCGTCTCTGACCCAGGGTCTTCCAGTTCATTGGCAAATGATAACAAACACAAGGTTACTGCAGACCTGCTTTAAAGAAGTGAATGCTATGCTAACTGCATAAGTTCAGAGTATTGCATGGTATAGTCATCATTTTATTTCGTGGTCAGCATTATAAATGAATGTAACATATATACAAACTCTTAGAAGAAGTAATTGGATCAGCAGGTTTCTTCTCTTTGTTGCCGGAGAAAAGATTGACAAGTGGAATTTCAGGTTCTCTGGAACTAGGGCAGGATTTCCTGGCTTTCACCAAAATGTCACCTAACCCTTTCTCACTAACTGTGGCCAGAAATTATGCACACGGCCAAGTGTTAAGGATAGAACTTAAAGGGGTACTTAAACTCAATGGGGGTCATTTACTAAGGGCCCGATTCGCGTTTTCCCGACGTGTTACCCGAATATTTCCGATTTGCGCCGATTGTACCTGAATTGCCCCGGGATTGTGGCGCACGTGATCGGATTGTGGCGCATCGGCGCCGGCATGCGCGCAACGGAAATCGGGGGCGTGGCCGAACGAAAACCCGACGGATTCGGAAAAACCGCCGCATTTAAAAACCGAAAAAGTGTCGCTTGGGGACCGCTTACCTTCACCTGGTCCAAGGTGGTGCATTCCGGCGCGATGAGATGACTTTCAGCGCAGCAGCGCCACCTGGTGGACGGCGGAAGAACTACCTTCTTAAATCCCGGCCGGACCCGAATCCAGAGCAGAGAACGCGCCGCTGGATCGCGAATGGGCCGGGTAAGTAAATCTGCCCCAATGTCATTAGTCACAAAACGGAGCTTAAATAGTTTGATTTTATGGTTTACAAAATTTATGCCCTCTCTAAAGTAGGTGGAGTTATCACTAAGATGGCCACCACTGCAAACAACAAGTTCCATGATCCTTTAGTTCTCAGTAACTCCTCCTACCTCTTACGCTCTGCTCCCAGTGATGATATAACAGACTGTCTTACTCTGTTACCATAGTAATGATGTGTGTAACTGCCATCACTGCACATCACCACAACACTAGCCATAATGGATGCACTGCAACCAACCAACTACAGCCAAATGTAGTGGTGATCACATGACCTGCCCAGGCAGGTGCAGGACATGTGATGTGGACATGTGACCTGCGGCCATCTTCTTCCTGTGTATGCAACGCAATGGACCGCGTGGAGGAAATTAACGCACTGATTAAAGGGCCAGTAGCATTTTAATTCTCCATTACAGTCTACACTCACCGACCACTTTATTAGGTACAGCATGCTAGTAACGGGTTGGACCCCCTTTTGCCTTCAGAACTGCCTCAATTCTTCGTGGCATAGATTCATCAAGGTGCTGGAAGCATTCCTCAGAGATTTTGGTCCATATTGACATGATGGCATCACACAGTTGCCGCAGATTTGTCGGCTGCACATCCATGATGCGAATCTCCCATTCCACCACATCCCAAAGATGCTCTATTGGATTGAGATCTGGTGACTGTGGAGGCCATTTGAGTACAGTGAACTCATTGTCATGTTCAAGAAACCAGTCTGAGATGATTCCAGCTTTATGACATGGCGCATTATCCTGCTGAAAGTAGCCATCAGATGTTGGTTCTAGCTGATAGAAAGCAACAGTGACTCAAATCGCCACCCGTTACAACCAAGGTAGGCAGAATGCAGTCTCTGAATCGCACAGTACGTGTAACTTTGAGGCAGTGGACTACAGCAGCAGAAGCCACACTGAGTGATGCCACCTTCTTATCAGCTAAGAACAGGAGAACCGAGGCTAAATTTTGCAACAGCTAATCGAATTGGACGTAGAGATTGGGAAAACGTTGAGGTCTGATGAGTCTTGATTGCTGCTGCACATTCAATGGTCAGGGTCAGAATTGGCGTCAACCAACCATGAAAGCATGGATCCATTCTGCCTTGTTTAATGGTTCAGGCTGGGTGGTGGTGGTGTCATGGTGTGGGGTAATATTTTCTTGGCACGTTTGGGCCCCTTGTGTACCAATTTAGCATCGTTGCAATGCACAGCAGCCTACCTGAGTATTGTTGCTGACATGTTCATCCCTTTATAACCACAATGTACCCAACATCTGATGGCTACTTTCAGCAGGATAATGCGCCATGTCATAAAGCTGGAATCATTCAGAATGGTTTCTTGAACTGACAATGAAGTTCACTGTACTCAAACGGCCTCCACACAAGTCACCAGATCTCAATCAATAGAGCATCTTTGGGAATTGGTGGAATGGGAGATTCGCATCATGGTTGCAAGCGGACAAATCTGCGGCAAACTGTGTGATGCCATATGTCAAATGGACCAAAATCTTAGGGAATGCTTCAGCACCTGATGAATCTTATGCCACGAGAATTGAGGTCAGTTAAGGCAAAAGGAGGGTCCAAACCCGTTATACAGCATTATGTACCTATAAAGTGTCGGAGTGTAGACTGTAATGGAGAATTAAAATGCTACGCCCTTTAATAAGTCCGTTAATTTCCTCCACGAGGTCGTCCATTGCGTTGCAATACCAGGAAACGATGGCGCAGGTATCATGTCCACATCAATGTCCTGCCCTGCCTGGGCGTCATGTGTCACCACTACATTTGGCATGTCAGTGGTTGGTTGCAGTGCATCCATTATGGCTAGTGTTGTGGTGACTTGTGCAGTGATGGCATTTAAAAACATCACATCTTACCTATGGTAACAGGTAAGACAGTCTGTTATATCATACATGGGAGCAGGCGTGTAAAGGTTAGGAGGCGTTACTGAGAAACTAAAGGATCAGGAACTTGTTGTTTGCAGTGTGGCAAAAAACATCTTGTGATAACTCCCACCTACCTTTGAGAGGGCATTAAAATTTGTAAACCATAAAATCAAACATTTAAAGCCCGTTTTGTGACTAATGACATTGGGACAGATTTACTTACCCGGCCATTCCGATCCGCGGCGCGTTCTCTGCTCTGGAGTCGGGTCCGGCCGGGATTTAAGAAGGTAGTTTCTTCCGCCGTCCACCAGGTGGCCGCTGCTGCGCTGAAAGTCATCTCATCGCGCCGGATGCACCACTGGACCAGTGTGAAGGTAGCGGTCCCCAAGCAACCCTTTCGGTTTTTAAATGCGGCGGTTTTCCGACATCGTGGGTTTGTCTTGGCCACGCCCATGATTCAGTCGCTCGCATTGCCGGCGTGATCGCCACAATCCGATCGCGTGCGCCACAATACCGGGCAATTCAGGTCAATCGGCGCAAATCGGAATATTAGGGTAACACTCGGGAAAACCGAATCGGGGCACTAGTAAATGATCCCCATTTGAGTTGTTAAGTACCCCATTAGTTTATCTAAAACTTGGCCGTGTGCATAATTTGATGGCCACAGTAGTGAGAAAGGGGTGTGTGACTTTGGTGAAAGCCAGGGTAAATCCGCCCTAGTTCCATAGAACCTGAAATTCCACGTTGTCAATCTTGTCTCTTGGCCAGCAAAGAGTAAAACCTGCTGATCCAAATTACTTCTTCTACTTGTGTGATAATGTTCATTCATTTATGATTGACCAAGAAATAAAATGATGGACTATACCATGCAATACTATGAATTTTGAACAGTTAGCATTAGCATTCACTTCTTTAAAGCAGTCTGCCGTAACCTTGTGGTTTGTTATCATTGGCCATGAACTCGAAGACCCTGGGTCTCGAGAACGGGGTCATGTTATAACCTGTAAGTGTTATAGAACAAGCACACAAGATTATTGTCATCCTCTCACTCTCCTCCCGCTGCTCAATCTCTGGTCATTGAAAAAGGCACATCTGCGTGTTTTGCCAAAGTGTTCATATCTGGATCAGCAGTTTCATTCTATTATCGGAACACTAAATAACATTGTGCTGTTTGTCCAGCCAGACCCAGATTCTCTGGTTTCTCTTGTTACCCACTGCCCACATACAATAAAAGTTAAAATATTTTTTTTGTACTGAGATTAATATTCTCAGAAGAGCCATTATCATACATCTGTTTAGAATACCGTTCCCCCTGTAGATCTTCCTATAACATTTTCCTCACGGTTTGCCAAGGCTAGGCCATTGTATGTGATCTCGTCAGGGTTCAGCAATGCTGTTTCAGGGATGATGCACGGGCAGGTTCATAAGATGACCGAACGCTTGAAGAGAATGATATCCAGCCATATGGGTGTCCCCATGCTAAGCAGGCCTTCCCGATAGAAGTCCCTATAACAAACGTCCACTTGGACCAGCGAGAAACAAACTGATGAAGGCATAACGTCAATATGCAGGGGAGCATGGTTGATGATAACCCCCCACAGTTTTGGAATCCCTGCCCGATTATTGGAAGTATAGAAAGTTCCACCCGGAGGTGGGGTACTGCTGACATCTGGGACCGGAAGTCTAATGGACACGTGGTCTTCACCAGAGACCGCTGCAAGAGTGGATGGCTTACTCTGCGGCAGGGTGCCCACAGGTCAGCTTCCAAGGGTTGGACACGCCTGCGTGGCAGCCCGAGGTAGCCTGACCTGGGGAGCCTGAGGAAATGGCGAACAGGCAGTCGGCAGTAAGCCTCCCAGGACGGTTTAAGTCAGCGCTGCAGAGGAGTGGGGGCGAACCCGGTGGGACATGGGGGTACCCCGCAATTTTGAGACGGGATTGCAGGAGCACCGTGAACACTTTACCATTACTATGGTCTACTAATGGTGTTATGGCCATATCGTTTAGCTTCAGTGCTTGATTTGAGTGGTAACTTGGCTTCTTAGGCCCTAGTTCTGGTCCTTGCACACAACCACAGGTTGACAAATAGAATGTAGGAGCTAGAGAACCCACACTGCCAAGACTCTGATGTTTTGAGCTGTGTGGCTCACGTGATACTACATACACAGGCACTAATCAATCCATTGACCATCTATTTTCGACAGATGATCGAGACTACAGTGTACAGGTGTTTAGATATCCAATTAAAGAAATGAATAGAGGGCATGTGCACGGAGCAGTGTCATTTGATTGGGGGTCGGTATACAATCATGGGGGTCAAAACCATCATGATTCAAAGAAAAGGGGTCCATTCTTCCTTTAAAATCACTTTGGTTAGGAGAAAATGTGCTATAATCAGAATTTCGATTTAAATATTGCTCAGTTTGCTAAGTTGTCCAGCCTTTGGATGTTCTGGCCCCTGTCATGCTGTTTAATGAGCGAAGCCTACAAGTAATATCAAAGCAATTCAGCTTCAAAACGTGTCACCATAATAAGTATTTCCTTAATTAGTTATGGACCAGGAGTTCCCCATCAGATAGTGACACATATAGTTTAAAACTATATATGCATCTACCATAACAGCCAACCTGTAAATTATTGACCACTCAGAAGCATAATGAGAGAAAAGAATAGGGCCCAGCGCCATAGAGAGCATTTAATTAAAACGACACATTAGAGTGCGAGAAAAACAAGGATCAAATAGTGTTTTAAGCCAGGATCCTAAATGTACTTTTAACAATAATGTACCAAATACTCATTAAAAGAGTATGTGTAACACAGTCTTCGCATACATAGTAAAGGGACGACAGAAATCAAACAAGGCCCTAGAATTGCTGCTTATGTAACCTATCCGCTAAAGGGGTCCTTCTTGTATCGGAATTCACAATCATGTCTTATTGAACAAGGCTTATGGCAGATAGGCAGCCAAGGGTATAGGGGGAAAATGTCTTTTATGAAAAAACCCCTTTAAGAATTACCTTTAATTTTCTTATGCTGCACCATATCGCATTGAAATTTGACTATAAATTTCTTGCAACTTGCTAAGGTCTAGATGTTTTTTGCAAATATAGTTTGTATTGCAGTAGGCAAGCATAGGCCATAACAACCTAAACACCAGCAATAATCCCCACCCGTTAACAGTATGTTGTATGGTTGCTACTGACACGCTGCTGTAGGTATGTTATACACTCATCATCTCTGAGGTTCAAAGCTGTTATAACAGTCACTCAAATTGGAACTCTTCAAAATAGAGCGGCTTTCTTTGAATGCTTTGAATGAACTGCTTTAAACACTGTTTTGTAAGTTGTTGAGGGTTAAATCCATTCACATGTCAATCACTGTTTTAATTTAAAAAGGACTGTAGAAGAAAGATGGGTCTACAAATGATGTTGAACAACACCCGGAGTACAAAGTTTAAGTGGTGTATTCTTTTTTGTTCAAACTGAAACACTGTTAAAGTTTAATTCTATGAGCACCAGAATCAATGGTGTACATTTACATACCGGTCACTAGTTCACAGAAAGTGCATGTGTCCATCTATATGCTAAGTGTGGTGAGTCCTACAACAGTCAACATCGTACAGCCTCCGAGATTTGCTAGAGAAACCTGGTGAACCAAAACGATCATGAAAACTAAGGGAAAACACCGATACAACCATCAGGGATAAATTTGTGACAAGTATATTGCAAACTTAAGCTTTAATAGTTCAAGTTCAAAAAGGAAATATGAAAATTCATGTAGAACTGTTAATCCACCATCGCTAAATGGACCGACGTATGGCACAATGCAACCTACCACATTTTTGAAAAGCAGTTTTTACCACCCGGTCTCCCCTAGAAAGCCACAAGACTGTCAGGACCGAGAGACCTTAAGGCAACCATAGGAAACTACCCACCAGGACAAAGCTGCAGCCATCCGTATTGGCACACCAGCTACATCCAGCCTGCTTACTACCAGGCTGGTGCAACCAACTGCTGAGGATCACTCTCCTCATGACTCACTCCAGTAATCCGGAAATCATCACTGTAATCCGGAAATGTGTAACAAGATTTTGGCCGTTGCCTGCGTTGTTCAGATAAAGAACTTTGAGTGGTTTTGCACAATGTTTGCCTCCTGCCACTTAATGCCGGTATTCTGGGGCCCTGGCGCCTCAGGCCCCCCACAAAAGACTAGGCCCCGGTGGGGGATGTTTGCATATGTATCTTTATATTTTTTTTTTTTTTTTTGGCATTTAGCGAGTATTTGCACAATTTTTGGCACTGTGCCAGGGTGTTAAGAATATTCCCCAGTGTGAGTCTGTGCAGTTTCCTAATGTACTAGTGCACACCAATGATTTTCTTGATTTGTGGCGAGAATTAGGAAAGTATTTAGAGAACTTTTAGGCGAAAATGAAAGTAGCAAGACGACATACCCATATATACTCGACATATAAGCTTTTTGTGTCTAAAAAAGTCCAAACGTTGGCTAGCCAAGTATATAATACATTACAGTTAGTTACTGCACCCTCAAGCACTGTTCCCCTGGCGTCCGCTTCCTTCCCCACTCCGGCGTTCCTGGCCGGCCAGCAGAGATCCACGTCTATGCGATCTGCGACGAGAAACTAAGAGTGGCAGAGTCGTGATGTTCAGGGTCGGGGTCACTGGAACCCTTGGACCACAGTTGGGAGATGGTACTGCCAACACCTGGGACTATCTAATTGGCACGCCAAGAGTCCGCCCACAAAGCTGGATGGAACTTGCTGGGCAGGGTGCACCCAGAATTCCCAGAGGTTGTGACTAGCCCACGTGCAGGCCCTCAGTACAGAATCGTGTGATCCAGGCTCAATGTCCGGACGACACAACGAACATGGCAGGCTCTCTCAAGGTCAGGGTCTCAAGCTTAACACCAACTAACAATGACGGGTCAAACGGCAGAGGCCGAGGGAACGGAAACAATGGAACCAGACGTCCGGAACTCACTGGGACGATTCCTCAGACGGCTATGAGGGCAAAGAATCGGTGGACAGGGGGGAGATGAAGGAGAGAGCCAGTTCTTTATGGGAAGCCAGAAGTGCCAGAGCAACAGCGACTCCCTGAGCGGGCGATTAGTGGTGGGAAGGTACAGTGAGGGCCAGTGGCGCCGTGCCGCCAAGAGGGGCAAAGTGGTGTGCTGTGCGTAGGCATGGATCTCAGGGGACACCCTGGAGCAGCCGCCGCGACACTATTAGTTCTGTTTGTGGGGGGACACTGCGCCGCGTAATACAACTTATTTTTTTTTGGCCACCTGGGGCCGTTGAGTGGACATAACTAAGGGGGGCGAACTCTACTAAGGATCATGTACGTAAGCCGCGGCACTGTCTTACTCAGAGGGACACTATGTTGTAGAATAATTTCACAAGGGGGCCTATTGTCTTGTGTAGAATTCACTGGGCATCTGTGTGACATATCTCTAAAGGTGGAACACTCTCGTGGTGACATTAACTACACGGGTGGCACTCCTGCTGGGACATTACACTAAGGGGAACTCTGCTGTGGACATTTCCTAAGTGTGGACTAATCCTGGAACAATTACACTAAGAAGGGAGAGGCACTCTGATGCTTTGACAATACACCGCATTTTACTGATGAGCGTAGGAGGCACTAGGCTGCACAGTTGTTTTGATGAGGGGCGGCCTACTGCTGGAAAACCTTTTATTGGGTGTGAGAGACGTACAATGGACATTTTATTAGAGAGTAGCGGCTGCTTTTTCAGCCTAGTCTATACACATGACGTCAATACGTTTTCCCAGTTTTTTCTGGTAAAATTACTCCCATATATTTGAATTAATTCACTTGTGCATTCATATTCGTTTCAGAAACAATTGTAACTTACAATTGTATGCGTCTATTTTTATGTTTTCTGTAACTCTTAAGTTTAAGTGTAGAAATGTTTCGTAAAACCACAATTCACCATTGAAAACCTGGATAGTGTGAAGAACACACATTGACAGATGTATGGAAACATCTGCAATGTTTCTTCACATTTTGGGGTCGATTTACTTACCCGGTCCATTCCGATCCAGTGGCGCTTTCTCTGCTGGATTCGGGTCCGGCCGAGATTTATACGGTAATTTCCTCCGCCGTCCACCAGATGTCGCTGCTTGCTGCTGAATAGCATTCGGAACGTCCAGGAATAACACCGACCGGGCCGAGTGAAGGTAAAAGTTTCGCCGACCTTTTTTTTTAAAAGGCCAGCGGTTTTTCCGAATCGTGGGGTTTTTTCGTTGGCCACGCCCCCCCCGATTTCGCCGATGTGCATACCGCCTCATTGCGCCCACAATACGATCATGTGACGCCAAAATCCCGGGGGAAATACCAGGGAAATCGTTTTTTTGTCAAATCGGAATATTGTACGGAACATCTTCAATGGTGTTCTCAGTGTTCTTTCAATGTGTTTCTTTCAGTTGAAAACATCTGACAACATCGCATGTGTTCACTGTCTTTCATGTGTCTTTCATGTGTCTCTTTCAGTGAAAAGTCGAGCTCTCCCATTGACTTCAATGGGGTTCGTCATTCGATACGAGCACTCGACTCACCAGGAAAGTTCGATTGAGTAACGAGCACTCGAGCATTTACTGCTCGGTCATCTCTAGATGATAATCTACCTTCCCGGCCACTTTATTAGGTACACATTCTAGAACGGTGGACCCCTTTTGCCTTCAGAACTGCCTCAATTCTTCTTTTGGATGATTTCCCCGCATGATTTTTTCCACACCAATCAGTGCTGGAGCATCTCTTCAAGAGATTTTGGTCCATATTGAACATGAGTGCATCACACAGTTGCCGCAGCAGATTTGTCGCTGCACATCCAGGATTGATCTCTCCCGTTCCACCACTCCCAAAGATGCTGCTATGGTGAGATTAGACGGTGACTGTGGAGGCCCATTTGAAGTACACGTAACTCATTGTCGTGTTCAAGAACCAGTCTGAGATAATTCAGTCTTTATGACATGGCGCCTAGTATCCTGCTGAAAGTAGCCATCAGAGTTTGGTTACATGTGGTCACTAAGGGATGGAATGTGTCGCAACAAAACTAGTAGGCTGTGGTATGCAACGATGCTCAATTGGTGACCAAGGGCCAAAGGTGCCAAAAAAATATCCCCCACACAATGACCCACCCCCAAGCCTGAACCCAGTTGATACAAGCAGGATGGATCCAGTCTTTCCATGTTTTTGATGCCAATTCTGACCTACCATCCGAATTGTCGCAGCCAAATCAAGACTCATCAGACCAGGCGAGGTTTGTTTCCAATCTTCTACTGTCCAATTTCGATGAGCTTGTGCATGAAATTGTAGCCTCAGTTACCTGTTACTTAGCTGAAAGGAGTGGCCCCGGTGTGGTCTTCTGTGCTGTTAGCCCATCTGCCATCAAGTCGACGTACTGTGCGTTCAGAGATGCTACTTGCCTAACCTGGTTGTAACGGCGGGTGGCGATTGCACTGTTGCCTTTCTATCAGTGCCTTGAACCATCTGCCCATCTCTTGACCTCTGGTTATCACAAGGCATTTCCGCACACAGAACCGCTGCTCAATGGATGTTTTTTCTTTTTTTCGGACCATTCTCTGTAAACCCTAGAGATGGTTGTGAGTGAATCGTGAACAATCCAGTAGATTCAGCAGTTCTTGAATATACTCAGACCAGCACTTCTGGCACACAAACCATGGCCAGCAAATTAAGTGTTAACGAGCAGTTGGACGGTGTACCTAATAAAGTGGCGATGAGTGTATATGGCTACAATCCTTGGTTTTTGTACCTTGCAGTCTCTAGTTGGTCAAGGAAAAAAAACACAGACTGAGATCAGAATTGACCTTTATAACAGTATTGATATATATAGTTTATTTTGTAGTCTCTTATTGTATTCAGTAAAACTACTATTTTAAAACAAACGCAACCCTGCTGTGAGAGACAACAATAAATGGCAAGTTCAGTAACTAAATCTGTAAATGCACAATCACCGCGTCATAAGGTTAAAATGGGCAAGCAGTGCGCTGGAATTTTTGCTGCAGATGGCTTTTAAAAATTCTGACATTTTGACCCTAAAGTGAATTAACCTTTGTCAATTTAAAGTTCATGAAGTAACAATTGTTTTCATCACAGGAATAAAACGCACTTGAGATCATTAAGCAATAAACCATGGAAAATAATAAAAAAGTTTACAATTTATGATCCCCTTTGAAGGATTTTAATAACAGTGCCTCCGTCGAGATGGGGCCTCCCATTTATGATTGATAAAACTCCTTAACATGCCATAATAAATGAAACACTTTGGGTTTGGTTGGGGATTAGTGACCACATAGAGGACACACAGTGGTGTATAACAAGGAGTATACAAAATCATCAAAGTCAACAGTTCTCATTTGTGCCGACAGCTGTGACAAGTAAAGCCATTTGATGTAGTAGGAAGAAGGGACAATAAAAGAGGACTCAATGGCGGCAAAATCCCCTAGTGGCCTTTGCAATGTGAAAACCTGGTTGAATTATATATTTTTCCCGTGTAGTGTAGACACAATAGTGAGACGCACACAATGGCAGCGCACAGGAGGAAATCATTTGTGTGTTACCATGGAAAAGCTTTCATATACGGCGTCTTGCCTTGTTTTTCTCTCAAAGGTAAATTGCCAGTTAATCCCCCACTGCGAGAAAGATTTCTCTACCCAAGAAACTTTATCAGCGTACCCCCTATGTGCTAGAGGAACCCTCACACCCGTGCACTTTGGCGTGTAGGTTTTCCGCACTAGAAAATGCTTTAACAATCTTTTTGCGTAGTTGTGGATTGATTCTAATGTTGACATAAGATATGTCCTCATGTTAGATTTGGTGGTGGTCCGACACAGGACCCCAGCCAACCTGAACCTTAGATACTGTTTAGGGACTATAATTAAATAATCCTCCACTTTCTTAATCCATTGTATTCAGGTTATGGGGGCAGGTGGCAATAGCCAGATTATCAGGGGTTTTTGAGTGTCAGACCTATCCCAATCTGACGAGTGATGACACTTTAACCTTGATCAACCCTTTAGGTAGAAAACACCAATTCACATTAAACAACACACTACATTGCTACATGTATCCTTAGTCTGACACGGATTCTTGTTAAATCCATTCTGTTACCACATTTCCTAAGTTTTGGAAAGATCGGTCTTTGGATGAACATTTTGACCACTTCCCTTTTTAGTAGAATCCATATGCATTCCATGTATGCATTGTTGCTTCTTTTTTCACCAAAAACTATTGTGTTAATATAATATTATAATAAATATGACATAAGGTTTATCATCCAGAACTTAGACCAAACGGCAATGAATTCATTCAATCATCAAGGGATTCTTTCACTTGCCCTAATGACGAGGGAAGTACGGTGGCTCAGTGGTTGCACCTAAAGCTTTGCCGCGCTGGGTACTAGGTTCGAGTCCCATCAGGTCAACCCCTGCAAGAGTTTGCAGTTCTCCTCTGTGTGTATGTGGGTTTTCCTCCCACACTCCAACAAACATAACTGATAGGTGATGATGGGAATTAATTAATTTTTGTTTGTAATGTAATATTTTAGAAATCTTGGATTATTTGATTAGTGGTAAAAAAACAAACATTTTTTCAGATGTTCTGCTACTTTTGGTACCCTTACATTTCTGTGACAACTTTCTATGGGTATGTTTTCTATGCGACATTCTGCGCGCACCAATATCCCCTCTGAAGATGAACGGATAGACAGATAGCTCATTTCTTTCTCCTGATCTGCAAACCCTAATAAGCTATGTTACCACTTGCCCTATTTTTTTCTTCTTTCTTTAACATTTTGGGCTTCTTTATGTAATGTGGTCCATGCCACTGGAGTCTTATAGCTCGTAAACACGTCATGAGATACTTAACCACAGCACGACAGTACTTTAGATTATGTTTTTTTATTTCAGAATTGACGAGAACCCATTCCTGCCTTAAAATCCTGTAATGTTTAAATGAACTGTTTCACCCTTTTATGTATACAGCAAATGATAAATATATAATCCGACTCAATTGACATATGTATTCTTCAGTTTTTACCTAAAATATAAATATAATCAGTGTAAAGCAAATATTAAGTTAAGATTCTCATAATTTTTATAGTCCTGTATGAAAGCTTGCGTGACTCTCTTGTGTATGGTTAAACCCATTCAGCATACCTAAAAGATTGAGCATCTAACACCAAATTAAATAAATGAAAAGATCCGTTTGAAAATGTAATTATTACCAATAATTCCTCAACAGGGCTCGATTTACTAAGAGTTAATGTCCTTCATTTCTACAGTAAATCTCAAACCTGTAATTAATAGGGAATTAAGATGTATTAAAGGTCGATTTACTGGATAAAAATAGTTATTTACATCAAGCCCAGATGTTGACTCACAGCTTTCAATGCATAATAACCATACCTTTCTATTGCTCCCCCTTTCCTGTCAGTGGTGCATTATCAATCTGTATTGACACTCCTGCTAGGCTGAAATTGGTTGGTTGTCAGCAGTCAATCAGGGAGATGCTGATGTCCCACTGGCCTCAGAGATCACAATATTGAAGCATCACAACATGGACCAGAGGGCAAACATAGAAATGGGGACAGGAGCAAGGAAGCATAGGGGCACATTTCCTAAGAATGGTGCAAACTTGCCACTAGTGTGGCTGCCTGTGTTAATGCAGGTGCGCCATATTCAGGATCTCTGGCGCCCCTTTTCTGGAACTGGTGCTCCCTGAACTAGCCGACAGAGTGCAACCAACTTTTTTCTTGTCTATCTCTCATGAGACCGTGAAACACATCTGTCGGACTTGCCAAGTGCCGCAACGTCCCTTAACACCGGAACGCTCCCCTAATTTGTGTCGGCACGATGCCTAGTGCAGCTGCACCACTAAAAGGGTCACGTGTTGATACCTTTGTTGTGGCAGACACTTATTAACTACCTGTGCCAAGCAGTTTACACAAAAGAAATGTGCCAAGTCCACCAGAAAAATGGCACTAGGCCCTTAGTAATGTGCCCATAATGTTGTTCAATTCTTTGTCATACTTCCAATAGCCACAACTGTTTTTTGTGGGATATTTGTATTTTTTGTTGTTCAGGACAAATCATTTGGTACAAATAAATAACTTTTTTCTGTAACACTATAGTTAAATAACACCAAGTCTGCCATCAAATTTTGCGCTTTGTGTAATTCCAATATATTCCGGTATTTAAAATATTTGGACTACTTTTGCAAAAAACATGTTTATAGCTGTAACTTCCATCATCAATAGAGCTGTGTGACAATTTTTTTTTAACCTAACAATCATGGAGGCAGTTATTCAACTTGCTGCATCAAAACATATTGTATGACGCAATCAGTCCCCTAGTGTTTACATAGGCCTAGGGCAGTGATGGCTAACCTATGCCTGGTGCCAGAGTGGCACGCAGAGCCGTTCTGTGTGCACTCAGGTCCATCACCAGAGAATGACTCGCAGGTATCTCCTGCAGTCCCCGACAGCCCAGGACTTGCTGTGCACAGAGCTATTTTAAAGTGACAGCTTTAACCGGGAGCTATTTTTCTGCTTATTGGTGTCTCAGGGAGCTGGTATCAATGAAAACTGTTCCATAGAAGAGAGTATAACTCACAATTAAAAATTCTGTCTGGCACTTTGCGATAAATAAGCGGGTCTTTGTTTGTAGTGGGCACTCGGCCTCTAAAAGGTTTGCATCACTGGCCTAGGGTCTATTGAACTTAAAAAAATGTTGTAAATTTATATTAATTCTATTTTAAATATAAAGTTTACATCACAGACTTTCCCTAGAACAAATTAAAAATAAAATACGCAAAACAAATAACTTATAAGATTAGCTATCCGTGCATGAAAATTGCTTGATATCTCAAATATAGAAATAATTTATGTGTAATGATTAAAGACTTAATGACACATATATAAAATTTTGGTACCTCTTTGATGATACTGACCCATAATAAAAGCTTGAAAGAACAGCTCTCTTCTCACAGACTCAGACTTGCGATTAGTAGTAAAAGAACATCTTCTCCCCCTCTTCACAGACTCAGACTTGCGATTAGAGTCCCTCCACTTTTTTCCATGGAGCCCCTTCGTAAATTGGAAATTAGTGAAACTCTCTCTCACTACCAAACATCATTTAGCAGAAATTTTTAGCATAGAGGCCACAAATGTGAGGATATTAGAGGTCAGGAGGCCAGCATAGAGAGGAAATGGAGGACAGGAGGCCACAATAGGAGGGGGGGTGGGTGGAGGACAGGCGGCCACGATAGGGGGGTGTAGGAGAGTCAATTGACTATGGCACACAATTCTTTTGGCAGTTATCCCATCTCGCTTCACCATCTCTCTCATTAAAACATGAATGAAAGCTGTGTTGGGCAGTCAAAACTTAAATATTGAAAGAACTGGCTTGGACAGTCACTATAGATATAAGGAGGATCTCTTGGACTGTCAGTAAATAGGCTGACTAACAGCAGCTAGCTCACCGCTGCCATATGTGCATTATGCATGATGTGGCAGATGTGTAAACCCAAGCTCCGGCCACTCACTCCATTCGAGTTGAGAGAGTGAGAGAAACCCTTCTTCTCCACCTGAGATAGGCACAGTGAAGAACATAGATATGTTCAAGGAGCCTTAGCAGTCTTACATACACAGTCTATAATAGACTGGGAAGCTATTTTAGAAGTCACTACATACACCCGAAGGGCTGTTTCGGACAGTCCACTACATAATACAAGGATACTTTCTTTGGCAGTCACTTCAGAGACTGAGACGACAAGCTCGAGAGTCATGCCAGACACATGTAAAGGCTATTGAAAACAGTTACTAGACACTAGGGAAGGTTGTTTTTAGGAAAGTCACTACTGGACAAAAAAAGCTAAATACTTATGGAGGGCCAGAATGTAGAATCCTCAGAAGACGTTTGGATGTGGAGCATCTACTTAATGGGATTCTCCTGACCCCCAATCTGGGGACAGCACTATATGTGAGAGATGGCCATACATTCTGTAGTTAGTCCATGGGGTTGGGAAATATAATGGCAGTGTAAAGTAGGCCACCTCTTAGGGGTATTCCAAAAAGTGTCAGATACAAAACATTGCATTACTGCTTACTCTTAATGCAAAAGAGAAGGGCAGTCCACACCATGGTTTCTGGAAGGTTTTTCTATCATAGAGGGTTTTCTGTTCTCAGTGCTGATGGATAACTCTCTGTAATCAGTGTTGTGCCTTTATTAATATTGGCTTTATTAAACATCCATTAAATTAATATTTTTTACACCAATACCGGTGTCAGTTTCAGGTCTATACAGCTTTGTGTTATTTGATACTTTATACACTTCATGTGCCCTCATTCAATAATAATATTTCCTTTTTATATAATAATCTTTTTTTATAGTGCACACAGATTACTCAGCGCTGCACAAGCTTTGCCATCGGGTCCCCGTCTCCAATGGGGACTCACAATCTAATCAACCTACCAGTATGTTTTGGATGTTGTTAGGACATAAACATCTCTAGAAGCATTTTGGGGATTGGGAACAAACAGACAATTTAAAATCTTTAGATCCCCTTTTTCTCAATTCTACTGCATTCCTAAAAAAGATCTAGCTTCCATGGTTTGAGAAGCAACCAAACTAATGGGAGCGCGTAAGGGTAAAACTGTTTTGTTCTGAATATTTACAGATTACGACTCTTTGCATAACCAGTCTGCCCATTCTCCTCTGACCTCTGGCATCAACAAGGCATTTCTGCCCACAGAACTGCCGCTCACTGGATGTTCTTTTTCGGACCATTCTCTGTAAACCCTAGAGATGGTTGTGCGTGAAAATCCCAGTAGATCAGCAGTTTCTGAAATACTCAGACCAGCCCTTCTGGCACCAACAACCATGCCACGTTCAAAGGCACTCAAATCACCTTTCTTCCCCATACTGATGCTGGGTTTGAACTGCAGGAGATTGTCTTGACCATGTCTACATGCCTAAATGCACTTGTTGCCGCCATGTGATTGGCTGATTAGAAATTAAGTGTTAACGAGCAGTTGGACAGGTGTACCTAATAAAGTGGCCGGTGAGTGTATGTCAGCAGCATTTTTCTGCTAAGGGGAGCAAAATTTTAAATAACAACTAATTACACATTAGCTTATATTTTGAGTACCCATTTGTATATGAATTATGTTTATTCCTGGATGCCCCTTTAAAGAAAAGGGGATACTTTATATGTATATATTAATAAAAAAAACAGTGTCACTATATATCTTCAACTGGTGTTGGACTCTCCACTGTGTATTTACACTGGGCAGTTCAGGTCCCTAAAAGCCCTTTAGGCATCTACCTGAATGTCAGGTCCCTGCTAAAAGCAGCTGCAAGAATAGAGGCAGTGGCTGGTCGTAACCCTGTAATCACGACGGCACTAAAATCCATCCAGGAATGCAATGTTTGAGATATTTAATTTGTGCTGGTAATGATTGATTTTACAGTTAATTGGGGGGTGGAGGGGCATTGAATATATTTTAATGACTATGAAAGGGGGGTGGGGTAGTTTTTGATAATTTCCCTGTAGAGTAATGAACCTAGAAACTTCACTTGGAATATAGGGAATCAAAATCCATGTTGTCAAATCAGTGGACCTGGTATCAATTATCATTTTAATCAAGTGGTCAGTGGTCAGCCAAGGATTCAGTCAATTTGGTTTTTGAAGCAGCCATTGCTGTTGTCTCTTTACTGCTTACTGACCACTGCAACGTACGTTGTAAAGTGTCTATGTTTGTTAGTGCAGCTCATTACCATTAACCAGAATAGGGTTAAGGTGGATACAGGCTATGAGGGGCAGGGTTTCTATGTAAGAGGAGGCACATATAAGATGTACATCTCAGCTCTGTAAAAGTTTTTATGAGAAAAAACCATAACTTGCAATGGGTTAGCAAAGGGTTAGACAGGATAAGATTGTGATGATGAGCACAGACCTGGCTCCTTACTGTAATGCTAAGGAAGGCTAAGACAGGAGTCAGGATTTTGCTGTCAGACCATTGTCTGCTCGCCTTCTTTGGCTATAGGTTACACTTTGGTAAGGCAGGAAATGCCCCTGGCAGTCACCACAATCCTCCTGCTTCATCTCTCTCTTTCTCATTCTCGCACGCAATGAAAGGCAAAAGGTCCGCAGCTGACAAATATTATCCATTCTTTTCATCGATCCGAGGGTGTGCAGATGTGATAGCTTGATTTAAACTATGAAGCGGCTGAGGCATCCTTTTTCTGCTCTCAGACAGACCCTGCTGTTTTCGACAGACCCACAGCTGGTTCCCCTCCCACCTCCATCATAAAAATAGATGCCAGTTCGGCAGAGGCAGCTGTAGCTATTCACTGTCAGGCTTCATCAATAACTAGAGGTAGCTCTGGGCATCAACAGAGTAATGCAGGACACCTACAGGAACCACGTGAGGTAACGCTCAACAGTTTAGCCCCTGTACAAAATTGTAAATACATTTGTAATTAGGATAAAAAATCCCAGGGCAGACATATTAGTACTGTCAAAGACAAGTTCTGGTGCTACACAAAATCTGTTATTACTTTGGATGATCTATACTGCAAATTCAAATGTTTCGGAACTCAATACAGCCAAATAAAGCGGGTATGAACTTTTGGACATGATACAGCAACAGAGGAAACATTTACATCCCATAGGGCACCCTTCACCTGCAAACAATACGTACCATTAAACATAAAAAATATTCTAATTTTGTAGAAACTTGGTCACTTAAAGTATGTATTCCTTAAGTGTTGGGATTTAGGTAACTAAATGCCCACCCAAGAAAAAAATGCCTAAATCATGGGGTATTGATGGATACAGTGCCACCACATCACATGTGGTGAGACTGTATTCCTCTGACCAATCCATTTTACCCAAAATTTGTAAAAGACTTTGCATCGAAATGCCGCTTTTATTGCAGAAATGTGTGTTGCTTCGGGTATAGTGCATGTGACACATATGTGGCACGGACCCTTCTTAAATATCTGAGCGAGCAGTTTGCACTAGAAATAATGTGCAAAGTCTGACAGGAAACTGGCGCAGGGACTTTAGTAAATGTGCCCCCATCTGTCCATTTCAGCACTTTGATGCTTTTATTTTCCCTTTCACTTCGGTAATTTATGGGGAAAGACTTTCCCAGTTGGGTTTATTAATACATACAGACAGGGTGATATTTTATCCTGCATGAGATTTTTAGGATCATTGTCTTAAGTCACTTTACCTTTGCAGTAAAGAGATTCCTTATAGCATTCAGGCTGAAGAAACATCAAGAAATCAATGGGAGACATGTATCTTTATTTCTGTTGCTTTAATTTTACAGAGTTTTCTTATTTTTGTGACTTTTAACTGAGACTTTTGCTGTTGTTTCTCAAGCACACGTTTGTCTGCACCTTGTGTATTGTGCCTTATGTATCTTTAATTTACAGATATTTTGTGCAACATTTGGCTTACGTATAATTTTTTTCCCTGCGTAACTGTAAATAGCGACCAAACGTCCAAAATACCACTTTTTTGGTTATTTTCCAACACATAAAAATGTGAATAAAACATGACCACAAGGTCATGCAGTTCCCAAAATGGTTTCAATGAAAATGTCATCTTGTCCTGCAACAAATGATACCTAATATACCAAAGTTTTAAAAAGTTAATAGCATCAGAATATGGCAAAAATAGGGAGGAGCACACAGTGAAAGCCCTAAAACAGAGCCTACAAGAAAATGCTGCAAAAGTGATTTTTTTTTTGTCAAGTTTACTCTATATCGATTTTTTTCCAACTTTACGGTACACAGCATGGCAATAGTGCTACTTGGAAGTACAAAAAAGCAACAAACAACAACAAAAGCTATGCAAAAAAACCCTATTAAGCTCCATACATGGAAAAATAAAAAACATTATGGATTTTTTAAAAAGGGGAGCAAAAAAACTGAAATGTGAAAACGAAAAGGGGCATCGGTAGGAAGGGGTTAATGGCAGTTACAAGAACTATGTAGAGAAGTGTTGGTTGTGGTTGTGCCCTGAAACAGAGGAGCATTAAACACTGGACATTTGTGGACATTTGAATATTTCTCCTAGGCATCACTTTATTTTATATCAAGGGTTAACTTGTATTAATTTGTAGTGTTTTGTTGTATACATTCTGTTTATTATTACTGTATGATTATAGACTAGTAGAAAAGGGGTAATGAACATTGAGAGACATTTCTGACTGTGTATCTCTATCTCTCAGTAATTTTGCACAGTTATAGCAGAAGACTAAAACAGACTCGTTTACCAGACAGCTTGCAGCTTGACATTTAGAATGACAGGTGCTGTCTGGAAAATAGTTTACGCTTTAGAACCCTAAAAGTATTAATGGGCTCAATGTAAGTCTACGGGAAAACACTTTGTCATTATGTTTGTGCAAAATGTAACCACTCCTCCCCTAGTAGAAAGTATATAAGGAGAATAATTCCAGTCCTTAGTCTTGCAGTTAGGGAACAGAACTTGGAGAGGAAGAATGCCAGTCTACCTGAACTACCAGAAGAAGCTGAGATGGGGATACTCTGCCTTAGATTCTGGGCTCCTTGCCTGTGATCAGGGTACTAGCCATCTGAGAAAGGGAGGGACAGCTAGCCCAGACCTTTCCTCAGCATGAACCCTTCTTCTGCCATGGAGGAGATTGGAGAAGTCAGCCCTGTGATTTGGTGGATTGCTTTGTACCTGAAAGCAACATTCTACAGTAAAGAAGGAAACTTCACTGGAGACCCTGACTCTCTGGAATTATTGGGGTGGACCACACCTTACCATACCTTCCAGAGGGCAGCAACAGGTGATGACTCCTCGGTGGTGCTTGGCTGACCCAGCATAGAGTTGGGGCCACCCCTAAACTGGGCACTGCATTGTCAGGTTCTGCAGATAATGGAAGGGATAAATAACAGGGTCCACAGACTTGAGATCATTTAAGAAATACTTGTAAATGTGGTGAAGCGAAGATCAGTATACTTTATTTTACTGCTTATGTAAACAGACGCAGCAAAACTTACTTATTGATTCCAAACCAAGTGGTTCTCTTTAACACTTATTGGAAAACCACAGAATATATTGGTAGCATACTGTACATTTATTTCTCTCAATCCATTTACATTTTTGGTTACCACCACCTAAAACACATATATAATCCATGAGTGTAGAAATCCATATACTCGTACGTGTACTAGTTATGTACTTCTATGCACCACTATAAGAAATGTCAACGTTTCAAATGGATAGGTTTAATAGGGATCAATAATCCCTGTTATTTTCAAACTTTGTCAGCAAAACCACTAGCATAGCAAAACCATAATAGCCAAGTGGGTTAAATATTGACCTGGCACCTTCATAAAAATCATTGCAAAAGTCTGCCTAGAGAAAAATAGCAATATGTTGCATATTCTAATTGACCGGCTTACTCTAGCTTCTAATACATTCATAATCATATCTATATGCAAACTGACCATACTAGAAGCTGACAACAGTTTATACTTATTATGATATATAATGATTTACATTTCATACCTATAGTCAGATTCACAGTGTCACAATGGTTTTGATACAGATCCCCACACTTTAAATATCAGTTTTTCACATACCTTACTGATCCATTCTTTTGGTGTGCTTTTTCAGTTTTTTTTAGAACAATTTAGTAAAATTTAGAGCCTTTACTTTTTTTGTTTAATGACAACATTGGATCAGTGGAAAAAAACTGAAGTGTGAGAGCCCTTAGGCTACATGCTCAGAAACTTGTGCTGTTGTTGGCAGGGGCGTAACTTGAGGGGGTGCAGAGGTTGCGGTTGCACCCGGGCCCAAGAGGTTTAGGGGGCACTTACGGTGTCACTTTCCCATATGAGAAGACTATTACTATACCCTACATTATAGTCGGGGGCCCTGGCACAGTCTTTGCACTGGGGCCCATCAGATTCTAGTTACGTCACTGGTTGTTGGAGTGTGTGTCCACAAAATGGCCTGTGTGTCATCCAAATGTCATCCTTTTTTGCAGATCCACTAGCAAATTATGTAACTAGCTTGTCCAAACCTCTTGCTAGACTGGTTACATAATTTGAGTTACCTATAAACTGCTCTGCAAATATGGACAGCACATGGATGACACGATGGATAGAATCCATATTTTTTCATGTCCCCTAACACTTCTATTGGGATTCTATTCTATTCTGAGTATTCTACAGCGTACAAAAGAATCCGTGAAAAACATGTTAATGTGAATGGATCAGTTGGTGTGCCATCAGTCAAATAAAACAGAGAATGATGTTTCTGTGCATGTAGCCTTACTTTCACGCAAGGGACCCAGGTAGAAGAAAAGCAGTCTTTACATATAGCCTTGATGCGCCCTGCAGGATGAGCATCCTGAATTTCAAATGTGAAAAATGGGCGTTCTTCTGTTTTAACAGTTGATTTGCAACAGTTTTTCACAGATCCTCATACCTTATAAATATTATTATTGAAAAACTTTTCTGACTAAGACATGCTCTACGTTTTAACACACAGGCCCACATTTAAACACCAATGTTTTTTGCTGCACCTTTAACAAAGGGTATACAATGATAAATGTGTTGCGCAGGAACACCCCTTTCAGTTCAGAATTTGGACACATTATAAATAAATGTACAATGCAATACATGAAAAGAACGTGCAAAGTCAGACAAAAAACTGGAGCAGGGGCTTTAATAAATGTGGGCCATAGATCATATGGTTCATGGTGTGCTAGAAGAGGCTGGCTAATGAAGAATCCCAGGAGTAGCCAGCACCAATCAATAGTGCACTGGCCCTTTAAATCTTCAGGAGCCAGCGCACACTGACTAGTAACAGGAGCTTGGACAGGTGAGTTGGAGCTGCAGGGTGCTGAAGCACGACCCCAGATGTGGGTTGCGGGAACACTCGTGACACCTTTGTTGACATTTGACAAAGTTTGTCATGTTTGCCTGATTTCTCATAAGTTTCCAGATGTAAAAATTCACAATTTTTTACATTAATCAACTCCAGTCCAGAGCAGGTGAAGGCAGGGGTTGAATCATTTATAAGCCACTAAGAAAAATCAGGCAAGCCCAAAGCCTTACAAAAATCTCAAAAACTAGACACATGTTTCCAGACTTATAATAAATGTCCCCATGGACTTTCCCACAGTGAAATCACTGGTTGCTCCACCACAGTATTTTCCGTCAGTACTAGCTGAAATGGAGATGGTTTGAACTTTTTTGTACCAATCACTGATTGATTCTGTAGCAGAATCATTGATGGGACTGGCAGAGTCCTTGCTACATGAAGAAAAGATAAAATCATAAGTTCAAGAATAGACATCTTTACAAATATGTATGCATATTGTAGTAGGTCTCATTACATACCAATAGCAGTTCTACCTTAGCAAGTCCTGCATACCCCTTGTGTAGAATAAAACCCCATATGCTTAAAGAATATTGTTTGCTTTGGTATTTGATGGTGCTTCTTAGAAAGTAATATATTTAGTTGATTAGGATGTTTGCATGTTTCCATCCTTTTGCATATAGACTGATTTTCCACATAGACCAGATGTTACACGTGGTGAACCGAAGTTCACAAAATCCCATTAACGCTACATGGTTTTAGTGCAAGCAGCACACCTCTAAGCCATAGTTTGATGCCCCGTAGTGTTTTTTCCTCCGTTCTTTTTTGGAGTAATGGGGTTTTGTTTTCCATGTCCCTAAGGCTAGGTCTAAATGGATACCTAATTTTGGTCTGTCAAAGGAACAAGGTTAATCAATAAAGCTTCATTACAGACACCTTTAATAACTTTTATGTTGACCATTGCATCGTGAGACAAAAGTTCAGTAAATTATCAGCATCCAGAGAGCTTCACCAGCGGTTAAAGTGGCCAGAGAGCTCCGTATGTAACTAGGGGACGTCTGTAAGTTAGGTGTTCTTAAGGGTGCACCCAGATGGCCAGGTGCAAGCACAGCGCAAGGAGGCGGTGTGAGGGGTGAGCACTATCCCCCGCTCCTCTCTCCATAGGCAGACAAGCGGCTACACTGCAAGTCTGCCAAAATATATGGCTGCTAATCATGCAACCAAATTACGACCCCTACCGGCCATCTGAATGACCCCTAAGTAGGGGACTGTCTGTAATAAGAAAAAAATTAGGATCGCTAGATATTAAGATAACACATGAAAGGTAAGCAGCACTCCAAGACATCCAATGTCCAGTGGAAAAAAAGTGGTGTTCTTTATTCCATGTTTAGAAGTACAATAAAGTACAGCGACGTTTCTCATCCTCATAGACTGTAAGCCCTTGTCTCCCCCCTCATCCTCATAGATTGTAAGCTCTGTAACGTCTTATTTTACACAGCCTTGCTGCATCTGAACTGAATGGAGAAAGCTCTGTTCAGGGCAGTTTAAAGCCCTAATTGGTCAATGGTGAATGTAGCAGCCAAAGAGGCAGGCAGGCCCCTACGATACCCTGCAACATGTTTGCAAGGTGCAAAGGGATTGCCATGGCAGTTTGAGGCCTGATCATGTCCACCAGGTCTTCCATATATGGAAGTCTATTAGGCCCTACTATAGGCTGGGTCTATTAGGCTTGCTGTCAGTGCAAATAATACAATGCAGTGCAGAAGTATAGCAGTGTATTAAAAAAGTGATTGCATGTGCAAGTACCCTAGCGGGGCAGTAAAAGTAAAACATAGAAAAAGGTGAAATAATAAACATGTACATATACTGGAGGGTGAAAATCCTTAAGTTTTATTTAAAAACACTGCTCATTTTCCAATGTCTGATAAAAAAGTAACAAAGTGATGTTGTGGAAATTGAGCATGGAATTCCCAAATAAAATGCTTTGTCCTAAAATCCCAAACAGGCCTTTTCCTCAAGCTGTTAAAGGGGTTGTCCGAGAGTTGTGAAAAAAACTAAAGGTGGCTGGAGGGGGCTGTTTCAAAAAATAAAGATCTACTTACCTTCTAGCTTCCGACAAAACAACCTTCCGGCCCCCATACACAATGCTGTGAATAGGGACGGATGGCCAGAAGCTGAATCCAGCACTGCTCCGTCGGCCATGTTTGTTTACATGGCGCCCTGAACAGAGCGAAAGCAGCGCGGGACACCGGAGGGCGCCGGAAGGTAAGTAGATCTTTATTTTTTTAAGCAGCCCCCTCCGGCCACCTTTAGTTTTTTTTCACAACTCTCGGACAACTCCTTTAAGGGATGTTTATCAATGTCAGATTAATCTGGCAGTTGCAACCCCACAGTTTCAGAAATACACAGTGGCCAAAAACAGTCAGCTCTGTCCATTGTGGACTTGCAGTGTCAAGGTACTGTAGCTCAGCTGACATCCCTATGCAAATGTACCACCCCCAGGTACTGGATTGGGATATCTTCTGTCCTTTGTATAGAGCAGTGGTTCTCAACCTGTGGGTCGCGACCCCGGCGTGGTTCGAATGATCAAAACACAGGGGTCCCCTAAAGCCATCGGAGCCACGATTTTATTGTATTTTTTGGCACAAATACAATATTCTTGTACATGGTTAGGGGTCACCGCAACATGAGGAACTGTTTTGCGGGGTCACAGCATTAGAAAGGTTGAGAACCAATGGTATAGAGTTTCAGAGGCAGCAATGAACAGCTGATCTGAGCCACGCTGAGCCAAACCTAAGGACAGGTAATCAAAAAAAGGATAGATTTTTTAATATACGTTTTCTGAAAAAAAAAAACCTTACAACTTTACAATTTTGTCTGAAAGCAGCATTTTTTAAAAAATATATTAGGAACATAGGTGGCACTTATGTCAAGAGAATTATATAGAGCATAACATATTGATATTAGATTTACAATCACGTACAGCAAATTAAATACCCCCCCCTCCCCTTTCCTAATTTCAGATGTCATTCTTACAGCAGCATCGATGAACCTACCACCAATATGAAAAAAGATTCCTAGTTCTAGACAGGGCATCAATCAGAAAATGCTGAAAAGTATAAATACAACACATGATACAAATTATAATTTAAGTAGCGGACAAGAAAAGTAATACAGATAAACCCTACTGCAAAATTCTCAACCTGTTATGCTATAACTTTGACACTAACCTTACCACTTACCTCTCTACGCCTTGGCGGAATATAGTGACTCCTAGCTGAGAAATAATCCCTTACATTAAGGCCTCCTGTAGAGCAAGGATTTCATCTAAGCATCTCTCAGGGTTAGGAAGTGATATCCCCTGTCACACACAGCGCTAGAAAAGTGAATATGCTCACTTAAGTCTTTTACTGCTATTTATACCTGTTCAATGTAACTCTTTAAACTGAGCATGCCTCACATGTAAAAGAGTAAAGTATAGGCTGTCACACAGACAAAAGCCAGAAACTGCCTAAAGGAAACGCAATCTCATAAGCCTTCAAAATTAGATCCTACACCACAAAATATCCTATGCATTAATATATTGCAGATGTAGGGATCGATCTTCATATAATGTTTATGATGATGAATGACCTGCTGCAACAATGGTTTGATTTACTTGCATTTAGATAATTTTCTCATATTTCCCGATTTTATCTTCACTGATTATATTATCTATTCCCCTAAGGAATCCTATTCCAAAATTAAAACAATTTATTTCAGTAACACAAGCACAGACATAAATAAAAATATAATATTCTCATGAGTAAAGGAAACAAATTGTCCAAACATTCATGGTAAAGTTTGAGCCAAGGCTTCAGAGAAGCGTTCATGGACATGTAGTCCCAAAAACAAAAAACAAAAATTATTTCATGTCTTTTTGAACCAATTATGTCAGTGACACACTACTTTGTCTTTGTTTGAGTAGTCCCAAAAACGACCACCAGCTTATTCACTATGATGTCCAGCTATATTCTGGGAGATTTAGCTTTATGCATTAATTATCTGTAGACTGTACTGAAAAATACCCTGATAAATTCTAGAACTAGGCCCCTGATAGAAGGTGTCCTCTTATGCCTGGTTGGTAATTTACTCTTATGGATTATAAAAAATAGTGCCTCTTAAAATAAGTTTTTTTATATTAATACACATGACGCTTGTAATAGAGCATCACATTGGACTGTGGCTCATTTTCATGTAAATGTGGTGTGTGCTTTGTTTCTTGAAAAGTGACAGATTTTTGGCTGGGCTAGTGGAAAGAAAAATAAAAGTCAAAAATTAACAAAAAAAATGCACCCAAACAAAAAGGGTTCACATGGTAGGTTTTGTAGGATTTCCATTTATTTATTATTTTTATTCTAGAATAACACTAGTAAACAAAAATTTATTAGTAGGAAATATTTTTTTTTACGTTTTTAAATTCAGAAAATTTCCAAAAGCCCAAATACAGATTGTAACCAATTGTGGTCAGATCATACAACAGACCATTCCTTGTGAGGCAGAACATGGAAATATAAAATAACTAAATTAAATATCTAAAATTATACAAAAAACGAAGAAAAAAGGGGGGGGGGAGAATGCTTATGCTCACCCACTTGGATGCATGTTGGGCTTTGCTCCAACAAGACGTTTCAATTTATTTGATACTCTATGTGACGTTAATAAATTCGTCAGATTGCTTACCATTAAGCGACATTTTTCTCAAATGGACAAAGTCACTAATTTAGAAACAGACCCGGGCATAGCATTGGTCAATGACCTTGGGAACAATTCTTTCCAAGCTTCTATGGATTTTCAAACACAGTATACCTTGTGTCAATTAATACATCTACAGGAGTCAAACAATCACGTTTCCGATTCACAAAAAATTATTTCAGACACTTCCAAAACGATACAAATTAAAAATCCATCGTTTTATCCAGTCAACTCCAGGACTCCGGAAATGGACATTTTCCAACAATTGGTGGAGAAAGACCTAAGAAACCTATATGATGAACCAACAAATATTATTACATCCACTTTCAACCTATCCATCCATGAAAAGAATGCCATCTCCAGTCTAAGGAATAACGACCATTTAATTATACGTCCCTCTGATAAAGGGGGCTCTGTTGTCGTTCTGGACAAAGAACTGTATCATTTGGAAGCTTTGAAAATGCTACAGGACAATACGACTTACACACAACTTCAAAGCAATCCGACTCTCTCTATTATTAGAGAACTTACCAAACTCACTCAGGAAGGAGTCCTTCTGGGAATCTTTAATGAAGCCACTGCCGAATCTCTCGTTCCTCTTGATCCCATTGCTCCTCATTTTTATTTAATGCCCAAAACGCACAAGAATGCATTTCCACCTAAATTTCGTCCCATTGTTTCGGGCATTGGATCACCCTTGGAACGTTTGGGTTCCTGGCTGGACTCTTTGTTGCAACCCTTTGTTATGAGACTCCCTGGTTATTTACAAGACAGCAAAACGGTGCTATCTGCCATGAATCAACTTACGTGGACTGAGGGTGACAGTTGGCTTACGTGCGATGTCGCGGCCCTGTACACATCCATTCCCCATGAGGGGGCGTGCAGGGCCGTGGCATCCCACTTGGCCAGATTCAGTAACTTTTCCGTGGTCTTACAGAATTTCATTCTAGATGTACTCAATTTTCTTTTGAATAATAATTTCTTTATGTTCGATAACCATTTCTTTTTACAGAAGGTTGGATGTCCTATGGGTGCATGTTTCTCACCCACTTTGGCCAACATCTATATGGCCATGTGGGAGGAAGAATACATTTTCTCTGTCAACAATCCCTTCTTGTCTTCCATACAATGGTATGGCAGGTATATCGACGACTGCCTCCTCATCTGGAGTGGGGGTGAGGAGGCGGTCGCCGGTTTCCTGTCATACCTCAACCTCAACCAGTTTAATTTATCGTTCACTCATGAATTCAATTACAACACCATACCTTTTCTGGACATTCTGTTACAGGGAGACATCACTTCAGGTTCCATTCACACCCAGCTTTACAGGAAACCCACTTCAGGCAATACCACCCTACGAGCAGATAGTTGCCATCCAAAACATACTACAAAAAAATTTACCAATAGGAGAATATGTACGGGCTAGGAGAGCCTCATCAAGTGAAGCTGCATACAATGCAGAATGTCATAATATCACTAAACGATTATTAGAAAGAGGCTACAATACGAGATTATGCCATAGGGCTCGCAATATAGTCCAATCGCAAGAGAGATCACATTATCTTTCGCACACACGCCACAAAGAGTCTAGAGTCAATCATAACAGGCTTACTTTTACTACACAATACAGTACAGATTTTGTTAAAATCTCTCACATCATTAAAAAATATTTACCTATACTCAATCGTGACACCACACTAGCTGCCATTCTACAGAATGGCATACAATGTGTGTCCACCAAGGCACCTACTTTGGGTAGCATTCTCTCTCCCAATCTCTTTCACAGAACCAATACCAATTCCAGTTGGCTCTCTTACAAAGGCAATGTCTGCTGTGGGGGTAACAGATGTAATGTATGTCAATTCATGTGCAAGACTACTAACTTCACTTCATGTGTTAATAACCTCACTTTTTCCATCCACACTTACCTTAATTGTGAATCTACATTTGTCATTTATCTCATCACCTGTACAATGTGTAACATACAATATGTTGGTTGTACCACTCGCAAACTTAAAACTCGTATCTCTGAACATATTAGTGGGGCCAACACTGGTACCAACAGTATACGCAATGTTTCTGGCATTTCTCAACATTTTCGGGACACACACAGCGGTTCAGTACGCCACATGAGTGTCTCAGCCATTGAACATATTTCTCAAAACAAAAGAGGTGGTAATCGTGAGAAACGCTTGCACTTACGCGAGGCATATTGGATTATGCGCCTGGACACTAGATTCCCGAAGGGCATGAACCTTAAAAATGATCTCATGTACATATACTGAGTGGCTCATTCACAGCATCCCTCTTTGCAGTGGTAATTTTTTCACATATGTATTGCAGCCCTCGATATTATATTTCAATTCATCATATTCTTTTTACATATACTACATCCATATTACATGTATTGGACGCTCTGTCCATGATCGCTGGGCTACCTTTATGCCTTATGGTTCTTTCTTCCATGACACACACTTCCACTGTGGTTGCCGGGCTACCATTATGCTACATGTTCTTTATAGGGCGTTTTTCGCTGTGTCATGTGCTTCCATATCACATGACCTCTGGTTTCTTACGTCAGACATTCTGATTCTCCCCTTCCTCTAGCACACAGCTGTTCCTCTTTACTTGGATTGTTTCTTTTCCGGTCCCCTCCCTCTTTCTTTCTTTAAATACAACTTCACTATCATGCTTTGTTAGATATGATTAAGGACTAATACCGTGTTTTGTCCGAAACGCGTCATCTCATGTTTTTTCTTTTGTGTTGTTGTACGATTTTAACCTTTTTGATGTTTTGAATAAATCGAAGTGAATACTTTTTACCTTACACCGGTGCGGATGAAGTGGATTTTCTTCCTCTCTTTTTCCTGATATCTAAAATTATAGCATGCAATTAAAACTATGGTATTATGCTAAACAATGGTTATCTAAAAATTATATATTATAAGTTGATGGTAGCTGTTTATTATATTTTTACATATGATATTATTAACTTGTGGTCTGCAAATGGGCCTGTGTCCTCACCATATTAGATTATATATATATATATATATATATATATAATATTATATACTATATATATATATATATATATATATATACTATAAGCAGGGTCCAGCACATAGTGGTATTTTACATTCAAGGTCCATGTTTTACTGAGTCCATGGGACCGTTATTGGGCTTCCACTTTAATACAAAGTCAAAGAGATGGTTTTTTTTTCTATTCCCAATGTCAGATTACTATTTTAGTCCTGGGGAGGAGGGGGGTCCATACAGCTGAGTCCCCTCCCATCCACTCAAGGTAATCGCTCATCACCCCGCACATGCAATTTCAAAACCACTGTCTCTGCTACTCCCTCCCACCTTCACTGCTCTCTGCACATGGCAAGCGATTACCTTGTTTGGAGGGGACTCTGCTGCATGGACCACACATCCCAAGACTTGAAGCTAAAAGCTGGCAGGGAGCCGGGTAAAGTGTAATCTAATTTATTAACCAAAACAGAGATTTTGTAAAAGCAGTTACATTAAGCTTTACTATGTCTGTGGGAACCTAGGCACTTCTAAAAACAGCCCTGGTGACAGGTTCCCTTTAACTGTGTGTATTTCCATTTTGTGGTACCAAGAAATACAACCCTGCTTTATTAAAGGTTGGATTTTCCTCTTTAATATCAATGGGTCACATTTGCGCCTGTTTTCTGGTGTACTTTGCATGTCTTTTCTAGTCTTAACTGCTTGCACAGGTATTTAAGAATTGTCTGCACCTCAATTGTGCCGCATGCAACCATTTCGTGGTGCAGCTGCACTAGGCACCATGCGAACACAAATTAGGGGGCGTTCCGGGGCTCAGTCGGAGCATGCATCAGATTTTACATGCAAAGGCTGTTGCACTTCCTATGTTAAAGGGGCACCAAAAAAAAGTTGGTGAACTCTGTCGAGCCAGTGCATGGAATTGCCAGATTCATGATTTCTGGCGCACGCTCTTAATAAATCTGGAACATGGAGCATTATACGCAGGCAGAGCACTTTTAGTGCAGTTTCCTAAATTCTTAGTTAATGTGCTCCAATGTGTTTTTAGGTGCTACAGATTAGAAGATATAGCCATTTCTAATCTTATCCCTTTTCATGCTAGTATTTTAAACCTACTCCAGAAAGTAATGGGAAAGTACTAATAACAAAATAAAAAATGTTAAACTTACATCTCCTGGACAAGTTTTGCCAGTAATTAAATGGTCATTACAATGTTGCTATCTTAGTCGGTAGCATCTTAGTCGGTAGTAACAATGTACACACAGGCATGTATGCTTTCATAGAAGAGAATAGAAAAAATGTATACTTATTATATATAATCTAACCATAGTCATAGTTCCGAAGTATTTCGCATAGATCCCATGCATATCAAATAACAATGCAGACCAATGTCAGACACAGCATGAAAAATTGTTCCTGCGGGTGGCAAATATGCCCCCCTTTCCTCACTTCATAGTAACCCACAAGCAGATGTTTTTCTTGGCTGGCCATTGATCTGGGGCCATTGCAAAAGATAAAAAACAAGGTTAAAGAAAACAGTGGCTTACAAATTCTTCTGATATAACCAACAGGGATTTTCAGGCTTGTAACCTAAAGACAATCCTGGCATGCAGCATTCTGCAATCATAGAGGATACAGAAAGCAAAGGTGTCAGCTTATATTCCACAGCATTTCCTTAGTAATATACGCTTCACATGATGAATAGAACATGTTATTAGTCCAAAGTAGCATCAGGTGACGAGTAGATGATCCAATGCAGACATTTTTAGTTACATTTGTTATATGTCAGCAAGTGGAAGATATCTATCTAACTCATAACAGTTTTTCCTGGAAAGCTGGGATTGCAAGATGAGAATACAGAACAATGAGGCGTGCAGAATTATCAATATTTCCTTCTATACATTCAGAGATCTTAAATACCTTTCGTATAGTGGTAATTCCTTTGCATATTAGATAGAAAATCAATAAAGCACTTAGCAATTAAATATCATAATAACAAAAGCAAAACATTATTTGTTTCAAGAGCCTTATATGAGGTTTGCTGTAATTACACAAGGTCATATATTCTATTCAGAACAATTGTCCCCAATCTATAGGGATATTACAAGGTTTCACCTCCATCTAGAACTTTGGCCCTGAAAATGAAGTGTCCTTGTTTACTTAGTATTGACAAACAGAAATACTACTCTTTTATGATCAGATACTTACTATAGCTTGGAGTCAGTTGTAATACTACCTCATATAGGGCTGAATGAAATAATTCTGATACATATATGTGCTATAGTGCTATATATTGGTATATAGCTATTAAGTAAAACTGAGCAGTTTGAAATTTTTGAGCCTTTTTATACCTTTTGTTTTAAAAGAATTTTGTTGAGAAATGCTGTTTGGATGGTTAGAAGGTCAAAAAGTGAGACTTATGGAGACTTTGCCAATTAAGGCCACCTTATAGGCATGCAGAATCTTATAGCCATTTATGCTCCACTAGGGGATTCGGGGAAATATGCAATATACGTTTTCCAGGATTGGACAAGGAAAAACCATGCCTCTTTTCCTACCTTGTAATACCTTGTAAGGTGACGATCATGCAACATAGACCATGACATTTCCTAAAATATGTCCTTTTTTTGTTTTGGCAGCTTTGGGATACATGATGGGTTAAAACGTTCCCTACTTTTCGTAAGTAGTAAATTAAAGTAAATTTAGAGCTAATTAGTGGTTAGATCTATGCGTGATCCTGTCTGCTAGAAATTGTTAAAAATGTTTTTCAAGTGAGAAGTATTTATTTTTGTCAGACCAGCACCCCCCACAAGTCAGCTGCTGTAAGAGAATGAAATACAAAGCAGAAATACTCTGTGTAGTGGTCAGATCACATAACTGCAGATAAGATACCATCTATAACATGGAAAAGGAGCAGTACATTTTACTAATCAGTTATTGTTCCTGAAACGGACCATGGTCTTTGATGATATCTTTAAGCCTTTTAAACATTGCTGCGTATATACATATTCATGTGGCATATAGAATCTATACATGTCTGTATTAAGAAATCATAGGCACTCCCTATCCAGCTGTATTTTCTCCTAAGAGAAATGTTCCCAAAACAAATAGAATAATGTGTAAAGTAATGTTATGTAACAGGTCATTGTACTTATTCTTATGAGCTCCCTTGTGTGAAAAAAACCTTGAGGCACAGTTACTAAGCAGTTTGCGGCAAAATTCGGACATAGACTGCACATAAATGTGCAAACTAAGCGCACCAGAAAAAAATCTGTTGCACACAGTTCCTGCACATGCACGTGCAGCGTGCGCCACATTCTTGAAGACTGGATCTTGGTCTACATGAATGTGTCGCCCTCTGTATAGAGTAAGGCTTAGTAACTAAGTAACTTTGTCTTCCTATTAGTAAATGTGGGCCTTTACGTTTAAAATTGGAGGCATAGTAAGGACCTAAAGACTATGTGAAATGTGAATCATTTTATGTCCACATTAGACAAAAGGTGATTTTTTAAAACTTTTTTAATAGTGCTTTTTAAACAATAAGAAATACTAGCGGATTCTTTCCTTCACAGCTTGCCTTAGGGTCCATGTGAATAATACAAACTCAGCACCTGAAATCCCCATTATGGAATAGATATGTGAAAGCTGTATAAGCAGTAATAATATAATGTATTTATTCAGCACCTGTCCCTCAAAATAGACCTTATGCATGTATCAAAATACTAACTGAAACCTGCCTTTGATCACACCATCTCAGTCGCATATTACGTGTATACTGCTTTCATCTGCACTTAGTAATGTGGATTACTATGATATGGTGAAGTGCAATATTTGATAGATCATAGGAGTTTTGCATGTGTAAAATATATATATATATATATATATATATATATATACATATATATATATAAATATATATATGTGTGTGTGTGTATAAACATTTGAGGGTAACGTAATATCAATGGTAGAAGCTTCCGGGACCTTACAGACATCTTTGTGATGCTGAGTGCCATAGAAATAGTGTAGGAGCTTCTATCGAAAAGAAATGGCTTTATTTGGCTTTAAAACAATTGCAGGAAGAAAAGTAACATACAACTGGCCCCCACTTAGGGCACTACCGAGGTCCCTCCTTAGCCCTCTGGCTTGAGATCAAACAATCAAAGTCCTTTCTGGATTCCGGTCTTCTTGAGACAGACCACTTGTCTCTAACTTGTCCAAAGTCTACCTGCTGACTTCAAGACATGGGGCACTGCCTTGTTGTTTGTTCTCCCTCTGGAATTGAACAGGGATGGTTGTGGTCAAGGTATTATTCAATCCTAGTTTTGTGTCGCTCTCCTGCACCCTTACAATATATATACTGTACATATATGTAGTACATTATGATATCACCACAGCTCTTCGAAATAGCATGAATCCAAGTCATGTTATTCACATGTAAATTGTAGCAATCGTTCCACCCACATATTCACATTTCTCAGTGTGTCACATCAAGATCAGGTTTATAAAGAAATATTGACATAAATGTTCATCAATTACATTGATTACTATTCATTATTTTACAAGCAAAGAGTTTTATGTTTTATACAATAACATTACATGTCACAAGTCATGTTTTGGCCATAGCCCCTGATCATATAGCATAAATAGCACCTTATCCAAAGCAGCTCTGGATGTGGACAGGATGTCTTTTATAAAGTTTTCTATTAGCCATGCTCAGCGCATAACAATGTCATATAGTCTGTGTTATACTAGAATATAGTTTGTATACATCAGCAATGTAACTGCCAGTCAATGGGGCATTTTAGGTTAGCCACAAAATTTTACAAGGGTAAGTAAACGACCCTAATAGAGTCAACAATATTGTTCTTAACCCAGTAAACTTAACCCATATTGTAGTTACACCTGTAAACTTTAGTCTACAGGAGCCGCTGATCATGTGGGTCGCCGACAGCAGGACTTGGGACTTCCTGTAACTTCTCATGTCCTGCTGACATCCAGGATCAAGTGGGCTATGCAGTCATTACTGACTGCGCACCCCTTATAGATGTCCTGCACTTGAATTGTCCCTTGACATACTTTTGGATGATTATTTAGTTGCTAGGAAAGCTGACTATATTACAGATGTTTATGGTAGGATATGCCCTGTGAAGAAGAACCAGTTACATCTATGATAGCAGCTAATAACACCTACAGATACTTTGTTAGAGCACACTGAGACATATTTACATTGTATTGGGAACAGACCTTCCTTGTCTGCAAAAGATACATTGTTCTCCCCAACCCTGTCCATATAGTGCAAAAGTACAATACAATTTACTGGACCGTGACAAAAGATTTTGATATCCATGTGGTTCACAGACCATGAAGACTTCTTTTTCACTTTAGACATGTAACCTTTCAAGGGAAAGCCCTGCTTTTATCTCGCTCCAAGCATTTCCGAGTTTGCTTATCTGGTATCCTCTATGTCCATTCTCAGTGATTGTGAAGGTTATCGAGAAACAATCTTATGTTTTTTTTTTCTTATAACAAAGATTTTTATTGTTCTCTTTTGCAACCTGTTTTAGCCATTGTAGCATGTTGCATCTATCTAATCATCTACCCTAAAAGAGGGACTTGTGAAATTGTTTTGTCCCAAAGAGGAAATCAATTGGTTTTGAGTGGTCTCTTTGAACTCTTTGAAGGAAAGCCATGGCAGGAGTCCACTGCTTTTTTTTCTATATTTCAGTGACCCGTGATCATGTGGTGAAGGGTCTCTGGCTCTGCACACTAGAGAAAAGAGTCTCCTACCTCATGCAGTCTTCTGATGTTTTCCACTGCTCAGTGTGGTTTCCTTCTACTGACATTCTGTGTTAATAGGATGAGCACTAGCAACAATGTATGGCCACAGAAAAAAGGCTAAGAGTATCATTCATTTTCAATAACTACAGAGCGTGTGAACATGTTTGGATGTTTTTTAGCATTTCCTTAAATTGATTATGATGCCCTACGGGTAGTCATTTTATATAAAATGTAAGGGTGATGCAAAAACAACAATCCTGAAACATTTTTTAACACATTAGTGACTGTCTGTACTGTACAATAATAGTTGTTTGGCTAACTGTGAAGCTGCAGGTGACCTATCAGGTCACACAGTAGAGGTGGTGGATTGGGTTTCAGCTTCTGTTGGTCCCAGAATTTTTAATCATTGATAGAACAGGAACCGGATTGTCGTGGGTGCTACTGTGACTCATATCTCGGGTTGCAGGCACTGGTTGCTCTGCACTCCAGCGACGTTTCCTGTGGTCCGCTGAGACTCTAATTGGTACTCGCTGCCCGCTGACCTAAATAGCCAGCCTCTTCCTGTAACCCCTGCCTCATAGCGTTAGAGAAATCTGTTTCCTGTGATTCCTGTGCATTATCCATTGTGACCTCCTGCTACGTTCCTGACCTCGATTCCTGTCTGCATTGACCTTTTGCTACGTCTCCGACTCCAATCCTGTGCAGCCTGTCTTGACCTTCTGCCTGACCACAACTCCAATTCTGCTTGCCGATTCTGTACCTTGCCTTGGCCATCACCGCAAGCAACGTTGCACCTGTGGAGCAACCTGGTTGTATCCTGCAGCAGAAAGTCCAACCCTCTTTGTGGCGGGCTATGGTGAATGCCGGGTGCAACTTAGACTCTGCTCCCAGGTGTCGGCTTACATCATCGCTCGTGGGAGTTCAGGGGGTCCACCACCACCGACCCTGACACACTGATTCACTCCTGGATCTTAAAAATGTCAGAGCTATGGCGTAAAAAGAATACTAAACAAAAATAATACTTAAATGCCAATTAAAGGGAACCTGTCAGGTGGTTTTCCACCCTAAACTGCCATCAACATGTGCTTCTGCAGCGCCAACCCACCTGGGTCTGAACACAGGAGCTGCTGGATTCTCTGGGACGTGAGTGGCTGGCTTGTAGTGTTGACTTGTACCAGGAATATGTCATGGTTGGCTTGGTCCAGGACAACAGGCCTAATCCACGCCCATCAAGTCCAGCGCATAGATGCAAGAAAATGGGGAGGCTGCAGTGTAGGGAAGGGATCCCCCAAGGACAATTCCAGTGTATGTGGAGTGATAAATCCCTGGGCAGATGGTGATGGGGAGGCCCTTGGTGTTAATGGCAGCAGGCCAGGGATCACTCATGGAGACAGAAATCTTGAACAAAACTCACAGTCTCATTAAAGGCACACAGTCAAATGAAGCAGCAGGTCACAGGCTGTAAATCTTCCTCTCTGCAGATTTTCACAAGGTAGTGATTTACATTTTAAATTGTTTAGAGTGCACCTCAGCAATGGTTCAGTGGTTAGGGAATGGCACCGCAAAAACGTCGGATATTCCGTCGATTTCGGATTTGCGGCCCATTTAAAAGGGTAATGTGTCACACGCGATCGAATTTTGGTGCAAACGCGCCCGCTTTCATGCAACACAAATCGGGGGACGGGCTATCGGACGATCCGATGGATTCGCACAAACTGCGGGATTTAACTTAAAAATTGAGTCACAAACCATGCACTTACATGCACCAGGAAGAAGATGGTAAACTCTGGTGGACCTGAACGGGGAATCGACACATTCAGCAAGTCAAGCGCACAAATGTAAGTGAATCGTGGCACAGTGCATTGTCGCTGCACTTTCGGGATCTCCTCCGGACCGGGTAAGTAAATGTGCCCTAATGTGTTCATAAGGAAATTGCTGTGTGTTGTAGTTCTTCTAATATTAACTGTGGTATTTTTAGTTGCACTGTGTGGATATGTGCTACTGAGAGTTGAAGGCATCAAAAAAATTTGTGGAAAATTCTTCAGCAATAATTCATGACAAAGAGAAGACATTATGCATGTCAGAACCCAAAGGACAAGACATGTCATCTGTGAGGTACCAGATTCCATTATTTCCTGTGTTGTATTATGTAGGTGCGTATGTAGGGTTATTGTCTTCAGTAATTCTATATGTGGTCATCAGTCAGTAATTGGTAACATTGGATCTGACACTCACATCCTCCTGACCACAGCCCAGCCAGCAGCAGAAAGCCAGGAAACCAGGGGTAATTCCTATAAATCCACAACAATAATGTCCTGATATTCTCATTGTAGCCTCAGTTTACAAACCGAGAGCTGTGCACTGGAAAAGAGGCAAGGCGAATTTCTATATTCTTTATTTCACTGCCTCCCCACCTGTACCTGTACCTAAAATTTACCTTATGGCTACATTCACACTAACGTATGGAGGACGTATATGCGGCCGACGTATACACGGCCGATATACGCCCTCCATAGACGGCAATGGGCGCACGGCGCCCTACGGGAGCGGTATGGTGCAGCACACGTGCGGCACTGTACAGCTCCGTACGCGGGAAAAAGATAGGACCTGTCCTATCTTTACCCGTAGTACGGAGCCGTGCGCCATTACTTCCTATGGAGAGGGGCGGGGGTGAGCTGCACTCACCTCCTTCTCTCCCCGTGCACTGCCGTTGCCCGCTACGGTACGGTACAGGTGGGCAACGGCAGTGTGAATATAGCCTAACTCTTGTAATATGGGTAATAATTCTATGTAGCAGTTGGGTGGAGCGTCAGTATCAATTTCACTGGTGGGCCCCAGGCACCTTTAAAGAACGGAAGGTGAGTAAGAAGAAAGGTTCCAATTGTGAACACATGGAAGTGCAATGTATTTTTCACTGATCAATTGCCATATTAAAGATAGACCACAGTCATACATATATACATATCTTCACATTGAAAAAGCCCCTAAAACGAGTGTCAAAAACTGAGACACTGAGCAAACGCTGACTGAAAACTGAACAATCCATTTACTGATGCAAAAATGAAGGAAAATCCATACACCACATACTATAAAACATGTATTTATTAGATATGTATTAAAAATATATTTTGTTTCAGTAAAAACAAGATGACTGACCACAAATAATGGATGCTCAACATAATGACATGATCATACACAAATAAACTAATACACAATATTCATAAAAATGTATTATAAATATTGTGTATTAGTTAAGTTGTGTATGATCATGTCATTATCTTGAGCGTCCATTGTTTGTGGTCAGTTATCTTGTTGTTACTGAAACAAAATATATTTTTAACACATATCTAATAAATACATTTTTCATAGTATCTGGTGTATGAATTTTCCTAAATTTATGCATTCGTTAATGGGTTTATCATGAGTCAAGAAATCATTTTTGATAGGGCATCAACAGTACTTATTGAGACTTGGTATTAGCACTTTGTTTGTCTGTATTGTTGGGTTAATTAAAAACTGGTTGAACTCTGATGAAAAATGTCAGTTTTTTACTCACCAAACCCTGTTGCACGCTGATCAGACTTTGATGTGATCTGCAACGCACGTGTAAAAGGGGCCTTAGACTTGTAAAACTAACATGCATTCAAAAAATGTGAGTGAAGAAAAATGCAATTGTGACAAAACCCACTAAAACACATTTATCAAAAATAGTGCAAACTGTGGCGCACGTTCTTCATGAATCTGGCGCACTCTGCACTGCTCTGAAGAGTGCACCAACCTTTTTTTGGAGGACTTTAAACATAGGGTGTGCAACACAATTCTGTCAGACTCTGTATAATAAATGTGTTGCACGTTCCATTTCAGTGCAGTATATAGCAGCTGCGACACAAATGTGTCTAGGACTTCTTAAATAACTGCGCAAACAGTTTGCACTGAAAAGAATGTGCAAAGTCAGACAAAACTGGTGCAGGGGCTTTAATAAATCTAGACCAATGGGTCAGAGTTCAATGCAAGTTGTGCACATCAAATACACATACAGAACATGCGTGTGAAAAACGCAAGTGTGAAAGGATGCCAGATCTGGTGTCGTATAAGACAATCGGTTAATACTTTAGACCTACTTTTAGTTTGTCTAAACTGTGCCAGAATTTTGGACGCACGGATGATTTCCGCCAAGTCACACCCCATCTCCCGAAAGTCATGCCCCCTAATCAGGCAAGTCAGAAAAGTGACCAAAAAAAAGTTCTAAAAGCCTTAATAACTGTGCTGCAAGGTGATTTTAGACACAAAAGCTCCCGAATTGTGGCGCAAGTGCATTTATAAATCCCCCCTAGGTGTCATAGCTGGGCCCATGTTTGGCATGTACAAATGGTGCATTGTCTGGCTATATCTTAAAGGCGTTGTCCAGGAATATAAGGCCCCCAGCCTTATATAAAAATTGATATTCACAGACAACCAGATGTGGCTGCGTTCACACCTGCTGTCTTTATTGCGTTTCAAAACGCAATACAACAGTTGAGAAGAGGAGATTTGAGTATTTACATTGCTGTTAACATTTGATATTTACGCAATGTTAACTCACATGTTAGCTTTCAGTGGACCCATTTGTTAACATATAGTTAACATGTGTGTTAGCATTGTGTCAACTATTACGTTTTGTAACGGGACTGTTAACAAAAGTTTATTTGGTGAAATCTCCTCTCCTCAGCTGCTGTATTACATTTACATGAACTGCGCCTTAATTTTGCTCTCTGACCATTTTTTCCTGGTCTATTGTGCCACTCTAATACATCAGGCTGTGCTTTCCGGAGAATTATGTCTGATGCCGACAGTCGTGCCTGCGCCAGAATTACTAAATCTCCCCCATTGTCTAAAATGCCTTGCACCACAGTTATCAAGGCTTTTAGACCTTTTTTGGCACTTTCCCGACTTGTACAAAAAAAGGGGGCATGGCCCCTGGGAGATGAGCATGGCCTCACGAGAAATGGGCGTGGCTTGTGGGAAATCGTCCATGCGCCCAATGTTCTGCCGCACAGTCTAGACCAGTGATGGCGAACCTTTTAGAGGCCGAGTGACAAAACTTCAACCCAAAACCCCCCTTATTTATCGCGAGGTGGCAATCAAAAATTAAAGCAGTAACTTATTGCTCCCTGTTCAACAACTTTCAATCATATTGGCCTCCTGAGGACAGCAACACAGTAGAAAGATGGAAAATTGGCATCATTTTAGCTTCTTTCCAGTGACCCACTGTACACAGAGAATCGTGGGGCCAGCAGGAGATAAGATAATTCGATATCCAAAGATAATTCGAACCTGTCTAATTATCCCTCTTCCTACAGTCCCAAGTAGTGAAGGAAGTATCAAAATACGACTGAAAGAAGCATCTTTTAAGTTGCTTGGAACTGCAGGAAGATTCTCTGAGTCTTGTCTGGTGTGCTGGGGGGATGGCCAGGGTGCCCACAGAAAGGGCACCAGTGCCATAGGTTCGCCACCACTGGTCTAGACCAACTAAAGGTAGGTCTAAAGTAGGAACCGACAGTCTTATCCTGCACCAGAATTCATCATTACAGTGATAAATCTGGCGCAGCAAAAGACAAGTGTTTTCCAGCTAGGGACTGGCGGAACCTGAGACACATTGTTAAATCCCCCCCCCCCAAGTGTGGATGCAGCCTGTGAGGAGAAAACGTTGGCTATTTGAACAGATCTACAGCTTTTTAAAATAGTAAAATATACCCTCTAATTTATTGTATGCTTCCCCCAAAATCTTTCACAACATCCTTGTATTTAGATGCTGAAATGCATCTTCACACGGTGCTTTGAAAATATGAAACATCTTACAGAAGATAAATAGAGATATCCAAAAAAAAGTCTACACACTTGAAAGATGCACAGTCACAAAGCAGATATATAAATAATATAGAAATACTTTCTGTTCCCCTCAGAAGCCACATTTCAATGGAAAAAGCTGGATGGCACAAAAAAGCAGAATGTTACGGAAGAATCTTGATTAACCTCCGGAGGTAATTACATTGATGGATGTAAGTACAGCATCTGTAAATAAAGGACCAATGCCTGTCCCCTTGTTAATGTGTAACTTGAAGTGTAATTTGAGATGTTTTTTTACAAGTATGTTAAATAAATGATAATGGAGTGTTAGTGCACAGTGTTGAACCCATCTCTAGAAATGATTTGCTGCCTGATAATCACAGAGGATAAGGTATGAGGGCATCAGTAAACAACTTCAAAGATGTCTCCCTCCCACTCTTAACTCAGCTGGTCGTGCGTGAATAGGAAGTTCTTTCTTTGTGTCTTATTAGGCAGGAAAGAATACCATTATCTGTAATGAGTATAGTCATGAGAACAGATCAAATCATATAACAGGTGTGCATGAACTCAAAATAACTTCTCTGTATATATATATATATATTATGCATATCTATCTGTTCTTCCTCCCTCAATATCTTTTTTAATTCTTTCTATTGCTTTAGGATACATTGTCCTGACAGTAGGTGAAAGAAAATCAGAGTAAGGCTACATTTGCACTGCCGAATGGGGGACGTATATAGGGCAATTATACATCCCCCATAGACGGCAATGGGCGCACGGCGCGCACACGTGCGGCACCGTACTGCTCCGTACCTGTAGAAAGATAGGTTATGTCTAGAGATGAGCGAGTATACTCGTCCGAGCTTGATGCTCATTCGAGTATTAGAGTACTCGAAATGGCTCGTTGCTCGGATTAGTTTTTCGCCGGCTCGAGATCGAGCATTTAGTTAACGAAGCACAGTGAAGAACAGTGAAGAATACAATTAAAACAGTGAACACAGGATCATTTAAGTGAAGAACACATTGAAAGAACACAGTGAAGAACACATTGCAGATGTTCCGAACATCTGCTAACTTATCGGAAGACACGTGCGCCGAACGGTGTTCTTCACAATAGTATGTGAAGAACAATATGTGTGAAGAACACATTGCAGATGTATCGAAACATCTGCAATGTGTTCTTCACACATATTGTATTCTGGGCCCCAACTGTCTCCAGACCACAAAAAAAGGCTAGGCCCCGGTGGGGGATGTTGCAGTTTATTGTACATGTAATTGTGGATTGCTATTGATTAGAGTAAAAAAGATTGTGTATTTTTACAGGGGCTCCCAGTAATCATACAATTATGATCCTGTGAAATGTTGAACAATGTCTATAGTGAGTAAAAATTTACTCTCAATGGACTTGTTACATCAAGTCAACATAATTTCTATATCATATATAGGGTTAAATATATGCCATATAAGGAAATCTCAGCTTGAGATGTCATGCGAGATATTGGACTTTCTTGTTATTGTTAGGGGGGCCAATAAGTGAGACCACCAAGAATCAAGCTGATCTGAAAAATAACACTAAGATCAGTGTACTGCTTGAACTTTGTGTTCCCTCTGGAGGTGATTTCAGGAATAAGGTTAAGATGTTATTTTTTTAGTAGACTTTGAGTATCAACGTTTACTTGTTGATGATCTTTTGTGGAAAAGTATCATTGCTTCATGATAGATTGAAACTTGCAATGCAATAGTATTTGGCTGATGGATTCTGCCCATTACTGATTTGCACAGAAAAATGTTTGTTTTTAATAGTTACCACTTTGTTCTGGACAGTGGCAACTGATTAAAATTTATTTTCAGATATAGTCCAAAAATTAGACCCAGTCAACATCATAATGTATGCATAGTGAATGATTATCGCTGTGTTCATTGGGCCAACCAGTCCCTGTTATGATGTTCCAATGAATTATAATGAGTTGGATGAAACTGAACAACTATATAAAGAGTGTATTAAACTTTAATGATGGGAAGCAAATCTATTTAATAGGAAAGCATGGCTAGATATGCCTAATATTTCTCAACTGCAAAAATATTTACACATATAAGTGCCTATTGAAACCAGGTTCTTGACCTCATCCATAGTATGTTTGGGGTTCAGCTCCAGGGTGAGCTCATAGAGGGCCCTTGGACCTTTTGTATGTCTAGGATGAAATAGAGAGCTCCTTGTTTATTGGGATTGTTTTGATCTTGTTCCAAGCATGAATTTTCCTTGCATTCCGTGGGATAAACTCCGCCTTGCCCACCCTAGGGGCTCATGAGTTCTGTTGGGCAACATTCACATCACATGTTTTATTGTATTGTATCTGGCATTTACTAACACTTTATATGGGCCAATAGTTACACTATGAATTTTGTAATGTTTTTAGTTTATGATCTATTACATACCGGGATGGGAAATATACACATTATGTATTTTGTGTGTTTAGTTTGGGACACTGTTTTGTGAGGTATTCACACTATATATCCAGCAATATGGTTACCTTTTCTCTCTATTACAGGCGGTCCCCTACTTAAGAACACTCATAGTTACGACTCATAGTTACAAACGGACCTCTGGATATTGGTAATTTATTGTACTTTAGTCCTAGGCTACAGTGATCAGTTGTAACAGTTATCAGAAGTGTCTGTAATGAAGCTTTATTGTTAATATTGATTCTTATGACAACCCAACATTTTTAAAATCCACTTGTCACAGAGACCAAAAAAGTTTTAATCTCAATAATACAATTATTCAGCACTTCAAATGGATACAAGGCAAAATCTGTTTCTTAGAAAAACCCCTTTATTTGGTACAAATGACTTATAGAAACAAAAAAACATAAATTTCATATATTTTGCACCAAAGATCTGTAGCTAATCTATAGTACATACAGGAAACAACAGCCCATAATAGTTTCATTGATCCCTCCAGTTGCCATCTTCCTAGATGGCTATTGGGGGTTCCCTATGGACAATTGAGTAGAATAAAAAGGAATTGCACATTAACGTAAACATTTCAGGAACAAGCACAAGATCTTCTAACACTGCTTAGGGAAAGGAATTACACAGAAGACATCTTATCCCTTTCACTCAAAAAAGTATATGAATCTAATAGGGAAGAATATTTGAAGCATAGAGCCAATGAATAATAAAGAATAAAACAAATAAAGGAAAATACTACAAAGGATAATAATATAAAACTGTTAATACCAATTAACACAGGATATAAAAATTGCTGAAGAACATTTTTTAACATTGGGATCTATTGAAGGATGATAAAATCTTATCAGATATCATTCCAAATAAACCATGTTGTATTTTGTATATAGGAAGGGCCAAATTTAGGACTTAAGATTGTTTTGACAGTGAAAATACATGATAAGAGGAAAAATGGCGACAACTGGTTAAATTTAAAGGGTAAGGATTCTTTAGGTGCAGATATTGTGTAGGTTGTTTAACTGCAAAATTCTCTAGAAAAATAACAACCCCTACATCAACTATAAACAACTTTGAATATACTATCAATGAAACTTTAACATGTGAAAGTAAAGGGGTTATCTATACAATACAATGTTCATGCCAAAGACAATATATTGGCCGTACTATTAGCTACAAAGAAAACAATTTTTTTGGAGGGGATCTATCAACTGGTGGTAGGGACTTACACCCATCTTGTGATCTGTGGAGGCCACGGTAGTCCTACCCTGGACAAAAAAGTTATTCAAAACATAGATAGTAAAGAAAAGTTTTGGCCTAGGTAAGATAGCTAATAGGTGGTGTGAGCAGTGATGGCAATGCTTATTGGTGCAGAAGGCTGGACAGCAGCGAGCAGATAAGTCAAGAGCTCATCACTCCTGGTATCACTTGGTCTGCCCTGGCTTCTGACGTTGGCTGTAAGGGACCGCCTTAAGACCCAGGACAGTGCAGCGAGAGGGGATCTGAGTGGTAAAGACATGTGTACTACACTGCTCGGCTCCTCCTCTTGTTCGCCATATGCTCTGCCCTGGGTTTGTCTGTTCAAGGGTGTTCCCAGAAGTAGTGCCTGCTCTGGGGGTCTCCAGTAGTAGTGCCTGTTTTTGGGGTCTCTAGTTTTATATGACTGCTTGGTTGCTCCAGTATTATAGGCCTGACTATACAATCTGTGTGCACACAGGTTTTTATAGCTCCTTACAATAGATATAAGGCTCCATACTAGAGAAGTGCATCAATTATACTGGTACAATGAAGGTTGCTCTAACAAATATGACACCAGGTCTCATACTGGTAAATTATAATTGGGTTGATGTTGAGCTGTAGAGTTTTTGGGCATGCTACACTTTTTTTGGCACTTCTACAAAGTTAAGACAAAAAGACAAACGGGGCAGATTTATCAAACTGTCTGAAAGTCCGAACATTCATAGTTGCCCATGGCAACCAATCACAGCTACCCTTTAAGATATTCATGAGCACTGGTAAAAACAAAGCTGAGCTGTAATTGGTTGCGCTGGGCAACTAAGAATATTCTGACTTTCAGACAGCTTGATAAATCTCCCCCATTGAATTTATTATTTTATTGGTTGTGCTTTAGATCTATTTTTCTTTTTTTTTCACAATGATTTTGCTTTTTGACAATTACTCTATCAATCTTATTTTTAATGTTAGCTACTTTATTATTTTTTTGGACCACTAAAAATATCACAAACCAATTCAGCATTATTATGTAGTATAGTAAGTACATTGGGCTTCTGGGAGGGTGAATGGTTTTCTCCCTTACTATGAAATTCTGCTTCACAGATTATACGGAGCGAACGTTAAAACCCTTCGCTAAGACAAGCTCATCGCTTACTGAAGCCCTGTGGGTCTGGATCCAGGCTGAGGTCTGTGAAAAGCTGCAGGCTGCAGATCAGGTTTCTTCTGTACAAAGAATGGAATAGGTGGTGATGCAATTGGAAAATGAATGTCATGATTCATATAGTATTTTTGCAGAAATCAAGTTTTTGTGTGATGTGAGGATTGAGAAAAAACATTGTATTGTATCTTGGATGGGAAGTACATAGATGAAATTAGTCCAGAGTATTGCCATGACAAGAGTTTCTAAGTCTCAGTTTTTTCTTAATAGAATCAAGTTATCCATGTTACTTTTCATATGACAATGTTTATGACCTAATTTATGGCCATCCAATAATAATGCTTTGGTTTAAAAGCTTTGTCCAGGATTGGAAGAACAGCATCCTCCATATACGGGCGGTTCCCTACCTAACACCCGACTTGCAGACGACTCCTAGTTACAAACAGACCTCTGGTAATTGGTTATTTACTGTACCTTGGCCCCATGCTACAATAATCAGCTATAACAGTTATCAAAGGTGTCTGCAATTAAGAATTTATTGTTAATCCTAGTTCTTATGACAATCCAACATTTTTAAAATCCAATTGTCACATACACTAAAAAAAATTTGGCTGGGGTTACAATGATAAAATATATACAGTTCCGACTTACATACAAATTCAATTTAAGAACAAACCTATAGAACCTATCTTGTACATAACCCAAGGACTGCCTGTAGAGTATAACTACAACTATAGTTATAAAAAAAGAAAACCAAGTCCGTGCAGTGGAGAAAAAAACCTCATTAGAGGGGGTGTACAGTTTCAATAAACTTAACCATTTGGATTTTTGGCAATTCTAGTCTCTTCTTTCCTCCCCCAAACCATTCTGTCCTCCTCCAAACACCTCTATCCTCCACCAGACCCTTTTACTGTATTTGTCTTCCTCAAAATAACTGTGCTGTTCTCTAGACATCTCACTTCCCTCCTCCAGCGTCCTCTGTTCTTCTCCTCCAGACCCTTCTGTTCTCTTCAGACCCCTCTGTCCTCCTCCAGACCCTTTTGTCCTCCTCCAGACCCTTTTGTCTTCCTCCAGACCCTTTTGTCTTCCTCAAGACTCATTTGTTCTCCTTCAGACCCTATTGTCCTCTCCACTCCCCTCTGTCATCCTCCAGGCCCTTTTGTTCTCCTTCAGATCCCTCTCTCCTCCGCCAGACTCTATTGTCCTCTCCAGAACTCTCTGACTTCCTCCAGATCCCCCTGTCCTCCTCCAGACAATATTGGGGCAGATTTACTTACCCGGTCCATTCGCGATCCAGCGGCGCGTTCTGTGTGAAGGATTCGGTGAAGGATTCACTAAGGCAGTTCCCCCCATGTCCACTAGGTGTCGCTGCTGTGCTGAAGTCGGGATGCACTGAACTTCACCAAGTCGGGCCGAGTGCATGCAAGCGTGTGTCAGGCGACACTTTTTTTTAAAAATGTGGCGTTTTTTCCGAATCCGTCTGGTTTTCGTACGGCCACACCCCCGATTTCCGTCACATGCACACCAGCGCCGATGCGCCACAATCCGATCGTGTGCGCCAAAATCCCAGGGCAATTCAGGGAAAATTGTCGCAAAACGGAAAAACGGGTAACCTGCCGGCAAAACGCGATTCGGGCCCTTAGTAAATGACCCCCAATGTCTTTTTTTGGCCCATGTAGGGTACAGTAGCTCAACTGGTGTTTACATTCATTATATGGTAAAGAGGCTGCTCTCCTTTACAGGCTCCAGGAATAACGGTCATCTACTCCTTAGCACAGGTTTAATATTTGTACATATATTTTCACATATTTGTTGTCCATGGACTCCTTCTTTCTAAAATCAACCTTTAAAATTATGCTAATGAGTCAGAAAAGCTCTGGGGACATTACCAGAGCACCTATATAGTGCACAGGCTGTTACAATGTGCAGGAGCAGTGGAACAATGTAACAGCCTATGAAACTGCAGCATGGAAAGGATCTGGTAACCCCCTACACCCTTTTGGCTCATTAGCATAATTTTGAAAGCTTATTTTAGCAGGAAGGAGGCTATGGATAATGAATATCAGACGATTACCAAGTCAGGATTTATGTGTTAGTATTCATGGTCTGTCATGCTTCATTTTGGTACCAGATTTTCTTTAATGAAAAAAGTGGAAAAAAATATGAAAGAAATCACCGTGGATTTGCAGGATGTTCCTCGAAATCAGAAGTATGTGTTATTATCTATACGTTAAACAAACCGTTGGCGGATTACATTAGGACTAGATACATGGTGCTTGATAATAAAGCTCCCAGGAGACAGCGGAGATGACCAGTGAAATTGTCTTTCGCTCATTGCATTCTCTTCTTTGCTAAGCATCCGCATAGTTTGCCTCGTAGATTTGCTGTCCTGGTGCCAGAGTAAGTCATTAAAACTAAAATGATACAAAGCACCCTGTTTCCATGAAATGTTTCACCTGCTGAGAAGCAGCCTGAATTCTTGCCAAAAGTGAAATAGGCAAAATGATTTGCTCATCTCAAATTCTAAGTAATTAGAACTCAAGCTGTTTTGAGTACGGGATTTATTCCACCTTTTATTGTTCTATTGTGCATGGTACGCAGCCTGCACTTATCCCACCAGCCAATCCTTCTTGCATTGTCACAGTAGCCAATGACTATTATATAACATAACACATTTGGGTAGCATAGGCAGAGATCTAAATTTCTATTTCTATTGTTGGCATGAGCCTGTATAATTTAAGTTAAAAAAAGAAGCTTGTACAATATAAATATCCCACAATATCTGTGGAGCGTGGACTCTAGGTAAAGCCTTTATGGGTGTATATGAGATAGTGGAGTTGATCCTTAATACCTAGGGGATCTATCATGAGGATTTAGGTTCACAAGTCCAGGATGGTAACAGGGACACAATGGTGTACTTCTATATACTGAGAGATCCATTGTTACGCAGTAAAACTATTTGCAACAAAAAAAGGAGTAGAAGCTATTATGATGTAATGATCAAACTCAAACTAGAAATGCTGTCTTAAGGTGGTTAAAAGGCCCTATTGCTGCCCACACCTGTAAAACTATCATTTGTTTTTTCAATTCAATTTTAAAAGGTCTTTCTCCCTTTCATTATAAAGTGTATTTTCTCTATATATGCTAATCTATAAATGATAATATCTTTGGAACACCTTTTATATATCAATTTTGGTTTTCTGGTGTCATTTTAAAGAGGACAATGTGCCTTTTAATATTGCACAAGGATTGTGTTTCTAGATTCCACGGACTCTGAGATATCCACAGTTAAAGTTACACGTGACAGTATGAGATATATGTTTATAATCACATTTATGACTTCAAAAGTTATGATCATTTATGATCATACCATAAATACAGCCCCACAACCAAATTCTATACTTACCAGAACCGAATTCAGTACTTACATTAAATACAGCACCGAAACCAAGTTTGTATATTTTTTCAACACCAGAACCAAGTGCAGTACATAAAAAAGCAGCTAAACTCAGATAAGAAAAAATACAGTACCAGAACTGAAATCGGTAGATACATAAGTACATGAAAATAGAACCAAGCTCAGTGTAAAAGATATTGGGGGTCATTTACTAAGGGCCCGATTTGCGTTTTCCCGACGTGTTACCCGAATATTTCCATTTTGTGCTGATTTCCCCTGAATTGCCCTGGGATTTTGGCGCACATGATGGGATTGTGGCGCATCGGCGCTGGCATGCACGCAACGGAAATCGGGGGGCGTGGCTGAACGAAAACCCGACTGATTCGGAAAAAAAGCCGCATTTTTTTAAAAAATGTGTCGCGAAAATTGCACTTACCTTCACTCAGCCCGGCTCGGTGTATTCCAGTGCATTCCAGGGAACTTCAGCGCAGCAGCGCCACCTGGTGGACATCGAAGGAACTGCCTTAATAAATCCCGGTCGGACCCGAATCCAGCGCAGAGAACGCGCCGCTGGATCGCGAATGGGTAAGTAAATCTGCCCCATTAAGTATCGAAGGGAGAATTGTGAGCTTATGTATAATGGCAGCTGTAAATACGAAGACATCTGATCGGAGAGGGCTCCTTCATCTTCTTATTTTACCCTGTCTGCAATTTCAGGTTCTTCCAGCCACAACACAAATATTTTAGTTTCCTTACTTCATCATCTTCTGCTCTATATTCTAATCACAAACAAGTAGTCACAGTGATGCCCCATGGTAGCCAGTAGTCACCGTGATGGACCACAGTACCCAATAGTCACAGTGAAGTTCTCAGGAAAAGGCTTGCAGCAGGGGAGGAGGATTGCACATATTAAAAGCAGTGGTAGCCGAGAGGTGCTCTGGCGCCGCCTGCCTAAGCGCAACTGGCACTTTTACAGAGTTCATATTTCATTAATAAAGATACCCAAAAATATGTTAAAATGGTCCCCCCCATCCTCTATACTGAACCAGCAGTAAACTGTTGGTAGATGTCCTTTAAGTGGTAGTGACAGAAATACATGTCCTACTGACCAACTCTAAGCAAGTTTAAAACACAACCAGAATTTTTTGCATACATATATTTTTTTCTATGCAAATATATAAAATATGTAATTATTAAAAATCCCATAAAAATTATGAACAAGAAAAAAATCAATGGATAAAAACAACAATTGAACATAATAAAATATCATAGTGCTTTTTAATTAAGATACTTTTATTTAACGTTAAATAAAACTTGTAAAGAAAGCTCTTCCAGTTAAAGCTCATCTGCCAGAAGGTCCGTCGCTGAATGTTGGCTGTTATTAACCTTATCCCATAACTCAGGGTCTGAAGCCTAGCGACCTGCCTCAGGGAAACACTTATGTAAAGTAATGGCAGCTTAGCACATTCTAAAGACCATCACTGGGAGTTTACACAGCGTTACTTTACTTTTGCAGAATTAATACGACATTACCATATTATTTATTCCTACTTCACCACATTAGCAATAAACACTGTATGTTTTCCTAGTAATTGGCACAGAACACCGCTTATATATATCTTCAGTTTTAACAAGGTACTGGATGTGAGAGAATTAATAGCTAAAGCTACCTATGTGATCTGAAGCTGGAGGGCGAGAGGCCTTTGGGAAAATATGAGATGCAGCACATTTTAAAGAAAAGTTGGTAACTTGAATGATCATGCCGCAGACTCCTGAATACGGTGATGAAAGTTGAAGTCTTACTGTTTTAATGAATACTATTCATACAATCGTTTTTGTGATTTAGCTAATTTTTGTGTTGTCATTTTATTTCAAAGGTTGGAGGATGGAGTTTTGGTTCCTTTTTTGACTTTTTCTTTTTTTTGAAACTAAAATATGCAAGATAAAATGTGGATTTACCATATACAAAAGCAACAATTGTTGGCCCCATCTCGAGTCTCCTGCAAAGAGTGGCGGAGCAGGCCCAGGATCAAGGCTGGTCATAGTGAAGACGCCTTTTTTGGAGGACACAAGTGAGTCGGGTTTGTACTCTTCAAAGGATCATCTGTACCCAGAATGGCTGTATCCAGATATATTGGAGTGTGTCAATCTTATGCCTATCTATGTCGTGCTGGGTCACTGGGTTTTGCCTTCACAAGTGTTCTATGTTCGGTCAGGCTCCGGACCAGTTCCTGTGCACCGTAAGAGGCAGCTTTGGGGAAGTTCGCTGTTGGTGAGAGCTGTGTATAAAGGTATATACTGCCTGTATGAACTTTCTTTTCTGCCCTGTCAATCTCATGGACCACTAGGTCTTGTCTCTACATTGTATACCCACCAGCTTTCTGGCAAAGTCTCCAATACCCCCCTGAAAGTTTTAGTGTGTGGAAGGATAACATTGCAGAGGAACTCATTTCAGATTTGTTAGAATCAAGCACCACAGTTTCACCATCTAACAATAACAGGCTGACCTGATTGTATATTATCCACTGAGCTTACCTCACACCGGTCTCTCTCTTCAAAATGAAGAGCGGCATCCTAGAAGGCACTCACCTAATGCAGATTTCTGGCATATGATCAGACTTGCTTGACAAGTCATAGCATATGGAATTCAGCTACTGCTTTCTTGTCTACTCTGTTCTCTACGGTGCCGTGCCCACCAGAGATCTATCTGTTGAATGGTCCCATTATTTAGGTCTACCTAATGATTAATGGTCCCATTATTTGTCAATTTTTCATGGGGAATCTCTGTTTAGGGTGCACAAATTTATAGCACTGCAGCGGTAACTTAAAACATACCAACCATGAGCATGTGGAAATTACATGTTAATCAGATGTTATCCTGTGTTGCTGTGGTGTAGAAAATTTTGACCGTTTTGGAGTTTCTGGAGTGACTACTTTTAATAGAGGCTCCGCCAAGCATGATATTGATAGAGAATTCTACTTTATTATTATATTAGGTCCCTTTTATACTTTCCTCCTGTTTTACAAATAACCATCATGTAACAATAATAAAAACTGTATTTTGCTTGAACTATTGCACTGCTGTTGACTATTGGATGTGGTGGTATGTTTTATCTTTATTCTGCAAAAATCTAGAATGTTTGTATTGTTCTATTCTTGCTCAATAAAATTGAATTAAAAAAATATCTGTAGGAAAACATCTGGCATCATGATATTCACATGGATTTTACTTTGACTCAACATCTACCTAAATTTTTAGGAATAGTTTGCGGAAAGACAAATTTGTTGATTTCTCCAGATCTACATCTAATTAGGCATCTTTGGAACTACTTAAAAGTTTGGGGCTCCACCTCAAATGTACAGGACTTGAATGATATATTGTTATTTTCTGACTCTTTGACAGTCCATGCTACTACAGAAGAACAGACAATACACATTAATAATAATGTAGAAATAAAAAGGTCTCATTACCAGAGCCCCTCCATGGTGCAGCTTCATTGGCTGTGTGAGAGTACAACAGGCAGAGGAAGGCTAAATGTGCTGAGCAGGGCTAAATGTGCTGAGCAGAGCAGGGCTGTGCAACAGAGCCTTAGTGGGCCCCTTCGTGGGCCGCCCTAAAGTGGCCACACTGCCCCCCCTCCCCCTGCGGACACACTGACCCCCCATCCCCCTGCGGACACACTGCCCCCCTCCCCCTGCGGACACACTGACCCCCTCCTTCCCCCCTCCCCCTGCAGACACACTGACCCCTTCCCTCCTCCGCGGACACACTGACCTCCCCTTCACCCCTCACCCTGCAAACACACTGACCCCCTCCCTCCCCCTGTGGACATACTGACCCCCTCCGGGAAAGAAAAAAAACCTCACCTTTCCTGGTTCCCCCGGAGCAGTGCCTGCAGCTGCCTTCTGTCTTTGGCCTGGGCCTCCTGTACGCGCCAGCCCTGAAGCCAGCACACGTGATCTGATGACGTCACCATTTGCGCCGGCTTCAGAGCCGTCACATACCGTGCAAAGCGCAGCTTTGGGGGAACCAGAACATGTGAATTTTGGATTCTGCTTCTATGCTGCGCTACCGACGAGCGCAGCATAGAGGTAGAAAACGACATGAGCCGGATGGTGATCATTTGTATCAGTGTCTTATAGCGACACTGGTACAATTGACCAGGGGCCCGAGTGTGCCCCTCCAGTTCCCCAGGGCCCCGGCACTTGCCCGGGTTGGCTTGGTGCTGGCACCGGGGCTGGTGCTGAGGGATTAGGGGGGGGGGAGCAGGTGAGATTGTGTAGCAGCATGTGATGCCAGCGCACCAGGTGAAGAAGTGCTCTGGTAACACCCCCAGGGCCCTTTTGGCTCATTAGAAAAACTTTAAAAGTTGATTTTAGAAGAAAGGAGGCCATGAATAACAAATAAAAGAAGACTACCACAGTCACTGTGCCTGGATTTATGGGTAAGTGTCCCAGGTTTATCATGCTTGATTTTGCTGGTAGATTTCCTTTAAAAGAAAAAGCATTTGGCTCTATAGTAAGTTCTTGTAAGCAGGACCTGCAGTTCCTGCCGGCAAGCAGCAGTGTGTAGAGACTTACTCTACAGATTCATGAAGAAAGTGGGCTACAATTCATGAATCTGGCGCACTCTTCACACTCCACAGGCAAACTGCAAACACTGCAGACTGCACTATGCTCAGTTTGCCTTTGAAGTTTGCAGAGGGTGCCAGATTCATGAATGTGGTGCTTGTTCTTCGTGAATCTGGCGTCCCCTGCACTGCTCCGACAGAGTTCACTAACTTTAAGATAGGGAGTGGGACACAATTCTGTCGGACACTGCATGATTAATGTGGGGCATGGTCCCACCTTGCACCAGATTACCCTTTTTTGGTGCAAAATTTGTTGCATTTGGTATAGTGCAGTCGCAGGCGTGCAGCACATCTGTGTCTCGGACACTTTTTAAATACATAACAGTGCAAGCAGTTTGCACTAAATAGAACAAGAAAAGTCAGAAAGGAAACTAGTGCAGGGGCTTTAATAAATGTGCACCATTGGGGCAGATTTACTTACCCGGTCCGTTCGCGATCCAGCGGCGCGTTCTCTGCGCTGGATTCGGGTCCGGCCGGGATTCATCAAAGCAGTTCCTCCGACGTCCACCAGGTGGCGCTGCTGCGCTGAAGTCCGCTGGAATGCCTCGAAATACACCGGCCTATCCAGGATGAAGGTGAGTGAAATTTTCGCGACACAAATTTTTTTTTAAATGCGGCGGTTTTTCCGAATCCGTCGGGTTTTCGTTCGGCCACGCCCCCCCCGATTTCCGTCGCGCGCATGCCGGCGCCGATGCGCCACAATCCGATCGCGTGCGCCAAAAACACGGGGCAATTCAGGTACAATTGGCGCAAATCAGAAATATTCGGGTAACACGTCGGGAAAACGCGAATCGGGCCCTTAGTAAATGACCCCCATTGTGTTTTATATCTGTTTAATGGATCTCACCATCATCTCTCAGCTCTGATCTGTCTCATCTCTTTTTCTGTGTCAGATACTAGTAAATGTTCAGAAGCCAAATAAAAGTGTAGTTCAACCTGGACCCTGTATCTAAGCACATTGTAACCACACAGCATCTCACAGCACTAGAGGGATCATGAAGTGTCTGCTTAGGGAGTCCCCGCCCACCATCACTGAGTGATAGGAGCTTAAACATCAATAAACCTGAGTAAATTGTATAGTAATGGGTTAAAAATGTTCTTTATTGTGTTAACATCACTAGGGGATTGAAATTTGAAACTTTCTTTCATGGGCAAACCCCATATAAAAACATAGGGGCAGGTTTACTTACCCGGCCCATTCGCGATCCAGCGGTGCGTTCTCTGAACAAGATTCGGGTCCGGACGGGATTTATGAAGGTAGTTCCTCCGCCGTCCACCAGGTGGCGCTGCTGCGCTGAAAATCATCTGAACGCGCCGGAATACGAACTGGACCAGGTGAAGGTAAGCACTTCCCAAGCGACACATTTTCGTTTTTTAAATGCGGCGGTTTTTCCGAATACGTCGGGTTTTCATTCGCCCATTTCCGTCGCGCGCATGCCGGCGCCGATGCGCCACAATCCGATCGCGTGCGCCAAAATCCCGGGGCAATTCAGGTACAATCGGCGCAAATCCGAAATATTCGGGTAACACGTCGGGAAAACGCGAATCGGGCCCTTAGTAAATGACCCCCATAGAATGCTCTCATAGTTAATTGCATGTGTGTCTCAAGCATAAAAAATCATTCTGCTGAGATGATTTCCCACTTAGGAGTGCACAAATTTGTCCCTCCTACAATGTCAGGCCCATTCACGGTCACACAGCCTGCAGCTTTGATCATTATCCTCCCAGTTCTTGTGCAATCCTGATGATAAACTGATTATACTTGTTATGTTATATGTAAATGTGTTGTCTAAAACACAAAGGATGATCTTTACTTACATTTTGGAACTTACTTCTTACAGGGCCGGTTTTAGACAAAAGGGGTCCCTGGGCAATTCTAAAAGTGGGGCCCCAAAATAAAACATTTTATGGACAGTCACATTTAGTTAGAGGCTCTTTTTAGCCCTGCATAATAATAACACTTTGTGGATTACAAAGATTAGTATGGTAAGGCAATCTGTAATACGGGACTATAGGAGATGGACAGATGATAGGTAGATTTATTATAGAAGTTAAATATCATATATGATTTAGATTGATAGATATGTGATAAATATATATTTTAGATGCATGAATATAAAGTAGATTATATATATTGATAGATGAAGATCAATGGATATATAGGTAGATAGAAGATATATAGATAAATAGGTAGACAAATGCTAGATAGATAAATGGTTAGATAGACAAATTATAGGGATAGATAACTAGACAGATGATAAGCATCTTCAACCGGGCATTCAACTGAGGGGTATTAAAGGAGCAATAAATCCTCTGCATACAATAGTCCACATGCAGGGGGCCCCTTTAGAACAGGGGGCCCTGGGCAAATATCCAGTTTACACCCCCTAACATCAGCTCTTAACTTCTTACCACATACAATTACTAAAAATGAGATCGATCGGCTAAATGGGAAATTACTTATTGTTTGTAATCGTTAAAAAAATGACAAGCCACCATATTTATCATGCAAATACATAAATAACACATGCATGGTACAATGAATGGCATTAATTAATCTGTGAGCCCATTTTTTGCTTCAAACTCAGTGGCGATTACACCACGGTTTATGTGATGGATGGAGGCCAAGGTGTTAACAGACTGTCTGCCCGTTTCATTGAGAGCTGGCCGAATGCTACAGACACTTTGATGTGCTAACGCGTGATAGATCCCATGTAACTCACAGGAGAGATGGAGCTGGTCTCAGCATGGCCTATAGTGAGACCTGCATTCTTATCGCTGTCAGAGGGAAAGATCAGATCAGAGCAGGGAAGAAATGCAGCACAGGTACAAATGTATTGATCACTTCTGAAAGATGTATGGGCGACACTCTCTTACTGTTCATGATTCTGTACATGGTTCTAACTTGTCCTTTGCATTTAACATATACTGTAAGCTTGCTACTTCAAGGCTAGGTTTACACAGTATATTGTTTCAGAAAAAACACAGCCACTTTATTCAGGTATAGATTTGATGCTTTGTTCGGCATGTTAGGATTCAAGCTATATAGGGCCTAACCCAGGGCATGGGCCCCAATGCATATATACACAATGCTCAGTCAGGGCCGGTTCTGGACAAAGTGGGGCCCTGGGCAAAACTAAAAGTGGGGCCCCAAAATAAAACTATTTTATGACCAGTCACAGTCAGTAAGAGGCTCCTTTAGTATGGTAAAACAAACTGTAATATGGGAGATTTTTATAGGAGATAGATAGATGATAGGGAGATTTATGGGCAGCATGGTGGCTCCGTGATTAGCACTACAGCCTTGCAGCGCTGGTCAACATCTGCAAAGATTTTGTATGTTCTCTCTGTGTCTGCGTGGGTTTCCTCCGGGTCCTCCAGTTTCCTCCTACACTCCAAAAAATTACTGGTAGGTTGATTAGACTGTGAGGCCCATTGGGGAGGGGGACCGATATTTTCTGAAAGCAGACACTTGCCCCATTTTCAAAATTGCATCAAAGATTTTATAGACATAGGCACCTTCATGCAATTTTGATTCAAATTGAAACATTTTATTAAAAATACTTAAAATTTGACCTTGATGGCAAAAAATTTGATCCAAACAGAAAATGTTTACCTTCACATCTCCTAAATGTAATACATGGACATTTGTAGAGTTCACAAATGTGCCCTATTGATATGTTCACATAAATAAATCCACATAATATCACTAAAACTGTAATAACTAGATATCTGCTTTTCAGCTAGACATTTTTAGACAGTCACAACCTGCAAAATATATCAATAAAACAGAATAAAAAGTAAAGGCGCCATAAAACCTATAGAATTTTGAAAGCAGACAACCAGGCGATGCATTTGGCAATTAACATTCAAAATTTCCTCTAAAATATGTACAAATCCAGATACTTATATAAAGAAAATCTACTTTCCTAAAACAGATGTGAGGAGAGCATACATACCCCACATGTGTATTTTCACCAAAATATGCAGCAAAGGGAACTGCAGAAAATTCACACATCTATCATTGTCTGTTCCTTACACAATGGTAACCCAAATAAATAACTATATATCCATAAACCCCCTCTAATGAGATAATAAAAGTCACGTTTAGATGTGCGCCATTGCATTATCACAATAAGAGAACCCTCCGCGCTTCATAAGAATGAAAGTGAGAATGTCATAACGTAGGTGTAAATAATGGAGGATGATGGGAAATAAAAACTTTATACCAGGTCATGTGTGTGTTTTTGGTGTTACATATAACTTTATGGACATGTTCTGGTTGCGGTGTAGTCACATTAGGCGAAGAGGATTGAATGTTCATCGTATCAGTCAATTTTCCCAACAAAAAACAACTATCACAAAATAAAAGAGAATAAGAGAGAAAGGGCCACATTTATCACTTTTGTGCGCCTAGGTGTAGTAGTTGCGCCTAAATTCTGGTGCACTGTTTTCCAGAATTATCACAAGCTACAACCATCTGTGATAAGTATATTTTCTGCCTCTTATTAATCACTTTACTTTAACACAGTTTAGGTGCAATTTTGGCGCAGTTAAGGCGTAATGTTAGATTCAGGCACTTACATGTGATCCTGCTACAAGCTCCTCTCTGCTTCTCCCACATCCCAGAATGAAGATAACCCTCACAGCAGCACCCAGGTGTGTGACACCCAGCACCCAGTCACCTCCTCAGTAGGGGCTTCTCCTGGAGGGGATCCCCCAGTGCCGATCTTCTGCTGCACCCCTGTAATTCTGCACAGTATCCCCCTCAGAAACACTGGTGATACTGTGCAGAATGACATGGGGGACACTTGTCAGTACTATGTGCAACATTCTGTAACGTTCTCTTCTCTCTTGCTTTGAGCTCAGGATTCTGCAGAATGTTTTGTAAATAGAAGGTGATGAAGTGTAAATAGAGTCTGCAGCTCCTGTCTGCAGAGTATCTAATGACTGTATTATCTGTACTAGTGTCTGCAGAGTATCTCATGTCTGTATGATCTGTTCTAGTGTCTGCAGTGTCTGGATGAGCTTTTCTGCTAGAAATGAGCTGTTCTGCAAAGAGGCTCAGTGCTTTCTTCTCAGTTAACGCCAGCTCCGGTCTGGAGTGTTTTTGCGCCCGTTTTTGCGCCTAAATGAAAAGTTGCAAGTGATGAATATCATTAGGCGCATCAAAACATCTGGATTGCTAGGATAAATGAGGGAAAGCTGGTTATTTTTTGCTGCGCAGCTAGCATTTAGTCGCAAAAAGGGCACAAAAAATAGTGCGCCTGAATGAAAAAACAACAGAAAAAAACGATTGATACTTGTGGCCCAAAGTGTGTTCTTAGATTTGCATAGAGAAGGGTTAAAAACATGAATATTAGTTGATATTATCCCTTCTCAAAATGTAGTACTAGTAACATATAAAGTGAATATTTCCATTATCTGTGAGGTGCAGCAGCTCCTGTGTGCAGCAAATGCTCCCTGCAGCCTAATGGCTAAGAATCTGAAGAGGGGGAGACACTTCAGGGGGCTGTATCTCTGGTTCTGTGACTCATAGAGCCTCACTTCTTTTTTCCTATAAGAGAGTCTCCTCTTTTATATGAATCTAAATTTGTGTTTCTAAAATGCAGAAAAACGGAGATATTAACTGTTAAACTGCCGTCGGAAGTGATATTTATATATAAAAATGGCACCTGATATTCTCACTTTAAACCTGAATATCTCTGGATCCATAGCACCTAGAAACAAAATTCAAGATTCGAAAGAAGAGATTCTCCCCTTTCTCCGTGGGGGCCCTGGGCAATTGCCACCTTTGCCTACCCATAGCGCCGGCCCTGTGCTCAGCAGTGTCCAGTCCTGTACATAACACCCTCACTTGTGCTTGTGCCTAAACCAATTGTACTTATTGAATGTAGCTAAAGAAAACACACTAAATAAAGCCCCTTCATTTTACACTCACCTAACAATATGAGACATGTAATAATGCCACAAACCCTTAGTGTCTGTAACTCCCTTTAATTCCCCTTAACTGTGCCCCCCATTCTAAATGATGTCCCCTGAAAGAAACCCCCTCCTAATAATATCCACACTAAATAATTCCCCCACTCTCCACACCACTATAATGCCCCGAAAACCCTTTAATGCCTATACACTACAGTAAGGTCCCACGCTCCATACCATTGTAATGCCCCAACACTACTATTATGCCCCTACACTCCATACCACTGTAATTCCCCACACTACTATTATGCCCCTACACTCCATACCACTGTAATTCCCCACACTACTATTATGCCCCTACACTCCACACCACTGTAATTCCCCACACTATTGTAATGCCACAGACTCCACACTACTGTAATATACCACAACACTTTAATGGTCCCACACTACTGGATAGCTCTACACCACTTTAATACCCTCATACTGCTTGTGCCTAAACCAAAAAAAAATATATACTTATAAAAAATATAAACACCAATACTCACCTCCCTTCCCTCCTTATTCCCCCTCTTCTGTGTAAGACTAGGTGCAATGAATCTAGAGTTTGAATGGGGAAGGCTGCAAAGGGTACTGTACTAGGGTACTACTGACCTGGCTTCATCCAAGGGCTTAGGTCAAAAGATCTGGGGCCTTTGAACTGTATTGTTTGAACAAGTGATGTCCCTGCTCTTTTGTATGTGAGCTCTGTTGCTTGCTATCCCAATTGCATTCAAATTAATGAAAGCAACATTTAATTTAAAGGGGCATTCCCCCGAAGGATAACAAAATTTACTCAGGATAACAAAATAACACATTCTCTAATTCACTTTTATATTATAAAAATACAGCATCTCACATTATATCCATTATTATATAATTCCAACCTGTCTCTATAAGTCCTGGTCTATACAATTTTTAGGTTGCCCCTGAATATGACCGTGCATTTTCTGACTAGGGTTCGGCATGGCAGATTCTTCTCCTGAATAGCTTCTCCTGTCTGCACACTGCAGTGTTTCTTTGCCTCCAGTCCCGGCAAGCTCACACATAGACACTTCCTGCAAGCAAGCAGCAGTGTAAGGAGACTCACACTGCTACAGATGAGATCTTTATAGCAGGGGAAGGAGTTATAGCAGAGCTGATGGTGTGCGTTATAGCTGAGATATAGCAGAGATATGGTAGAGGTGGAGTGTCATTGTGTGTTATATCCATCTCATGGATCTCATGATCTCTCATCTCTGATTGTTGATCTTTCCTTTTCTATGTGTCAGATACTAGTAGAATGTTCAGAAGCTAAATAAAAGTGTAGTCAAACCATTGTCAGTACACAGCATCTCATAGCACTACAAACTCTGGAGTGATGGGAGCTAAAACATCAATAAAACTGAGTAAAATTGTAAACATCACTAGAGGATTAACATTCTTCTTTCATGGGAAAACCCCTTTAATTGAGATTTATCTTCTAATAAGAGTCTACTAGTTTTGGTTTCAAAAACAACACCTTTGTTGGGTAATGCAAATTAGGCAAAAATCGTCTGTGAATAACCGTCTGTGAATCCCATTTGGGTTTCCACTGAAACACATGAACTCCGGAACAAGCACCTTGTGTTTTGCATGTAAACATTGCAAAACAAGTGGCGCTCATTCCCAATCACAAGTGATTCAGTAAAACGCATGTGCTCAGTTTTATTTGTATTGTGTTTCAAAGCGCAATTCGCAGTCCGTATGTGTATGTGGCTAGAGTTATATTGCAGGTCAATGGTTACATATCAAAGCAGGAACTATGGCATTGTTAACATTCTTGCTGAAGACAAGAACATCTAGTCTCCGTGGGGGGCAACTAAACCTTACATCTTGGCAGACTAGCTGGCAAACAAGTTGACAGAAATAGGACAGCCAAACTTACAATACATAAATTCATAAGGGAGTGTGCCCTAGCCAGATCTCTGCTAAATCCGAGATTTGGGGAGCAGGGTGAACACTGAGTACCTGGGTCTCAGTTGGTCCTAGGGAGATATAGAGTCCTAAAGAAAGCTTAAGAACAGCTGGATCTGATGGCACCAGTACCACTGCTCTATGAAATTCTTTTGAACAGTTATGACCCATATTAAGTTTAAGAAGTTGAAGGAGCCCTAACACCCTCTTAGGGGCACCAAGGGAGTGTCCAATATAGTGGATAAAATCTCAATACACATATGTCCCTCTTCTTGGGAGATTTTATGCTGGACATCACAATAAAGAAACTTGTATTGGATTTAACTTTCAAACTGTGTCACACGCCGTAGCCCTAAAATGCACCACTACAAAGATGGTGAACTCTGTGGACCTGAGCGGGAAAGCGACACATGGAGGATATCGGGCTCACGATCTTAGTGAATCGCGGCACAGTGCATTTGAGTCCACTTTCTGTGAACTCCGGTGATAGGGTAAGTAAATGTGCCCCATTGTGTTAATCTAAAGTTTCTCTGGTGTAAGCAGGCACCAGCTTGTGCAATGTATACTGGTAGGCCCCACAAAGTTGAGGTATTGGTCAATTACATGGCAGACAGTTTCTCAACTTCCATGGGATTATCTTCATCATTGTCAGCTTCGGTTGAAAGTGCTGAGCCCTAGTCTGCACCTACATTCAAAACAGAAAAGCCATCTCAGATAAAAGTCATGGAGCAGATCCTAGCGGGAAATGAGGACGGGAGACCATCAGAAGAGATCTGCAATAGTGATTTGTAGTTTAAAAATAGTAATATCTCAAAATTAGTGGTAGACACCCCTCCCCTCTGTAATTCTGCTGGAATTCCTAGCCTAGATCAGGATTCTGGGGCAATAAATGCTGCATCTCCAAATCACAGATGTGGGACCTCATCAAAAAAAAGATGAATATAGAACTAAATTTATAGGATGCCTGCATGGCAAGGTATCAGCATATAAAGATTCTGAGATACACAGTCATAGCAGTCATAAAAGGAAATTACAATATACCAAGCCTCCTTTTTGTCATCAAAGGCAAGGCAGCTGGGGGATGTTGTAATCAAACTTAGGTAGAACTTTACAGATAGGAATTGGTCATTGTTTGGGGATCTAGCAGATAGATTGATTTCTTACTTCTGCTTCCTCAGGCACCAGACTTATAACGTCACTTAACGTAATTAAGTTCTGTTTATCCCTTTTTATTTTATCAAACTGTTATATTTGCATTGTATGTATTTGTCTGTTTAGGTTGTCACTCTTTTTGGATGATAATCCCTTTTTGTTTGTAAGCACTGTCCTTATTCCAGAATTACTTGTGTTCTAACGATTCCATAACGTATAAGAGACGTTACCTAAATGAAGTGATTTATTATCGGGTGTTATTCTGTATTTGGGCATAGTCTATGCAAGGTTTCTTGTCAGCCTATTCGAGTGGTGGCGGCTTAAATCACTCAGGTTCTCGAGGTCGGAGAGCTGTCAGAGAGGAGTTCGTGTGACTTTTCCCCAACCTAAGTCCATGATCCTGACAATGCAGTGCAGGTGGGTGCCGATGCAGGAATTCTCCCCCTACCCAGGATTGCTGGACATCACTCACTGCCTCCAGTTGACTCCTTCTTCTACTCTGCCTTCTTCTCTCCTGCTTCTTAATCCCATCACCTGCACCGCCGGTTTTAACAAAGCGATGGGTAAACGGCAGCAGGTCATGCTCAAACACATCTGTCTGGGAGAAAGACCACACACCACTGGGAATTGTGGACTGGGATTCACTAGCAGAGTGGGATTTGGATGTATGCTGCAGGGTAGAATTTCAACTTTGAAATACAATTATTAGCTCTGTTTCCCTGCTGCATCAAAATTGTGGTCAAAATAATGCATCAGAATTCCAGACAATTTGGTCATGCCTGCTCCATGGCTGTGGAATGACCACTGAGAAATTCTGCAGCCATTCCGTAATGAGTACATAAGTGTGTATGGCAGATGTTGCCTATGGGTTAAATTTTTGTATTATCTGTGCAGTGCTTACAATAGAATATTTAAGGGAAATATCTAAGCTTAGTTGAATGCACCTGAAAAAACATGCAATCTCTTACAGCTATGAAAGTTATTATCCACCCAGCAGACTTGCTTGTGCATGGGAAACCACATGCAAGATTCCAAACAGCTGCCGGATGAATCAAGATCTTCTGACGTGGGAGAGGATCCTGCTTGGCTGAGGTCAGTAGTGCTGACAGCTGGATCATGGAGGAGGCTCAAGGCAGGGGATGAGAAAGCTTTATTTCAATATGCAAAATGAAAGACTGTTGAAATTGATATATCTGCAGTAGATATACAACTTGAATATATTAAAATCTTATGGATTCAATGTGGAATGGGTAATGAGCTGACTGGTGTGAGGGTAGCTTGCCTTTATCATTATTTCCTTAGATGTTCCATATGCCCAACTCAGTGAGGGTAATTTAGTCTTCTGCATGTACAGTAGGAGTAATGGCTTAGGGTGCTTAGACATTTAAATTGCATTTAGAAGCACTATGTAAATGCACAAGAACAGCGTTTGGCCAGATCGTATATGTATTTCAGTTGAAACACATATGATCGGTAAGGAGTAGAGATGAGCGAGCACTAAAATGCTCGAGCGCTCGTTATTCGAGACGAACTTTTCCTGATGCTCGAGTGCTCGTCTCGAATAACGAGCCCCATTGAAGTCAATGGGAGACTCGAGCATTTTTCAAAGGGACCATGGTTCGGGAATAAAATCTGTTAATTAATTGAAAAAGAATGTCTTCTGATAAGTTAGCAGATGTATGCAAACATCTGCAATCTATTCTTCACTTTTCCGCGCGTATATTATCTCCCGACAAGTTAGCAGATGTGAAGAACAGTGAAGAATAATAAAAACAGTGAACACGGGATCATTTAAGTGAAAAACACAGTGAAGATAGATTGCAGATGTTCGGCACATCTGCTTACTTGTCGGGAGATACGCTGTCCCGATCCGCTCCTCTTCTTCCCAGAAGTCCCCCCGATGTCCCGGCCCCGATGTCTCCGTGCCCCGATGTCTCCGTGCCCCTATGTCCTCCGGCCCCTATGTCTCCGTGCCCCTATGTCTCCGTGCCCGATGTCTCCGTGCCCCTATGTCTCCGTGCCCCTATGTCTCCGTGCCCCAATGTCACCACCGTGCCCCTATGTCTCCGTGCCCCGATGTCACCGTGCCCCGATGTCCTGTCCTCGATGTCACGTGCCCGATCTCGTGCCCGATGTCTCTCCGTGCCCGATGTCTCCGTGCCCCTATTCTCCGTGCCCCTATGTCTCCGTCCCCCCGATGTTCCGTCCCCGATGTCTCCGTGCCCCGATGTCTCCGTGCCCCGAGTCTCCGTGCCCCGATGTTCCGTGCCCCGATGTCTCCGTGCCACATGTTCCGTGCCCCTATGTCTCCGCCCCGATGTCTCGTGCCCACATGTCTCCGTGCCACGATGTCTCCGTGCCCCTGTTCTCCGTGCCCCGATGTTCCGTGCCCGCTGTTTCCGTCCCGATGTCTCCGTGCCCCGATGTCTCCGTGCCCCGATGTCTTCGTGCCCCTATGTCTCCGTGCCCCGATGTTCCGTGCCCCGTGTCTCCGTGCCCCGATGTCTCCGTGCCCCTATGTCTCCGTGCCCGATTTCCGTGCCCCGATGTCCTCCGTGCCCCGATGTCTCCGTGCCCCGATGTCTCCTCCGTGCCCCGATGTTCCTGCCCCGATTTCCGTGCCCGATGTTCCGTGCCCCGATGTCTCCGTGCCCCGATGTCTTCGTGCCCCGATTCTCCGTGCCCCGATGTCTCCGTGCCCCGATGTCTCCGTGCCCCGATGTCTCCGTGCCCCGATGTTCCGTGCCCCGATTTCCGTTCCCCGATGTCTCCGTGCCCCGATGTCTCCGTGCCCTATGTCTCCGTGCCCGATGTCTCCGTGCCCCTATGTCTCCGTGCCCCTATGTCCGTGCCACTGCCCGATGTTCTCAGTTGCCCCTATGTCTCCGTGCCCCTATTGTCTTCCCTCGTGCCCCTATGTCTCCGTGCCTGCCACGATGTCTCCGTGCCACTGCCCGATGTCTCCGTGCCGCTACCGTGTCTCTGTGCTGTCTCCCTGGTGTCTCTGTCCTGCTCACCGTGTTCTTCAATGTGTTCTTCACACATATATATTGTTCTTCACATACTATTTTGTTCGCACCGTTCCGCGCGTATCTCCCGACAAGTAACAGATGTGCCGAACATCTGTAATCTATTCTTCACTGTGTTTCTTAACTGTGTTTTTCACTTAAATGATCCTGTGTTCACTGTGTTCACTGTTTTTATTCTATCTTCATGTCTTCACTGTGTTTTTTTTAATTAAATGCTCGATCTCGAGCAGGGAAATACTCGTCCGAGCAACGACCGTTTCGAGTACCTTAAAGGAAACCTACCACTTTGTTGGCAGTTTCCGATGGCAATACCGAGCACCAGCTCAGGTGAGCTGGTGCCGGAGCTTATTTTAGTTAGTGTTTTAAAACCGCGGTATCGCGGTTTAAAACACTTTTTAAACTTTATAGCGGCGCGCAGGCAGGTACGCGCTCGGCGCTACCGTGCGCGCGGCTACATAGGAAGTGAATGAGAGCCGCGCGCATGGTAAGCGCCGAGCGCGTACCTCCATGCGCGCTATAAAGTTTAAAAAGTGTTTAACACGCGATACCGCGGTTTAAAACACTAACTAAAAAAGCTCCGGCACCAGCTCACCTGAGCTGGTGCTCGATATTGCCACGGAAACTGTCCACTACAAGTTGGTATGTTCCTTTAATACTCGAACGAGCATCAACTCGGACGAGTATCTCCATCTTCTAGTAAGGAGCATCCTTGTAAACAATGCAAGACAGCAGATGCTTGTTTCCGATTGCATGCCAGTCTCATCCCCTGGCGTTTGCATTGCATTTCTAAAAACCAATGTAAATGTAAATGCCCTATGTGACTGTAGCCTTACCAACACAAAAGTGCTTGGTCCATATTTAACAGGACTCCAAACGTCATAGTTATTTATAAGGCAAGACGTGCGCACATTCTTGCTGTTCACGCTGTGGTCCTACAGAAATGTAGGGGCTCATCTGGTCTATGCAGGGATGTAACTACAGCAGTAGCAGCCATAGCAGCTTCTATAGGGTCTGAATTGTTAGGGGGCCCCTGCATCAAACCTGACTAAAGAATGGTCATTGCACAGCCTAAATATGCACATAACAGTGCATATCTACCACAGTACACAGCACGAAATGCAGCCCTCCACCAGTCAGGGCATTATAGCAGAGTGTGCTGACGGAAGTCTCTCCTCAGTGCAAGACGAATGAAAATCTGCATACAGTTTGCAAAAAAAACACATGAAGGGCTTCCAGCCTATGAGAAATAAGATTCTCTTTTCTGATGATATTAATATTGGACGTTAAGTGGTATGTGTGGAGAAAACCAGGCACTGCTCATCACCTGCCAATTACAATCCCAGCAGTGACGCATGTTGGTGGCAGCATCATGCTATGGGAGTGTTTTTCAGCTGGTTGCAATTGAAGGAAAGTTGAATGCTGCCAAGTACAGAGATATCCTGGATGAAAACCTTTTCCAGGGTGCTCTGGACCTCAGGCTGGGCTGAAGGTTCGCCCTCCAACAATGACCCTCAACACACAGTTAAAATAACAAATCAGTGGCATTAGAACAACTCTGTGACCATTCTTGACTGGCCGTATCAGAGCTGTGAGCTAAACCCAATTGAGCATCTCTAGAGAGAAAATTGCTGTCCACCAATATTCACCATCCAACTTAAGGGAATTGGAGAGGATCTGCAAGGAAGAATGACAGAGCATACCTAAATCCAGGTGTGAAAAACCTGTTGCATTATTCCCAAGAAGACTCATGGCTGTACTCAAGGCCGCATCTGCCATGAGGCAAGATGAAAATCTTGCATCAGGCGGCAGATGAGAGCTTCCTGTAGGGGGCGGCATTGCACAGCCCAGTAACCTCAGGCAAACCCACAGCCCAAACTTCTATAGACAGTGCTGCCGCCCCACTAGAAGAAAGTCCTTGCTAGAGAGCAGAGGAGTCACCACAGACATGACAATGCTGCTGTGCAGAAGATTAATCTCTTCCCTGCCCGAACCAGAGCAGGAGTGGCTGATTCAGTCTGTAGGGGTGTGAGATCTGTGCAGGACAGAGAGAGATCAGTTCCTGCCTCATTACACTGTTTGCATCCTCCCCCAAAGTCATTGCCCTTTTGCTGAACAAGCAGATGACTGGCCCTAGAGACATTATACTAGATGCTGGAAGGTATGTGAGGACTAGACGAGGATTAAACTGTCCATAACATGCAGGTCCCTGCATCCCAGCATACATACATAACTCCCCCTCCCTGGTGTACTGGCAGACAGGTTTTTTTTCATGGTTTTAAAGAGACTGTCTGCATTAATTACATATGCAATATACACATGTACATGCTGAGATGTAGTAGTGCTGAAATTGTTGTGTAGCTGCATTAATTACATATGCAATATACACATGTACATGCTGAGTATAGCAGTGCTGAAATTGTTGTGTAGCTGCATTAATTACATATGAAATTTATACATGCACATGCTGAGATGTAGTAGTGCTGCAAGTGTTGTATTAAAAGTGCTGCAAGTGTTGCATTAAAAGAAATAAATAAAACACTGGGGCACATGTACTAAGGGCTTTGCGCCAGTTTTCTGTCGAAATTTGAGCTTTCTTTTAGGTGAAAAGTGCTTGCACAGGTATTTAAGAAGTGTCTGTGCCACATTTCTGATGCACACAACTCTTTTGGTCACTATATTTCACTCAAAAAACACTTCGTCATTGAAAGGGACGTTCCAGAGCTCATTCGGACCGTCACATTTATCATGCAAAGTCAGACAGAATTATGTAACACACCCCATGTTAAAGGTGCACCAAAAAAGCGATGCCCTCTGTCAGAGCTGTGCAGGTAGCGCCAGATTCATGAAGAACGTGCACCAGAAATCCTGCACTAAAGACAGGTAACTGCACATAGTACACACCGTACTGTTCTAAGAAAATGTTCCCCAGCGTATCATATATTGTATATATGGAGGAGTAGTGGTGTTTCTTTGAGCCATGGTTATAGTTACAGTTGGAATTGAGATCTTCATATGTAGCTCTCATTAACAACTGTCACTTAAACAGTTAAAAATTTCCCTTCTATAGCACACGTTTCGATTACTTTTTCATGGGCTCATACACAGCTATGGTTTCCATGGGCCAATTATGACCAGACTGCCCGGGCCGTCTATTTTATTGTCATCTGTACTCATCACTTTGATGTGCTCGAAGACCGGCACACGTTCATGTGAAGGTGGACGAAAGGTGTAAAAGGATGATCATTGCCTTATTTTATCACATATTCACACCTGCCATCCAGAACTTGTCCAAACAGTTGCAAAGAACATATAACATTCATATTATTGAGTAATTTTTTTATTTTACATTGTCCTTCCCCCATTTCTACCTATGTTATGGTGTTCTAACTGAAGTTCCTATGAACTATAGGAGGTTCAGTAATCATACTGCCAATACAGGGGTCAGGAACCTTTTCGGCTGAGAGAGCCATCAACGCCACATATTTTAAAATGTTATACCGTAAGAGGCGTACAATATGCACATGCCCCCCAGTAGATAGGTAGTCCCAGTGTCATGGGTGCCCCTGCGATCTACGTCTTGGATTGCAGGCACACCTGTGCCCCTCTCCATGGCGCCGCCCCTTTTTGAGCTCAATCACCTCTCAATCACCAATCACCTGCTTCCGTCCCTGCTGGCCAGCGCGCGTGCCGGCACTCACTAATTTAAAGGGCCAGCACGTCGCTGATTGTCGCTACCCACTTCCCAGGTTCCTATAAAGACTGGCGGCTCCCAACATTACCCGCTGGATCTTAGTGCTTCATGCCTATGAGGAAGCTTTCCACAGTGCTTCCTTCCCAAGTGTTGACTTCCCGTTGTGACCCCGGACCTGTTCCTGATTCTGCTCCTTCGCTGCCACCCCTGACCTCTTGTTCCGTCCCCGACCTCGCATCATTGCCACCTGCCTTGACCGTTTGCTTGTTACTGACCACCAGACTGCCTAGTGATCCTCTGCCTTGACATTGGCTGCCACCGTGGACAAGTCGCGCCTGTGGAACGACCTGGTGGCACTACGCTGCAGCAAGACCATCCTGCTTTGCGGTGGGCGCTGGTGACAACCGGGTGCCTCTTAGATTCCGGTCCCAGGTGTCTGCTTACATCATCATCCGCGGTCCAGGGGGTTCACTACTCCAAATCCTGACACCTAGCACATGCCTCCAAGTAGAAAGGTAGCCCCGTCCTTTGGGTCGTATAAAGGACGTAGGCAGCGGTAACATCGCTGCCTGTGTTCAGTGATCAGTTTCAGAGACACAGAGCAGCCATCACTATTTATTAAAGATCTGCCTGAGAGCCAGATGCGGCCAACAAAAGGGCCATATCTGGCTCCCGAGCCATAAGTTCCCTACCCCTTTGCTAATATAAAGCACACTTATTACACCCATCTAAAAGTTACATAAGTTGTCTCATTAGTTATTCTTAGGGATATTGGTAGAGGTGTTAGTCGGTGGGAGGGGTGGCATTTTAATTTTTGCCTCAGGCAGCATAATCGGACCTGGCTGTACTAGCTCAAAAGGTGCTTCTACTCAATACGAAAGGTCTGAATTAACATAAACATGTGATATTTCAGTTTTTCTTGTTTAATTAATTAGCAAAAATATCTACATTTCTGTTTTTTTTCTATCATGATGGGGGGCAGAGTGTACATTAGTGAGCAAATAAAAACCTTTTTAGATCTTACCAACTGCCTGTAATGAAACAAAAAGTGAAAAATTTAAAGGGTCTGCATACTTTCTACCCACTGTATACATAACTATGATGCTTGGATTCCCATCCTCAGAGCAGTGTTTGATCTGTGAAATGTGAACATTGCATTGTCAATGTAAAACCTAGTAAGTTTGTGTGGGTAAAATAAGACACTGAGACTACTGAACTTTAAGTACAATGGAGAAACTGGATCTAGTTGATCTGATGTTGGTTCTAATTGGCACTGTATGTATTAACAATAGAAATTAGCATGATGTTATCTCACGTTTTTGTACTGTATTGATATAAACTGTAACACATGATTGATTAAATTTTCCTTGTATTTTGTTGGCTGGTATTTGCTAAAGAAATAATCTATGGATCAAGCTGAAAGCTTGCATCGTGGGCATTGGCTTAGTAATTAAAGGTGTTTTCCCACAAAAGCAAATTCTCAAATTTTAATCCCCTATTGATGTTTACACAATAAAGATCATTTTAACCATTTTTACTTTGAAATTTTACTCAGTTTTCTTGCTGTGTTAGCTCCTATCACTCAGTGATAGTCAATGCAAAATTCCAGAGTGTGGGCGGGGATTGGGGCTTATTTACTAAGGGTCTGCACACACACTTTTGTCGGACTTTCCAACATTTTTGGGTTTTGCACGCTTTGACAGGTATTTAACAGGGTCTGCGCTGGCATTGTGTCGCGCACGATCTGACTTTGCCGCAGCTGTGCTGGCTTGGGGGGCGTGCCGTTGGTCCATCCGACAGTTTCGGACTAAGCCTGGGATTTAACTTTAAAATTATGTTGCAAGACAGTGCACTTACATTCACCAGGTGCACGATCTTAGTGAATTGCGGCACAGTGCATTATTGTCGGACAATGCACTTTCTGTGAACTCCAGCAGACGGGTAAGTAAATGTGCCCCATTATGATCTAGTTCTGTGAGCTGAAAATGTGGTTAGATTATTAGGGTACATGGTTTATCAAAGTATCATCGTATATAAGGCCAGAAAAATATGTCCATCCTTTAAGTCCATCCTATAAGAATTAAATAAATGTTTTATCCCCATAATACATAATATATTTTTTCTCTCCAGAAAGGCATCCAGGCCTCTCTTGAACATGTACATAGAGTCCGCCATAACAACCTCCTGCGGCAGAGAGTTCCACAGTCTCACTGCTCTTATAGTAAAGAACCTTTGTCTTGAAGAATCGCCTTTGTCTAGAAGAATCGGTAGAATCGCTTCTCCTCTAATTGTCTTTTGTTGTCGACAAAAACCTGCTACCTTTGAAGGACTTGCAGGTTTCTGCCCCCCCAGTTAATATGTGGGTAATTGAAGTCCCCCATGATAAGTACTTCACCATGCTTTGAAGCCGCATTCATTTCACTTATCAGCATTTCCTCTGCTGCCTCAATTATATTTGGAGCCTTATAACAAACCCCCAGTAATATTTTATTATTCTTTTTCCCTCCCCTTATCTCCACCCACTTTTTCATTTGCATCACCAATGTCATCTCGCAGGACAGGCTTGAGGCAATAATTTACATATATAAACAAACCCCTGCCCCCTTTTATTTATACGATCATTTCTAAAAAGACTATAATCATCTATAGTAACAGCCCAGTCAGAGCTACTGTCCAGCCATGTCTCGCTGATACTCACTATTTCATATTTGCGCTCCAACATTAAGAGTTCCAGTTCCTCCATTTTGTTTGTGAGGCTTCTGGCATTTGTGTACATACACGTTATATGGTTTTCCCTATCTCTATTCCTTTTGCTCTTATTCCTCAATCTTATTCCAGCCCCCCTTCCTCCCCCATGGACTTTGACTCTACACTGTCTTTTTGCCCTGCACAAGTGTAGTTGCCCTCCCTCCAGGTCTCTAGTTTAAGCACTCCTCCAACCTTCTAGCCATTTTCCCCCCAAAACCGCTGCACCCTCTCCATTGAGGTGCAGTCCATCCCTACTGTAGAGCCTGTAGCCGACAGAAAAGTCAGCCCAGTTCTCCATGAACCCAAAGCCCTCATTCCTACACCAACTTTTGAGCCACTTATTTACCTCCCTGATCTCCCGCTGCCCCTTTCCTGGCCTAAATCCCTGAAATAATTTTTAAGGACCTTCCACCTACCTCTTACTTTGTCGTTAGTGCCAATGTGGACCTTGACCGCTGATTCCTCAAAAGCCCATCCCAGTAATCTGTCAACCCGATCCGCAACATGCCGAACCCGAGCACCTGGCAAACAACACACTGTTCGGTATGCACAGTCTTTGTGACAGATTGCTCTGTCTGTTCCCGTAATAATATTCGAATCTCCCACTACTAGCACCTGCCTGACCTTGCCTGTGCTCCCATTACCCTTCTTACTGGAGCAGACATCTCTCTGGTTGCTAGAGGCCACATCTTGCTGCATCATTGCTGCACCCCAGAGCTGAAATCCGCCTCATCCGCCAGCCTGGCAAACTTATTAGGGTGCACCAGATCAGGAGTAGACTCCCTGCAAATCTTCCCTCTACCCCACCTTCTACATGTTACCCAACTAGCTGCCCCCTCACTCTGCACCCCCATACTTCCATGCCCACACCCATCTTCCCCAGAGAGTTTGTGCTCCAGGAGCAGCAAACTTCGCTTCATATTGTCAATTGTCTGCAGCCCATTTAGATCCAGAATCTGGGCTTCCAGATGAGCAAACTTAAGTCCCTTAATCCTAATTCCCACTTTGGACACTGCACACCCTTAGGATCAATGCACGCTCCCAACAAAGCTTGCGCACTCACTTTTCTGAATGCTCTTAAAAAGGTTATTTGCCACAAAAATCTGCTGTGTTCACTGCAACAAGATCTGGCTGCAAACCTTCTCAAAATGCACCTTCTCAACATTGTACTAGTATCTGACACATAGAAAGAGAGATGAGACAAGATGATGAGATGCATGAGATGCCTATTACACACTGTCAGCTCTTCTACATATCTGCTCTCACAGATATGTGACTGCCTCCTCCTTCCCCCGGATAACTTATCTGCCTGTAGCTTGCAGCTTCTTTCTCATCAGGATGTGTTGTTTGCTGGCAGGAAGTGAGTGTCTGTGAGCTCCGTTCTGGACTGCAGGGGGACAGGACTAGAGTGCAGGGGGCAGAGAGAGAGAGAGAAATCCATGGCTGTCACACAGAAATCCAAGATGGCTTCCCCGACCTGAAGTCAGAAGTTACAGGGTCATGTCTAGGGGCAGCTAAAATTGTGTAGACCAGGGCTGATAGAGTCATTTTCTCCCAGGGGACAAATGGCTAAGTCACAGCTCACATGGCATTGAAAGGTTCTATATAACATCTTTTTTTCTGTAAAACCTTTTTTATACAAAATCTCTTTGCCAGTGTATAAACTATGCCCTATGGGGACTGGGGGTGGGGTGTTTGCTTAAAATGGGTCTCTTGGTTTCAGGTTTTGTCTAACCCAAAAGAGTTTTGGGATCAGTTAGACCAAAAGTTGGAACAAAAGCAGCCAAAACATCACCCTTAAAGCCTGGGCTGGCGTTAATGATGAGGCATCTTTTGCGAATTTTATTGGTTTAAGGGCCATAACTTATTTTTTTTTTGTGTGCTACCTTATTTTACATTTTTGCGGCATTTGTTATTGTGACACATAGGGTAGTTAGAAATGAACAAACGTGAAAGTTTTTTTTTTTTACTTATATTTTTTGGGGTGGTTAAACTTAACAATTTTTTTTATTTTCTAATTTAACTCAAAATGACAATTATAAATGAAATCCCTAGTTTGTGACAGTCATTTTGATTTATAATATGTATAGCCTCAGGCTAGTGGGGAGAAGTTTTTATAGTGTAGCGTGGGGTTTTTTGAAATTGGGAAATATGCATGTTTATTTGAAAATATTTCCTGTGCTTATGGGTCTGGATTTTACTTTATATTCTCCCCATGAGGTCATAAAAGACCCCTGTGAGGGCTGCTTTCTGGGGCAGAGCTGTACTGGGTCGGACGATCTGATGGATTTGGACAAACCGCAGGATTTAACTTAAAAATTGTGTGGCAAGACAATGCACTTACATGCACCAGGAAAAAAAAGGTGAACTCCGGTGGACCTGATTGGGAAAGCTACACATGCAGGATATCGGGCGCAAGATCTTCATGAGTTCATCCTTGTCGGACAGTCCTGATTGGGGATCGCGCAGGGACCGCATGAGTAAATGTGCGCCAGTATCTCTGATATGTTGAACATTTTGTGGTTATGGTGTCATTCTATTTTACTTACTTCATAGGTTTGATGACTTAACTCATTTGAAAACTGTAAATGAACGTGACTAGGCACGTTTTGCCAACACTGTCTGTCATGTTTGGCTCCTTATTTTTATTTCCTACAGAGACAGTAACAAAAATGTCCCTTTGAAGTTCACTCCACGTATCACAATGGAGATATAAGAGATATCGCCATCGGAGATCAGTCTCTTGAAAGCACAGCCCAATGTATTAAAATGGCACACAGCTGTAAGTAATCAATGGGTAGATGGAACTAATCAGTCGTGCGTCATAAAAATGAGATGTGCGCCAAAGGCTTACATGGACTCCGCCTTAATTTTGCTTTCTGACCATTTTTTTCCTGGTCTATTGTGCGCCAAAATTTGCGCCAAAAAATGCAGACAAAATACACATAAATGTGATGGATACTGTGGAAAAGTTAGGCCACGCCCACTTGACTAAAAAAAAGACAGAGGAGTCGGGATAGTCGGAAACATTTGTTCTTTCTGGCGCAAACTCATTCATAATGATCCGCAACAATTCTGCGCCCAAAAAAATGGGCGCAGATACAATAATACATGTTCCCCAATGTGTTATTATTTGCAGTCTTTCAGATCTGTCTTACAATCAAGTGAATATCCTCCTGAAAAAAATAACCTTCTTATCATTTCCTTTTCTCTCAGCACATATCTTGAGATTTTTATTTTCTCTCTTGGTTTACAAACATGAAGGGTAATGTGATGGCTCTCCAAGGAAGTTTGTCTGTTGAATCAATATGCTAAGTGGAAATGAATTTAAAGAGCAGAATGTGGGAGAAGGCTAGTATTATCATCTCTAGGGTAGGAGCCAGCAAAGCTTTTCCAGACTTGAGAGACAATCCTGTAGGTTACAATCCCTGCCAGGCCTTTGTAGGTCTGATGACATAGGCCCTGTTTTCCCATAGACTGCCTGAGGCAAACTCTAGCAACTCAGTGGGTAATTGACAGTCTGGGGCCAAAATTAAAACATGTGTAAACTACAAGGGCATGTAACGTAGGAACAAGTTGTTAGATCGCCATCTCATGGTGTTCAGCGGGTTCTTAAAACAGAGTGTGACCACATGCAATTGTACTCCTGAGAACACGTTCATTTCACAAGCTTTGTCGGAGAAGCAACATTATTCCTTACATCAGGGCAAATCTTTATCTCTAAAAAGAACAGTTTATATACTGAAGCATATGGTGGGAAACGCAAACAGATATAGAAAAATTATTTATTTAGGGTATTTCCCTAATAAATGCACAATATAGAATGTTTATATATCTTATCATTTTGGTCATCATGTTGCTCAGAAACGGAAGAAATGTCTATAATGGTTATAAAGGTCCTTCAAAGTGCTGGTTATCTTATAGGTTGATGTGGGAGTTGTTAGGTTCCCTTTAAAGGTAATCTTACACCAGATTTTCAGTAATAAACCTAATGACAGGTTCCCATTACCCAAACTGTTTTGAACAAAAAAAAGCATAGGTCATGTTCCTCAGAACTTTGTAAGCCTACCTAGCACCCTTCCAGAAGACCATCGAGTTACCCTCCTCTTCCCTACCTCCCTCTTCCCTCCTCCCTTCAGCAGCAGAGTAGAGCAGAGGATAATGTCAGCCGAAGAGAGAGGAGAATGATCAAGGATGTGACAATGACAAAGGTAATTTTATAGGGATAGGGAGTATGTATTTTTTAGCTGAAAACAGTGTGGGCACAAATTAGTATATTACTATGTGAACATGTAGCACAGAAACACAGTTATTCGTGGTGCACAGTTTTCCCCTTAAGGAGCTACTCACGGTATAAGACCGGTCCACGCAGTCTTAGAAAAAGTCCACAGAAATAGAGAAAATAATTTCACTATGACCGGAGCTCCCAATATTACTCTTCTCCCTCGTTATTCCATCTTCAACCACCGATGAACGGTACTAATCTACAGTTTCTTCTGCTGAAAGTATGTCACCATTCAGACTAGCACCATCGCACTTTCATTATCCTCCTTTAATTATATTGTAGCTGGTAGAAAATATGCAGGCAGATGGTGTGGTATGTTCCAACAAAGTAAAAAATTATTAAGGTTCATCATACTCACAAGAGTCAATTAAAAATGTCCATATCACAAGTCAAAATAGAGGGACGCTAGCTTTCATGTCCGCCATTAAGTTTATTATTACTGAAAATCTGGTGACAGGTTCCCTTTAAAAGTTGTGGACACTTTTTAAATTCAACAACAGACATTTGCAGTTAACACCAGTAGACCAGCAAGTCAACGGGACTGTACAGGGGGCGACAAAAGAGGAGCTGTGGGGGACATGGGTTGAGGTTTTTTTGGGTTTCTTTAGGCTGGGCAGGGGGCTACTGGTTATATAAAGGGTGGTTAGGAAGGCACTGGCTGTATATGGGATAGAGGGAAGGCACTGGCTATATATTGGGGGTAGGCATTGACTATATATTGGGTTGCAGGTACCGGCTATATACTGGGGGGCAGGCACTGGCTACATATAAGGGGCAGGCACTGGCTACATACTAGGCGGCACTGGCTTGCTATATACAAGGGGCAGGTACTAGTTATATACAAGGGGGCTGCTGGCTATATAGAAGGGGCAGGCATTGGCTATATACAAGGGGGTGGCTGGCTATATACTAGGAGATGATGGCTGTATACTGGGGCAGGGGTCTACTATACTCGAGTCAATAGTTTTTCCCAGTTTTTTGTGTTAAAATTAAGTGCCTCGGCTTATACTCGGGTCGGCTAATACTCAAGTATATACGGTAATTTATAGTCTAATTTAGCATCAAGACCATCAATCAGGAACGAGGAGGCAAGGCAATGCATGTAGATTCTTGCTGAAAAAAATTATTTTGCATGCAGGTGCCTTGGACTCTCACTATTGAGAATTATGCAAAAGGTTCCTTTTATATACAGTATATGAGACTTTGATATACATGTGACCTTCACTATTGAAGATAATGCACTTGGTACAATACCTCTGATTATTATTGAACACTCTATATACTGGTTTTAAAGAGTATATACTATGTATACATAATGATACTGATTTCATGATACATGATATGATAGTGTATATGTTTACAATTGTGCATGGGCCCTGCCGTAGAACTGTATAGGACTATAGCGAACAGATTATGGGGCTTATTTACTAAGGGTCCCACAGACCGCACTTTCATCAGACATCCCAACGATTTTTCATTTTGCGTCGCTGGGACAGTGATTTAAAAGGGGTTTTTGGCACACACAATTGGGGGGGGGCGGGCCATCAGACAAACCGCAGGATTTAACGTAAAAATTGTGTCGCAAGCCAAGCACTTAAATGTACTGGGAAGAAGAAGGTGAACTCCTGCGGACCTGAGCAGGGAGCGACACATGCAACGACACATGCAGATGATTTTGGATCCAAAGACCCACAACTCTGCGAGAATAACACCTTCTACACCTCCCTGCCCCTTAGTTTACCCCCCACCTCCCCAAACATACACAAACTCTCAAACCGCTATATTCAATAACTTCTCTCCCCCATATGCTATTTATCACCTCTGTAACACTGCGTGGCGCAAGTCTCTGATCGCAAGTGTTTCAGTGTAAATAAAGATGCGGTGGGGAGAAACTCCTCAGCACTATGCTGGAATTGCTTTCCTAAATGTAATTCAACTGCCTTGAACACAGCCTGAAACAGTTTTTTAATCTAATGCTAGTAGTGGATCATTGGAGAGACTCCTCCTAGGTCCAGCACTGAGTAAGCCTAGGGCAGCATCAGCACTAAATAAGGCCCTGGTAATCAGACATATGCTTCCATGTCGTGTCCCCTGAGACTCACGTTCAGAGGGTCTGGCAGTGCTGGATCCACCTGACCTTTGGACGATAAGAAGCAGGCACTTTTTAGCAATATTTGTTTCTTGCCAAATAGTGCGTCTTATATTCTGAAAAATAGGATAATACTTTTTTAAATAGTTTATTTAAATGATAGCACAAAATAGTAGCTAGTTATTCACTCATATAAAATTCTTCCTTATCTTCACTGTCCAATATCAATTCATCATTAAAAAGTCCTTTTATAACAAGGCCAAAACTTCATAATGAGATTTTGTGAGCAACGCCTATAAGATGCCATTTCAAACTAATAACATTTATGTGACGTGGAAGTTCACACAACCTGGCCTTGCGATGGTTATATAAGATACAGGAAAACACTTGTATCTCCAAACCAATCCCAACTGCTTTCTTCTTGAAGGCTGCTTACTTTCTGAGCACAGTGTTAGTTAATTAAATCCTGCATTACTTCAGACAATTATGCGTTTTTATGAGTCACATTTAAGAATAATAATCTCTAGGATATGAAAATGACTATAAACTCTTCTCTTTCACAAACCGTCATTAAAAATCAAACAACTGAGCTATGGACATAATAAGGTATATTGTTCTCATGTGAAAGCCTTGAAATATTGAACGTCTTCACATTCACTGGATTGCAATTATTTTTCTCAAAGCCATTTTGAGACAAGCAGCTGTTTTGTATACATATATAGATTTGGCCAAGGTTACAAAATTTCTGCAGCACTCAAGGTTCCTAAGAGCAACATGGCCTCTAATGTGGCCTCCAAAGTTCCATAAGAGCAACGTGTCCAACCAAACTACGTAAGCAATCGTGGGAGAAGAGCCTTGGTGGGAGATGTAAAATAGAACTCAAAGATCACTGTGGCTGAGCTCTAGAGATGGAGTAGGGAGATGGGAGAAAGTTCAACAAAGTCAACTATCACTGCAGCCCTCCACCAGTCGAGGGTTTATAGGATTGTGCTGATGTGCAAGACGTATGAAAGCTGCATACAGTTTACAAAAAATCACATGAAGGACTCATGAGAAATAAGATTCTCTGGTCTGATGAGACAAAGATTGAACTCTTTGGTTCTACTCAATACTGAGCAAAGGGGCAGAATAGTTATGACCATGTGATATTTCAATTTTTCTTATTTAATAAATTAGCAAAAATATCTACATTTCAGTTTTTTCTGTCAAGATGGGGTGCAAAGAGCAAATTTGGGGGGGATTTTACCAATTGGTTGCAATGAAACAAAGGGAGAAAAATTTTAAGGGGTTGGATCACTTTCCGTACCCACTGTACTTGTCTGATTCCCAGCAATGTGGTAGTTTTAGCAATTTAGTACAATAGGGGCAGGAGTGCAATTGCTGGTACCCCTTCATTTCTCTTTCTAAGTTACCACTTCGGGCGCTGAGCAGTGCTGGGTAGAGTAGAATGAGAAAGACAGGAGCATGTGCACCAGCGGACAGAGCTCCACAGCCGCTGTACCGAGATTCCAATGTGCATAGCAATATATACATAGGTTTGCTTAATATAAGAACTCACTAAACAATAAGGTAATGTCTGGAAAGCTTGTAACGTGCTCTAAAGTATGATTCTTTTACTGGAGAAGTGACTGGCAATCTATATACTTTACAATTTCAAGCAGTGATATAGGACATAGGAGTTTATACTAAAAGGAAATCCTCAATGCTTGAGCATTGAGGTGTGATCTTGAGGAAAGGCCATCAGGGTCTGATGAGTGCTGCTTACAATCCAATTTCACTTTGATTCACAGTTGCTTATAGATAAATATATATTGCCTACTGTACACACTAAATGGTGGCTCCTGTAGAAGAATGTTTTTTTTTAATTCCTCTATTTACAATAGTCTGGTGATATTCATTGACCGCTATGGGAGAGTTTTTTAGAGATGTACTGATGTATGACCGATACAAAGGTCGTTGTGACCTTCATGTATGGTAAATGGTATGGTACAGTGTTAAATCTTTTATGCGTTCACTACTGAAAAGTGAACAGAATATTGTACAGAATATAGCGTTTGCTTCTCTTTTCCTGGGAATGTAAAAAAAAATCGTATTTTTTAAAGAAAGAAAAGGTTCCAAATCTTTGGAAACCAATATTACAATATTCAACAATAATTTTGGCTAGCCAAGAAAAACATCTTTCACCCGTTTTACCAGGTATATCTATTATATGTAAAATTGGACATAGAAGCATTGTATCATCAAAAACAACTTATGCAAAAACTCAATGTTACAAAAAAGCATGAAAATAAAAGCAATCTTCCCTCAATTTGAACCCAATTGTCAGATGATTAAGTTATTTTGGAAAAATTCTACAAAAAGGAAAATCTGTGATTGACTAGCAGATCTTACCTCTTTATTGAAAAAGGATGGATGCATTCTGCTTTGATGTATTCTGTATCAGAAAAGAACATTTTCAGCACATTAAATATTAATAATAAAAGCTTCAATTTTGTCCAAAGGACTGCAAATGATGGCAGTAATTTCCAGTTAAGTTGTCATAGTCAACATTCCTGTTCAGTGATAAAAATTTGTCATAAACTGCAAAAAGAAATGGGGTGACAAAGGGCCTTTTTTTGAAAATTAGCTAGAAACATTTGCCTGGAAACAGTCCACCATGTTGTATAGCACTTGATAATACTGGAGAATTAGAATTGTAATTCACATTCTGGAACAGACCAGAATAACAAATACAGTGCTAAACTCACTTATCATTTGTCCCTGCCTGATTGCCTCACATACCCCAAGCAGTAATAAACAACTAGTTAACAAGATAAAAAGACGCTCCTTCTCTGTGCCAAAGTGCAAGACAAGACAAGACAGGACAAGACAATACAAACAAAGAAGAGGAGTCAGCAGATGTGATAATCTTTTCAGATTTGTTATCCATGGCCTCCTTCCTTCTAAAATCAACTTTTACAATTATGCTGAAGGGCTCTAGAGGATGTTACCTAAGCCCCTCAGTGGTGAACCCTGAGCACTTCCCCCTCCCTCTACCTCTTATAATCTCACACAGTAGAGGATATTTTAGCACACACTGGGAGGGAGAAGTGCTCCTTGCCTTTGAAGTTATAAACAGCATTGTTTCAATATCTTTGCATTTCTTCAATACATTACAAAGAACTAGTTTAGCTGAGTGAGAGGCTTTTGACTTGTGTCGGGAAGTAAGCACTCTCCTTACGGAGATTTTTTCAATTTAGGCTGCCTTGCAGGTGGGTGGGGACTTGAAGCCAATGACACTGCACTGGGGGTTTCTGGGAAATATGCAAATATGTCTTCCTGTCAATACTGATAATTAGTAGTAATCCTTTGGAATTTACTGTAGCTTGAACGCACAATGTATGAGCAACTAACGTGCACCCACACGTGTAGTGTATTACCTGCGGATCTGCATGGAGAATATCTATGGGTTAAATCCAGAGAGTAATATATTAGCAGAATAGTATATGGGATTTATGCCAATTTATTACCTGCAGCCTGTCATTTAATAGCTGTGCGGTGTGGAAATCAATTTTATCCAAACAAACTCAGAAACATAAAAATTTTCACTGGTTTCTGTAATGGCAGCGGAATTACCACTAGGATAAATTCTGCTGCATGTGCAGTTAGCCTCAAGCATTGACTCTAAATAATTTTGTCCATTAGGGATGAAGTCAGCAGAACCTGGAATAAGCAGATAATTCATGTTATTCATTATTACATGTTCATTACTAGATCTTATCTTATATAATTCAAGCTATTCAATTATTGGAAAAGTGGTTAACCCTTTATGCTCATACTGTAGCATATGTTCCCCGGGGGTACTTGCCATATGTCTAAGGGGTATATGTACAGAATTTTTTAATATTGAGAAATAATGTTTGTGCAATTTGATAAAAATCAGTTCACTTCTGCTAAAGTTCAACATCAATCTGTGTGTTTTAGCTGAAAGGTAAAAGTCACGTAATGGTCATGAAACAATCGAAATCCTCCTCTTGTAAAATAGCCATTGTCATGCGTATGTTATTAGTAAGATGTACACTGGGTTAGTTGAACAAAATGGAAATCAACCTGCACAATTGCTCAATTGTCAAGTAATGCCATCATCATTTCTGATTCTTATAGTAACTGAGAAAATAAATAAATATATATAAATAATATGGGCTGTTATGTATAATGTAGGATTTCTGGAAGAGTAGAAATAAGAAAATCAGAGTTACTTTCTGACAGTGGTGGTGAAGGTTGATACAATATCCTCCTGGAAATACAGATAGAAAACAACTCTACAATGACTATACATTATTCTGTATAGGCAACAGATGTTAAAAGCGTGCAAACCCTGAGCTTCCCACAACCGCTACCCATACCTACTTGTCAGCCCTGAGCTAAACCAGAGGCAAAACTGGGTGGTGGTCCCTACCCTGGATAAGCACAGAGAACAGAAAACAGACAACAAGGTGAAGTCAGACAAACCAGGTCTAAACCAAGATGGTGACAAGGTACAAATTTATAAAGCAGAAGAAAAGTCAAGGTACAGCTAATAGATTAAGATCAAAGCCAAACACAGCAAAATATGACATAATCACCAGGATCCATGAAGACAAATCTTTAACAGGCTAATATATATGGGTTAAGTAGCAATATATAGAGTCACTGGACACCACACATGAAGCTGACTGAAGCAGCACTCCAGCATTCACATGGGACCGTACAACTGTAACATTTTTTTCAAAATTAAATAGCTGTTGTTGAACAAAATTGCCTATTATCTTAATTATCCATATCCAGCATTTTCTTTGCTGTTCTCCTTAGTTTAGCCCAGTCCTGAAGTAGCTGGTTACCATGCCTGTGCTGACAAGCCTTGTGAATCTATCCGGTAAACAAATCTACAAAATCTACAGACTCACAGGTGGGGAGGAGCTGCTGCTCTAAGCTCATGTGACAGTTATCTCTGTGTATATAGATGAGTGTGTGTAAGTGCTGTTGATACAGATGTCTCCTACACAGAATAATGAGATACAAGATTTCCCATGTTCCTTATCAGTCCCTCCATCTCAGTGTGTGATTCTACAAAACTTTCACTGTCTCTCTCTCTGCACCTCATACTACACCCTTCCCCCACTTTGTACTTTCTGCTATTAACCCTTAGTGCTCACACAGCATAGACTACACACTTCATATAACATTTTACTTAAGATTTCTACTACTTATTATATGTTCCATGTTGCAAGGCAAGCCACTATATACTTCCTATATTTACACTATACAGTGCTTAGTGGATTTACTTGTAGGAATCTCACTGGATTTGCTGCTAAATTAGTGGATGAGAAAACACAAGGTATCATGGGATCTGTGGGCGCAGTGAATTGGACTCCGCTTCAGTGCAGATATATGAAGAGGTATAGCCCACTACACCACAAGTGAGAAAGATTTTCATCAAACACTCTCAGAACAAAAAATACCATAACTTTGGAAAGAAAAGGGGGAGTAAAACAATATGGACATCATACTGTTTGTTTATAAAGGGGGAATCACATATGACAACTTTGGAGTTACACTTTAATCTACAGCACAAGCTCTTGCTGCAGTCTGGCTAAACCTTTAATGGGTTAACAACACACTTTATCCGCTCTACAGTATGCCAAGATGAATTATCAGTTCTTAGTTCTCTCCCATGCTCCTAGTGATGGATGTCACTCTGCATTTACCTGATAACTAATTCCTTTAAATCTGAGACCTTTTTAAGAAATCTAATTTTGAGAGACATCTGTCATTAAATTATCATATAAATCTTATTAAATTTTTAACATCATATAGAAAAGCATATGTTCAGCATATTCAGAAATTTTTTTAACAGTAAGTAATTTAATACTCATTACCATTTAGTGAGTGAAGCCAGAGAGCGAGGAGACCCCCCAGGTCCCATGCACCTTGGCTTCAGCAAGGCACTCACTGTTTATAACTCCATTTAGATGGGTGTGTGGTTTGCAGAACTAAAACTAGATCCTTACCAATATGGTGGAGGTTTGTATCTGAATAATTCAGCTTGGAGAGGGACATCATTGGCATATGGAAAGTTTTCTCATGGCAGTATATCATTACAATTTTGATGACATGTTTATAGTGTTGGTTTGTGCACAAATGGTATGTGTTTGCTGTGTTCCTCCAATGTCTGCTTTGCACTTATCTGAGATACAACATGGTAAGACGAAAGATTGCATGTTACAAAGGTCACACTGGACTAGACCTATGCGTTTCGAACCTGCTGGCTCTTATGCATGGTATAAAGGGCATCGAACAGCCACAACACAAAAAATTCAGATGACCAATTGCAACACCCCTGTCGATGCAAAGAGTTAATAGGTGTTGGTCCCTCTCCATGTCAGGGGCTGCCTGCTGAGCCTGATCACCTCACTAGGGGATCTCCAATATGGAAATCTAGTATCAGGATGAAAGTGGCAAATGCCAGAGGCAAATGATTATATTTCCTTGTTAAATACTACCACAAGGCAGAAGAATATGGGCCATGCTGGTCCTGTACAGTAGCTTTAACAGAGCAGCTGAGAGGAATAAATACCCAGCCAAAAACAAGTAATTTGAACTTATGCATCACATCAAAATAATTCACTGTTCCATAATTTAGTGTTCACTTTAGTTTAGTTTTATATATGTGATTTTGAAGACCCTCTACAGGTCCTTTACTACTGAAGGTCCAGGACAATTTGCTATCTATATAACTGGGTCCTGGTAACTTATAGTAAACCTTTTTGCATGCTTTTTTGTATCTTTTAATTCCACCCATGGATACATTTACTTGTATCTACATATCCTCCTTTTTGTCTAGAGATTTCTGCTCAGCTTGAAGTGATGAAATTCTATGGTGTGGTGTTGTCACTGCCATCACCATGTAAAGCAGATCTATTCTTTAGGCACTAAGTTGTAATTAATGTCTTTAAAAACATAATTAAGTATTAAGGCCAAAAAGTTCAACCTTTGTCATAAATGCAGTTTGATTTTTAAATTTTCATTCTGTTATGTATTCTGCACTTGAAATTTCTACGGTCACGTTAAAATGGCAAAAGCAATCGGCTTATGCAATTTCAGGTTTTACAACAGAAGGAATACTTTAAAGTCCAGGGTCTTTGTTCAGCACTGCAGGAAAACAATATTTTTGCCTTTTCTCTGCTATCCATCAGCAGAACGTGGACCACCCTATTAGCTGATGTTAATATAAAGTACAATTCCTATCATAGACATTATTTAATGAAACTTTCGGATTTGGCTTAGTGTAATCTGCCAGCCTTTTATTATAACTCTTTAGTAATTTCTTACCCTGGTTACGAGGGCTTGATTATAAATTTTGGCTAAGTGTTATGCAGTGCTATTTTCCCCTGATACAATTGGCAAAACCTGACAGACTCTTGGGTATTGTGGTTTGCATTAAATGATCTCAAAAACTCTGCTTTCACCACTACATAATTTACAGTGCTTCTCTCTGTTGTCAGATATCCAGCACAGTAGTCAGCAAAGATTTACATTGAAGTAAATTTTCTCCAATATATACCCTGTAACACACCCATACTCCATGTAACAATTAAAATACGGCAGTAGCAGGGCCCAGAAGTGACTTTTACTTTTGCATCCCCAATATTTACGCCTCTTATCACTGTTGCCTGGCAGCACCGATGTATTTGTGTAAATCCAACCAAGGACAACATCTGTGTAATATTGTAACCATGAGCCGCGGTGAGACAACAGCAAACAGCAAGGTGAATGTTCACAATGATTTACTTCTATTCACCCATGGATTCACAATACAATGTATAAATCTAGATGGAAAACTATAAGTCCTAGATCATTCATGGTGAACCTTTTTGAGACGCTGCAAATCAAAACCAACTTATTTTTCGCAAGTAGTCAACATTGCTATCTAAACAATACCTTCACAGCTTTCAACAGTATCAGCACCCTTAGGAGACCAATACCTTTGAAAGATGTAGGGAAATCTGCATTACAACTGCAGACCCTTAGGGGACCCCTCCAAATAAGAAGCATTATGCTTCCCAGAGTAAGAGCTCTAATGATAGTCTGACGCTGTCCACTCCTTCTCATCTTCCTTTGGACCAGGGCAGCCTAAGATATGTCCCTTTAAAATAGCATTGAGTAATGCAAATTCTGGGCTCCCTCAAGTAAAAGAAGATGCTTTGAGTCCTGCCTGGTGAACTCTGTGACAACCATTGCGCCCACAGAGACAGATCTGTTTGCCACTGCCACATTTGACTCTGGTCTTAGAGGAGCAGCTGAAACCATAGACACAGTAAGCTCTTGCTCATCTTATTCTTTTTTTTAATTCAGTCTTCTTTGATTCAGTTTTTATCCAGAAATGTGATTATTTGAGAAGTTTGATTATTATGAAAAACAAATTGGCAATTTTACTGCTGTTGTGGCATAGTGTTAGGGTATTGACAGGATCAATGAACACAGGGTGAATGATCAAAAAATGACATGGTATGGCAGCCTATCACATAATCCTCTGTTGGTATAAACTGTCCAGTAGTGTGGAATGAGTATCCAAAAGAACACTAGAAGATTGTGTTCCTTCCATGACATCACAACCACCTTGGGATCATAGTAAAGGACCAGCAGAAGAAAATGTTTTCATAGTGGCCGTGTATTAACTCATTCATTGTGCCTAAGAGACACACCTCTGAGGACAGGATTTGAGGGAAAAATGAAAGCTGTGGAACTTCAACACTTCTGACCTTCAGACAGGAACATACACAATGCAAGAAGGAGTCACCAGCCACCTGGCAAAGAAAACAAGTGTCATTATCCATAATACCCATAGGGAGCAGTTTCCCAGGGATATAATAGATGCAGTGAAGGAATTTGGTCTGAAATCCCTAGCACTCAACTCAACAGTATAGAAGGAGTGCTCAAATTCTTTTCATTCAACAAATAGGGCAGAAATGTCCTCTTTCCATCATTTCCTTATTAAAGGTCTGATTACTACAGGATTAAAGGAGGGTATATGTCTGGCGTGTTTAGGGAAAACCGAGTACCTCTAGAACAAAACCTCTAGAGGCATAAACTCCACTGTCAGACTGAGGGAACCAAACTAAGCCCACGACACATTGCGTAATTAGTCATAGTGGAATAAAAGTGATTACAGGCAGGTTCAATTTTAGATCTTCAAAGGAGAGCAACAAAGAGCCTGAGGCCTGAGGACAGGTGATCACCAGGGAACTTTACACCAGCACTCCCCCAAATAGTCCATTTAGGACAACCATGGTGGCTAACTAGGGGAAAAACTAGCCGGGACCTTCACCAGGACTATACATTGAGCCCTGCGCTACACAACAATGACCATGCCCAGAGTGGACAGAGGAGCAGAATTTATACCTATGTAGAAGGCTAGTGGAAGTTTTTTATAATCCCAATAGTGCACCCGCAAGAGCAATAGCTGCAATATCTCTGTCATTATCAATCTACCAGTAAGCAAACACCAGCAGAGCTGCCACCCCCTCTAGACCTGTAAAAGACAAATGACTATTTCATGGATTATGGAGATAAAACATTTATTAAATTCTTAAAGGTTGGACTTGATGGACTTTCGTCTTTTTCCAGCCTTATATACTATGATACTATAGCTAGGAGGGCAGCGCTACCAGTAAAAGGAGAAAATGCTTCTATCAATGAACTTGAATAGACTTCACTGGAGTAAGGCATGGAATAAATAGAGAAATTTAGGGAGAAAGATCATTTTAAAAAATATGAATTCATCCATATAGGTATAGGGGGGTAGACCCAGGGATTCTATATTAATTTCGAGGTATGCCTGGACATCCTGTGAAACATGGACACTTAGGCATTTACAGCGAGACACCACCTGGAGGGGGACCAGAAATGACAGTCCCAAAGCATTGTCAGCAGAGAGGGGAAAACAGAGAGACTTATCCTAATGGACACTGAGGCCCAAGAAGGAACTGAACCGATCAATAAAGGAAAAGAGTGACAAAAGGGAGGGGACAGCATCTTTCAAGTATACTAAGGTGTCATTTGCAGGGAAAATTTCTCAACAATGGGGCCACGAGCGATACCATGTATGTCACCTTACTGATGAATCTCCAGGGCATGGGGCTATATGGCAAGGGCAAAGAGGAGCTGAGATAAAGGGCAGCCCTGCCTTTTGCCATGGGCCATGTGGATGGGTTCATGGATGTAAAGGTTAGTTCTGACTCTGTGCCTGGGTGTATGGTATAGGTGTTTAACTAGAGCAGTGAACCGAGGGGCAAAGTAGCCAGACGCTCATTTCTAATTCTATGTTTGGGTGGCTGGACTATCTGGTTCTCCATGTGTTGCTTCTGGTTTCTTCCTACACTCTTAGCTGACAGGTTCATTGGTTTCCTATGGAATTTACCTGTTTCTTTTTATGTCTTTATTAGATTGTGTTACAAAAAGAAAGGGAGAATAAGACAACCTGTGTACATTGCTGAACAATATGTGGGTGCTACATAAGCAATAGCAGAGAAAGCAAATTAGAGGAAATCTGACATCAAAATCAAGCATGGTAATCCAGGGACACATACTTAAAGACCCACTTTAAGGCACTATAACTGTGGAAATCTTCTTATATATGTTGGCAATGGTCCCCTTCCTTCTAAAAACAACTTGTAAAATTATGCTAATGAGTCAGAAGGGGTCAAGGGGGGCGTTACCAAAGTCTCTTTGTGCTTATGCTTACACTGTCCAAGGAGCACTTTAATTCTTCTATGTGCTGAAAGTTCTTCTGCTGCACAGCAGATAGAGGGAGGGGATGAGTACTAAGCAGGAGAAGGGGGGAAGGTGAGATAGAGTAACATCCTGTGAGGCTCATCATGTAGAGGCTCTGGTAACACCCCCAGAGCCCTTCTGACTCATTGCCATAATTATAAAGTAGATTTTAGAAGGAAGTGGGCCATATATAACAAATATAAGAAGATTAACACAGTCTCAGTGCCTGGATCTATGAGTAATTGTCCCTGGCTTATATTGCAATGTGATTTTTTATGGTTGATTATTTAAGAAACCACAGATGTGTGTATGAGCCCATAAAAATACATGGGGGCATGCTCTAGCTGTTGAAACCTAGCACAAAGACATTGTTTTAAGTCTTGTGCTAGAATGGTTGTGTATAACTTTGTAGAAAGACATGGACTTTAAAGCTGGTTTTTATTAAAGCAAGCATCAAATGATTATACCCTATAACAAGCATGTGTAGGGAAAGAAGATTACCAAGTATATATTAGGAGTAAAACCCTAGGTAAAAGATCCTGATGACTTACACAAAAAAATCAGGTTTTATATAAATTTAAAGACATTCTGAGGTTCACGGATGATAGATACTTTTCATTTCATTCTCTGAACAAAAGCAAACGCTATATACTCTTACAATGTACATGTTACAATAGAATATTCTGAATAGATAAAAATCAATACAAAAAGCAGGCCAATTTTGCTCAATGTCTATTGAAACTGTCTGCAGATTATGGCCTTGTGCTTGATTATCCATTTACTTCCCATACAGTCCACTGGCATCGCACCGTAGTTTAGGCGCTCCATTTTGTCTGTGTAACCTTTACCTTCACCTGAAACTTTAATTCTTTAGTTTCAGGAAAAAATAAATGCAATAATATGATTCTTTTATCAGTATAAAACTATTCCAACACAAATAAATGTAATATTCAATTTGTGGCGCATGCAGTAGGTCAGTCTCACTGGTGTACCTAACAATTGCAGACGGCACAAACGGCACTCTCTTCATCCATTATACAAATAAGCATGCTTGTATAACTATATTCCATATAGCATCTCCATTCTAGTACATTGTATAAAAGAATCCAATAAATTATTTTTTATGTTAAATACAGAATCTGCCATTTCAGATTGTTTCCTTAGAACATGTCAATTTATCAGGTTTATGCCAGTTGTCGCTTTCCTCTTAATCTGCTTGTAACTTTAAAAAGGATATTGGGACACATGTATCACAATTAGAGATGAGCGAACACTAAAATGCTCGGGTACTCGTTATTCGAG
>CM033642.1:212241050-212410695 GCA_019512145.1 Engystomops pustulosus
CCCCACAAGGGACAAAATTGTTATATTATTCTCAAAGCCAAATATCTTGAATTTCATACAGTTTCCCAGCGACTCCCATGTTGGTGGTATGAGTTAATTTGCTTCCATGTAGCCCTCTTTTTACTGCGCCTCATTTACACACTTTTGTTGGACTGTGCACTGTTTTTGGTGCTAAAATGGCACAGGTATTTAAGAAGTGAGTGCACTGGGATTGTGCTGCTTGCAACCCTTGCTTCCATGCAACACAATTTGGGGATGTACCGTTGGACAATCCGACTAAGCACAGGTTTAACTTTCAAATTGTGACGCAAGCCCTAGCACTTAGATGCACCACTAAAAAGATGGTGAACTCTGTTGGACCTGAGCAGGGAAGCGACACATGCAGGATATTGGACGCATGATCTTAGTGAATGGACGCATGGTGCAATACAATTGGACAATGCACTTTCTGTGAATTTCGGTGACCCTGTAAGTAAATGTGCCCTAATGTGTTTTCAGTGAAAAGTCATGACCCCTCCAAACCCAGTGGAATGAGACAGAGGCTTTATTCAATATTTATATGTCAACTTTTTACATGTTCTTTATGTTTCACTAGTTGCCACATTATTGAAAGGAAGACAAGGAATATACACAGAGAATGAGAGACGCCTAGGAACTGAAATTCAGATACGCTTCTTCAAGATTATGTTGGTGTTCATGATATGGTAATTATTTTCAGATTGTGAGAAAACAAAGAAAAAAAAGCTTTCTTAGAGGCTTTGATTTAGAATCAAATACAAATTAAGCATTAAATGTGTTTAACTTGCCTGTTGGATGCTACATGATGCCATCACAGGGCATGATCATCATGATATGAGGTTGTACAGGGTACGCAACCTGTCACTAATGGATGAGATCCCAGGCACTGGCATTTCTAATCCTACATGTATTGCCTAAGCCTTTGGAAAGCAGCTACACAGTATGCAGCCATACCATAGATTTAATGGCTATGACACATGATTCATAGTACCAGGGATCCAGATGATACAGAACGGAACCTACTGACTTTTAACAGTGTCTTTTCGGAGGTTCTGTCATTTACTCTATCAATGCTGATGGCAGTGAGGAATAGTCAGAGTAAGGCCCCATTCACACTACCAGAATGATGTATATACAACCGCAAATTTGCGGCCATATATACGTTCCCCAAAGACTTCCCCTGCATTACGGCTGGACGAGCACGCATTCGTCTGAATGTGGCCTAAGTGTAGATAGGAAGCTCTAAATGTATATGTTAATAGGGGCTCATCTGTCTCATATGTAGATTTAATTAATGTAAGGATATACATAAAGTTGTGTAAAATGCTGAAATTAAGGGCTTAATATTTCATTGTTACCTGCTAATAATTAAGTTACTTTGAAAAAAATGCTTTGTCTTTACCGATCAGGAGAGAGTAACTAATGTGTCCTTTCCACCACAGTTGATATATGTTTTTTTTTTATCTTTTTATCAGTTGGTTGTCCAATATTATCAATGAAAGCCTTTTGTTCTATCTGGAAATGCAGCCAAACATAAATGAAGATCATCTGAAAAATGTCAGGAATGCAGCACTTATCACATGGTTCATCATGGTAAGCCGCCCATGAATTCATTCTACTTCTATTCTGTGCTCCTCATGTCTTCTGAGGAGGTCACTGTTCTATATTTAGTCATTGTTTGAGGAACTAGATTATCAAAAAGTAAAACTGACTTTTTGGTGGAGAGTTACTGATCAAAATGGGTCTAAATTCTGGCATATTTTGCTACAAAAAAAATCAGGGACACACACTAACTGTGGGTTCCTAATAGGAATCATCAATGACTAACCTGCAATAAAATATCTGGGGCAGTTCAATTGTTTCTATTAGATTCTAATTGCGGGGGAGTTCACCTACCCATTGTGTAGCATGTGGATATGATTTGTGACTGTAAATCTATGTAGGTTAGAAGCTGGTGTGCAGGGGCTAGGGGTGCAGGGATGCATAAACTTTATTGTCATACTGCTCAAGGGGCTGCAACAGTAACCAGCACCCAAGATACACCAACTACAGTACAGCTCAAATGCAACCACAACAACCAAATTGCTCAAACCAGCCAATAATATTGATGGAGACTCCCTTAGAGCATATGATAATACTGGAGAGCCCCACAAAGCAGAAGTATAATACTGGAGACCCCAGTGCAGATGTAAAATACTGGAAACCCCTGGAGAGACTATAATATTGGTGACTCCCCAGAGCAGACTATTACACTGAAGACCTCCCCTAAAGTAGATGTATAACACTGGAAACACCAGTCCTATAATACAGGAGACCCACAGAGCAGACTATAATAATTTTACCCCCAGAGCAGACCTATGATACTGGAGCCCCGGTAGCAAACGGATCATACAGGAGACCCCAGAGCAGATGACTAATACTAGAGAATCCCAGACCTATAATACGGGACACACCTAGAGCAAATTAATAATAGAGGAAACCGCAGAGTAAACATATAATACAGGAGACCCCTGACAAAAACATAAAAAACAAATACTCATTTCTCCTGTCTCCTCTTCTCCTTCCTGCTCTACTCTGGACTTTCTCTCTCTTTCCTCTCCTGCGACAATGCTTGGGGCTGGCTCTGGTTCTATGTTCGTACTCACCATTATCCAGCCTCCTTCACCAATGAGCGTGGTGCAGGTCGCAACCCGTGGTTTGTGCCCCCCTGTTCTAAGGGGTTCTCTGGAAGAATTCAGTAAGTATTATGGTTGGCACAGCAAAATATCATACAAAGTAAATTTGGCATTGATAAGTATTTGGTCTTTCCAAAATGGTTAATCTTTTAGAGAGGTTCCACTACATATGGCAACATTTACTTTTAGCCTTTAGGGACACTTGTTTTTTGACAGTATTTAGGTGCACTGTACTACAAATACAATATCCTATAAAATATATTTTATTTTTAGGGCATACTGAATCCAATGCAGGGATTCCTGTTTACACTGGCATTTTATGGATGGACAGGTTGGAGCATAAGACTCAGATCTCAGCAAAAAGAAATCCCATGGGAACCTGTGTCCAGCTCCTCGGCCGTAGAGTCAGCACGCAATGGAATGATTGGTTCCTTTCTGAACTATCCTGGCTACATCCAAGACCCAAACAAGTCTGAAATGGGAAATAGCAACCAAACTGATGAAGCTCTAAGCATGCTTTCTGAAGGTAATGGGAGTATATCTCAGAGAATAACCAGAAATTCTCCAATTTACCAAGGATGGTAGTCGATGCACAATCCACAATACACAATGTTATTATATAATGGCAAAGGAAGATTAATACATTTGTAAAAAAAATTCACAAAAATAAATGAAGGTAAGAATCTGATTCATTCCTCTCATTTAAAACTGAGAAAAAAATATAAAAAAAGTACTTTTTTCTCAATATTTCTATAAACCTCCCGAATCCTTATGAACCTCCCCCAGTGCTATGTCTCTACTAGGAGACAAGATGTGGTTAGCCCATGTGACACAGCATGGGTGAGCTATGGTGCTGTTTCACTGAGAATGTGAAGGAGCCCAAGGCAGGTACTGAATTCCCCAAAGAAAGACCAGTATTCTTCCTAACATGACACTTTAATGTCACCTACAGATTTAGCCTGATGAAGGTCTATGTGAGACTGAATAGCAACTATTGTGTATCTGTACTCCGCCTGGTGATCCCACATGGTGGAAGGATATAATTGTATTGTCCTGTACTAAGAATTTGATGTAAATAAAGATACATTTTCATTGAAATAGAGTGTGTGCCATGATTTACAAGGATGTATTAATGGCACATGATATTTGGTAGGGCAAAGGGTTGCTAAAAAAAATTTAAAGGGGTTGGCCCTTTATTGATTTATTGATATTTAAAGTGAAGCCTCATGTCTTTTACCTAATCAGTAAGGCACTCCTGTCCATAAAATGGCCGCAGATCGAGGGTCATGTGATCTATATCTGTCCATGAGCAATTACCCTGCCAGGACATTACACTTATGTTCATGAATGCTATCATGGGTGATTGCTCTTGGACAGATATAGATCTCATGACCCCCGATCTGCGGCCATTTTATGTCTGGCTGATGAGGTAATAGACAGGAGGCTTCACTTTACATATCAAGAAAGCAGAAAACTTGGGGTTAAGTGGCCAACCCTGTTAAGTTAGATATTTGGCAAAAACAGCTACTTAAAATGGTCAGTAATTTTTATACCATAAATAATAGTCCAAGTAAATACGTTGTCTTCTATCTCATCAAATCTAATATCTAATTATCTAATTTGGTTCTTATTCTCCTCTCACATTACCTCCTAATCTGCTTTACACTTAGAACATTTTCTTGAATTCTGCTTTCAAGACTGGCAAAAGAGCACTGAGATGGCTGATTATATTGTGAGCCCCATTGGGGACAGGGACCGAATTGGCAAACTCTGTGTAGCGCTGCATAATCTGTGTGCGCTATATAAGTAAAGGAATCATTATTATTCTCAAATGACCGTGACTGTAGTAATCTTCTTAACAGCCTGTGAATCTGCAGCACAGAGGGGCTCTGGTAGTGCTCCCCGCCATCCCACCCAGACCCATTCTGGCTCATTGGTATAATTATAAAAGCTGATTTTAGAAGGCAGGAGGCCGTGGATAACAATTCTAAGAAGATTACCACAGGCATAGTGCCTGGATGTATAAGTAAGTGTTCCTGGTTTATCATGCATGATTCTGACGATAGATTTCCCTTAATAATAGATTAACATCTGTTGTCAGAAAGGAGTCTTATATATTAAATAAACAGTATTATTTGCCTTTTGCTGTATTTATAAACATATTTTAGACAAATTTGCAGATTTTATTGACTTGTACAAAACAAGGGCATGGCGTCATGGGGGATGCTGCAAAAAATGGACATGGCTGGAGTCACAACATTGGTTATCAAAAACTAGGCCAAATTTACAATGCTATTTTTTTGTTGCAAACCGTGCCAACTAATAAGAGGTATAAAATGAGACTAGACTGTGTAACAAAGGCAGTCCCCGGGTTACCTCCAGGATAGGTTCTGTAGGTTTGTTCTTAAGTTGATTTTGTAAGTAAGTCGGAACTGTATATTTTATCATTGTAACTCCAGACAAATTTTTTTTGGTCTCTGTGTCAATTGGATTTTAAAAATTTTGGATGGTCTTAAGAACCAGGTTTAACAATAAAGCTTAATTGCAGACACCTTTAGTAACTGATGTAGCTAATACGTTCCCCTTCAGACCACAAACACACCATGCAGCACTTATCATAAAGTCTTCTGATTGTGTCTTCACTGTAGGAGATAATGCACAAACATAGCGTAGCCTGTACTGATAATATCACCTTCTCCTTTATTACATACTCACATATAATTAAATGTATTGTGGAACCCAGGGTCAGGCGTGGATGAGCATCAACACATCAATGGAATTTTATGCACATAAAACGTATCTCTACAGGATGAAAAGAAGAATTGCCTGGCATGTTTATCTGAATGGGAATCTATTCTGCAGTTGTAGTCCTGTTCATTTCGGAACATTTAGAAGGATCTATCCAAATAATTTGTCTGAAAAAACTATAACCAGACGTAGAGCTCCAGTCATTTTTTAATATATTGTAGACACCATACACTGCTCTGGATTCTGGTTCTTACATTGCGCAAGAATCCAGAAAAGCCTCCCTTCTTAGGAGGGTAGAACTCTTGGTAAATTTTATTCACCCAGCGTATTCATACCAGTGTCAATCTCAAAGTTGGCTATCTGTGACGGCTTTTACAAATGTGGAATTAACATATGCAATGTTGTATATTAAGTAGCTTAACAGAACGTTTAGAATTTAAAAACTGCTACGCACATAGTAGGAAGAACACACACCTTCATTAATTGGTGGTACGCAACCATAGGGCAAGATTAATCATGTCCTGAAAGTCAGAAATTTCTAGTTGCCCCATGGCAACCACATCGCAGCTCACGCTTTCATTTTACCATTGCTCATGAATATTTTAAAGGGGAGCTATGATTGGTTGCCATGGGGCACTAGCAATTTCTGACTTTCAGACACTTGATAATCTGCCCCATCAGTGTATTATTATTCAATGCACTGTTGTTCGATCATTTATGTTGGTTGCACAATACAGAAATTAAAAACAAGGATAGCTCAGCATCTTACGAGTATTAAAAATGGTGACTCCAATGCTTCACGAGCCGCTAAACATTTTATAGACATGCATAATAAAAATCTTTCCAGCTTTCGTTTTTTTGGCATTGAACATGTTAATCAACCACTTAGAGGAGGAAACTCCTCCTAAAGGGGGCTTTCTGGATTCTTGCCCTTAACCTCCAGGTATCCCCACGGCATGAACTCTAAAATGATTTAGGGTACATTATTGATGTTTAACATGTATAAAATGTTTCTATATGCTTTATTTTTCTGTATTTTGTATTCAGAAATATACACCAAAGAATGGATTTGGACTGCTTCACACGAACCAGTATGTGATGTAGAAGCTTTTGTTGCTCAGGTGTACCATAGTGTTTAAGTGCTGTTTTAACTTGTTACCATTATACACATAATTAAGGTCCGCAGTGAGCTGAAACGCGTAGGTTTTCTGCCTATATATCCTGCACCGTTTAATGCACATGATGTGTGCTATTTTAATGGCATACTGTGTGGGGTTTTGGCCCAGTAGAGACCGGGGTAGCGGGGTCTGTGATGCAGTTCAGGACAGTGACAACCAAGTATAGTCCAACAGGTCTACCTGTTTTATTTCAGCGAAAAATAAAACAAGCCTTACTTCAGCCATCAAAAACAAATAATATCCTACCTACTGTCAGGGTGCTCAACCTAACCAATGGTTCTCTGACTCACCAATAACAAAAACACCTTGGCCTGCTCCAGGCACAGAGGTCAAGGGTGCGTGCATCTCCAGCCTCCTCCAGAGAGACAACACTTCCAGGCTCTCCTTCACGGCTTTATGTCAAACTGATTAGCTGCTCATCACCTGTGTCCCAAGGTGCTGGACAACACAACCTCCGCACTAAGGCCTTGCATAATAGCAAAAACCTAGGGGAAACATACCAACCCTCCACAGTTAACCCCTTCAGTGTCTCACATCACCCTCCCCCTCTGTTTGACCACCTGGTTGGGCGAACACTTTTGGCCCATCAGAAGACGTGGGTACGAGACAGGGCATCGTCATTCCCCATGCAGCTTTCCTGCTGCTGTTCCACGTGAATTTTGAAATTCTGCAACTATTAGGAACCCCCTTGTGACCCTGGCGTCCTCTTCTTGGGCTGACTCATCCATGTGATGGGGAGAGTGATCGTCACTAGTTGGTAAACTGTCGTCCTATCAGTAATACCTCAGGGATTTCAGAGCCCCATTTTAATCGCCAAGCACTCCCCTCAACTATACTATCGTTTCTTCTCAGGGGTGTGAGCTTGGTCGGCTCAGGATGTCACGGGATTGTTCCCTCACCTCCCCTACTTTGGGACATTACAGCCCCTAGCCCACGTCAGAGCGTCAGTCTGTACAATAAGGTCTTGTGAAGTTTAGGGGTGATCAGTACCGGTCCCTCGCACAAAACCGCTTAAGTAGCTGAAACGCCCCCTCAGCCTCTTCACTCCACTTTCCATCACCCCGCCTGCTACCCTTGGTCAGGTCAGTCGGGGTGCCGCTATGGTAGCAAAATCGGGGATAAATCGGCGATAATAGCCCCCTATATGCCTAGAAAAGCCCTCACTTGCTTCTTGCGCATAGGTCGTGGCCACTGCTGATCGCCTCTACTTTATTTACTTGTGGTTTTGATGACCCATCGCCATACGGTACCGCCAGGGTAACGGGCCTCCTTCCAGACTCCAGTGCACATTTTTGGGGGTTCGCTGTCAACCCTGCTGCCTCAGGGAGTCTAACCACTGCTTTGCACCTTTGGCCAGGTGACTCTCCCAATCGGTACTCTAATTACTATGATTGTCATCCAGGTAGGCCGAGCCCAACAATATCTCCGGTGAGGTTTTGAGCACGAGATCCATGAACCTCTGGAAATGTGGCGGGAGCCCCATGTATCCCAAAGGGAAGTACCACAATCCGAAAAAACCCACAGGAGGTACCACAGCGGTCTTCTCTTTGCCCTGTCGTAAGGGGGTACCTGCCAAGACCCTTTCTCCGGTAGGGTGGAGGAAGAACTAGCCTGTCCAAGTCGTTCTATCACTCGTCAACCCTGGGCATGGGATAAGAATCAAATTTGGACAGTACCTCAGTTCAACTTCCTAAAATCATGCAGAAAAACCGTATGGAACATCGGTTTGGGAATCAACACAATAGGACTCGCCGAGTCACTTTTAGACTCCTCGTACCACCCCCAGTCTAACATCGCCTGACTCTTCGGATATGGCAAGCCGGCGCGTTCAGCGACCCGGTAGGGTTTTTGGTGTAACCCGGATGTGGGGTTCGGTTATGATGAATGTCTGCTTGTGACTGAATACGTCCCGGTAACTTAGGAACACAATCACATTTCGGAGCACAAACTCCTTATCTTTCCTGAAATCTGGGGCCCTGGAGAGGGACTTTACTTCCGAGATCCGTACTTTCAGGCACCTTGCATCGGGTACAAACCTACCTCCGTGTCACCTCTTGGGGACAGAAGACGCTTTTTCTACTCCACGGCCATCAGGGACTTCTCTTTCCCTCCCATGGCTTTAGGAGGTTCCGTGGTAATCTGTTGTTTTCGATTTCCTCCTCCCGCGTCTGAGATACCTTGTAGGTTCCTCCCCCACTTTCTCCATGAACCTCATATGGTCCTTGCCATTTTGCCAAGAAAACTTGCTCTCAGACGGTGGGCACCAGAACTAGCACTCTTGTCTGCCTGGGTTCAAGGTCCTGAGTCTGGCTGTCCTATTGAGACCCTACGACTGGGCCTCTTGTGCCCGTGTCATGTGTCTCTTACAGGGCATTACCCCCCGCGCTATTGGCGTCCTGCATAAGGAGACTGTTATCATCACACTACGGTGGGGGGTCCTCTCCTGTTACCATGGTCTCCTTGGCTACATCCAAAGCCACGTGGGGTGAACGGCCATATAACAGCCAAGGGTGAGAAAACCCGTGGAGGGACTGGGGAAACATTCAACGTATGGCAAACATCAAATAGGGCAACAAAACAATCCCCGTCCTCCCAATTTTGCTGACCACCCTCTTGTAAGCACTCCCTTCAAGGTCCTTATTAACCTCTTGACCAGGCCAATCTGTTTGGAGGATGATACACATAGGTGTGGAGCTGTTTTACCTGCAGTAACTACACAATCTCCTTCATTACCCGATTAGAATGAGAGTGGGGTACGGTCGTTCACAGATTTCCTTGGGAGGCCTTGTGGCGTGAGAACACCTGGAAAGCTCCCTAGCAATATGTTTTGAGGGGTGTCCTTAATGGTTATCGCCCGGGATCCGGTGCGTATTCCATATACTAGGATGTATTGGTGCCCCTTGAGGGATTGGAACTAGGGGCACACAGATCCATTGCATCCGTCCAAATGGCACCTCTATGATTGGTAGCGGACCAAGGAGACTCCTAAGTGGGAGACCGGGCAGTAAGTTGACAATCGGTTGCAGGCGCTACAATACCCGGTTTACCTCTTCCACCCACCCGGGCCAGAAAAATTGCGCTGCAGATCCTCTCTGGGCTTATCTCAGCACCTAACGGCCCTCCCAGCACATGGTTTTGTGCCAACTCTAGCACCAGCCTACGGGTGAGCTTGGGGTATACAAGTTGGCTCACCCTCCCATCACCACTGAGCTTACTCTTCACCCTGTTAAAACAGTTTCCCACAATCACAAACCATTCGGGGTATATTGCAGCCCTGTATTGGAGTACCCCATATAACATACACATTACTCGCCCTGCTTGTCAAAACAAGGTAGGGTCCTGGAGCTGTGCGCCCAAAATTTTCACGGGAAATACTCAAAGTACGGCACTGTCCGCCACCTCCTCGTGGCCCTCGACCTCACCAGTCTAGGACTCTAGGGAGAGACGATTCATCACATGGGGTCACCCCTCTGCTGGTGTGGGTACATCGGCCTCAAAGGGTTCAGGGGCCAAGGCCGGACATACCTGATGTCCATTGATCTGAACCAGCACCTGGAGTGGGTCTTCTCTCCAGAGATCCCAAAACCCGGTAGATCTCTGCCGATAATGCTTCTGAAACAGGGTCCCCACCACCCCAAACTCATGGGCAATGTACCCACAAGGGGTATGAGGTTGATGACAGCAGTGGGATATTCGCAGTGTACCCATGTAATCCACAACACTCCCACTGCTCCGCCACACCTGTATAGTCCAGGATCAACCAAAGTCCCCAGCACCAGGTGTGACCAGACTCCTTGAGTCTACAAGGTTCCACTGTGCTGTGACCACCGACTTGTGGACCATTGCACACTGTGGGTTCTGCATTCCGGCTGACCTCAGCGCCGCAGAACGCGACCGGGCAAAACAGGACACTCGCCGGTCTGGTTGCAGTACAGTTGGCTCCCACTGACGTGGACGTTGGAAGCAATAGGCCCATTTCTCATGGCACCGCAGCACTGGATACGGCATGAACCTCTGTCACGAGCCTTACTGGGTTTGGGTATCCACGGCCCCCAATGAACACCCCCACAACTGACATGTCTCCCCCTTTTCCGCGTAGCACGTCTTACCAGCTGGTTGGTTTACCCGTGTCCTGGCACTGTTCATGTGGGAGAGTTAAGTGAAGTCCTTGCTGTAGCCACGATACCTCCTACTAGGGACAAACGAGCTCCTCAGCTTTTTGGGGACCGGCCTGTCCACCCACCGCTGGAGTCGAGAGTGCAGAGACACGGGTGAACTTGTTCGAGGACCACTTCTCTCTCCCAACTCCATCTGTCTGGTGGTGGCAGTCCTCGGTTGTAGCCACTTCGGACAAGATGGATTAGGTCATTCATTGGGAGCGTGGCGGTAGTTTTTTCGTGAGTAAGCCCACTGTGGTACCCCGGCGGAGCACGCAACTTGAACGGTGACCCCAAGACGAGACCCAAGAATCTTCCCGCCTTTAGACGGGAGTACTTGTGCGCAGCCTCCGTTTTCACTCAGGTCGTAGTCGTAGTAAGAGCCTCTGCGGACGACTGGTCAGACGGTGCCAGATAAATCTGCCCCCTGCTCAGCGTGTCGGCCGTAACTCCTCCGCTCAGCTTACTCGCTCGAACACAGATGATACGCCTCCAACGTCGTCGGTCGTCGCCCATTTTGTTTTTTGTAAAGCCTTTTTGACTGCAGACCCGTGCGGAACGAGGGACACGGGGTACCTTGCAGACCAGTATGGGACCCCTCAGTAGTCGTCGTTGCGGTGCTGCCTAATGCGAAAGCTTCTCCATATCGCATGGAACATGGCTCGGGACCTCTTCCTGATGTGGTGGGACCTCTCTCTCCTGCAGTCTGGAAATGGCTTGACTGCGGCGGTAACCTCGTCCATCCTGCTGCTGGAGCATGGCTTGCTGCAGCTGCCGATTAGCCTGGCTGGATCTTCGGCTGCTGCCCCGATTAGCTCTGGCTCCTCGTGCAGGTATTATATAAGTCCTCCATCTGCTGTATCCTGAACTTTGCCTGCTTTTCACACAGTGAATGCAATGTGCAGATGTATCAAGCCTTTCAGGTGTATGTCTTTTTTGAACTGCCCGCAATCCAAGCACCATATGTGGGGGTTTTGGCCCAGTAGAGGAACCGTGTAGCGGGTGCCTGGAATCGTCACCAGACAGTGACAACCAAAAGTATAGTCAAAAACAGGTCTGCCTGTGTGTATTTCAAGCAGGAAAAATAAAGCGCCTTTAATTCGGCATCAAAAACAAAAATACTCCTAATCCACCCTCAGGGTGTAACTAAACAATGGTATCTTGACTCACCACTAACACAAACTCTTGGCTGCTTCCAGAACAGAGGGTCCAAGGCTGCGTGCTCTCCCGCCTCTTCCGAGAGACAAACACTTCAGCTCTGTCAGCGGCTTATGCAAAACTGATTAGCTAGCTCCCGATCACCGTGTGCCAAGGTGTCTGACCAACACAAACTCAGCATAAGGCCTTGCAAATAGCAAAACCTAGGGGAAACATAAACTCGCCCATGACAGTGATAACCCCTCAGTCTATAGTCTACAATACCCAATAAAGCGATTTTGGATTTTATATACAAGTGCTCCGGCTATTTCCATCTTTCCTAAAAAAAATCATTTTTTTCTGCTATTTTAACAATGGGTATCTCCATCTCATGACACCTAGAAACACAATCCTTCAATATTAAAGGGGAGGTTCTCTTGACAAAAGAATCGTGTTTCCAGGTACGACAGATGAAAAGATATAGCTATCTGAAGCTATATAGCTAAATAGCCATTCACAGCCAAATGTTGTGAAGAGGGAGCAGCAATAATCTGTGTCATGGCTTCATTAATGAGAGACACAATGATGAACAAGTGAATCTAATGTAAAAAGGAGGGGTGGTGTATTTATAGTTAAAGAATTACATTACTGCATGTAGGGAAATATTCTGGTTTGCAATCTGCGCAAAGATTTTCCCATAATCCTAAACAAAACCCGCATTTTTGTATACATATTTTGCTGCAATTTCCTATAAAATTTTGCTTTAAGAAGTTGCTTTTCTGACACCTTTAATGCTGTCTTTCTAGTGAGGTAAACCTCAGAACCCAAAGCTTGAGCACTCTTAACTCCAAAATCAGCTAATAAATGCACCCTAATGTTTTTCTCCACCCTTAGGCAATCGGCACACAACCATCGTTAGTCTATCAGAAAAAGACATGACGGGACTCCGTGAATCATAGTGATTTATTATACAAGGAGTCCCTTCTTACTGCTCTTACTTTGATTACAGTTCAATGATTCTGTTTTGCAAAGAAGCAGGGTTCCTAACATCATATAACACTATGATGCATGGAGTCTCATTCTCTGGACTGTGGTTGGTCCGTGAAATGAGACCAGTGCATAGCCCGTTTTTCATGGGCTGACTACGGTCATTTGTAACCAGCCTTTATGTACAAGGTATCTGAACTACTTAATATGTCTTTTAACCAAAAAGCTTTATTTATAAGAGTCAAATATCATGATATATCAATATGCATGACTCGCAATAACCTTTTGTGGAATATAAAATCCGATGCATAATCTTGAGAACGTCCTGTGATATAATGGTTATATGACACGGTCTGCATCTGTAGGTTAGGTGTAAGTCATTTTACCACCTTTTTGATGTCATAGTTTTCCACTGATTCATCGTCAGCCTCTATGTCATGAAAATCTGGCACTTCATTGGATATGTGGATTTCAATTGTACTAGCTTCAGAACCTAGCAAAAACAAAAGAGACTGCTATTCAGGAAACCAATCACCGAATTATTAAAAAAGGTAAGTGTATGTCTACAGTATGACATAAGCCACTAACATGTCATCTATGGGGTTTTCCATTGTTACCCCAGGGTACCAAGGACGGGGGAAAAAATAACATCTGTTTACCTCCCTTCAGCTTCTGGTTTTGTGCTCTGTGCCACAACATAGGTTCCTTGTGGTTGTGAAACCCGCTCCATCCAATGAATGGCAACAGTGGACCAAGTTAAACACTGGAAGTGAAGTCCTTGGAAAAAGTATGTGATGTCCCAAGTAAGAGGAGATCACTTTAATGAGGTAAAACCAGACATACCAGAGCAATGTAAGAACCAGAATCCAGAGCAGTGTATGGTATTTACAATCTATTAAAAAATGACTGGAGCTCTAAGTCTGTTATAGTTTTTTCAGACAAATTATTGATAATCCTTCTAAATGTTCCGAAATGAACAGGACTACAACTGCAGAATAGATGTCCCATTCAGATAAACATGCCAGGCAATTCTTCTTTTCATCCTGTAGAGATACGTTTTATGTGCAAAAATTCCATTGATGTGTGATGCTCATCCACCCTGACCCTGGTTCCCAATACTTTTAATATATGTGATATATAATAAAGGAGAAGTGATGTTTATCAGTACAGGCTACGCTATGTTTGTGCATTATCTCCTACAGTGAAGACACAATCAGAAGCCTTTATGAGAAGTGCTGCATGGTGTTTCTGTGGTCTGAAGGGGAACGTATTCCGCAGTTGGAGTCCTGGTGATTTTGGATCTTTTAGAAAGAACTATCCATATAATTCATCTGAAAAAGCTATTACCAGATACATAGAGCTCCAGTCGTTATTTATTGATTGTAGACTTATGGACTTTCTGGAACGGTTGTGAACTGAGTAGCTCTATGGTTGGAGATGGAGTATGGGTATGTGTGAACAAATACATGGATGTCTTTTATTTTTGCTTACCATGGCCCCTAAGGTTTTACAGCTTTTAGGAAAACCCCTTTAAGGTGAAAATATTTTTACATGGGACCTGTCCTTTTTTGTCCAGTCTAGTAGTAACCCACCCAAATTACCTCATTGATATCCAGTGACAGTACAGTACATCTATACAAAATTATGTAAATGTCTTCCATTTAGTGCCATGGTGAGTGAGCATCAAGTATTTCTCTGGAGATCAGCACTTTCAGAAGACTACAAATACAGGAAAACTAACCGTGCATGTTAGAAAATAAGAAAAAAGATTATTATTAATTGTTGGGAACAGGGTGCAACAAGAGGCAACTTAACAACTGGATATAAAACATCAATAAAGATCAACTGAAGAAGGATGTATTCTTGACTTGGGTATATTAACAGCTTCTAAACCAACCAAGCAGATTGTTTAGTCCACATAAGTAAAATACCTTAACTCCAGGTATCCCCACGGCATGAACTCTAAAAATGATTTAGGGTACATTTATTGATGTTTAACATGTATAAAATGTTTCTATATGCTTTATTTTCTGTATTTTGTATTCAGAAATATACACAAAAAATTGATTTGACTGCATTTACGAAACCGGATGTGACGTTAGAAGCTTTTGATTGCTCAGGTGTACCATAGTGTTTAAAGTGCTGTTTTTAACTTTGTTACATTATACCATAATTAAGGCTCCGCAGTGAGCTGAAACGCGTAGGTTTCTGCCTTTATAACCTGCACCGTTTATGCACATGATGTTTGCTATTTTAATGGATACCCAATAAAGAGATTTTGGATTTTATATAGAAGTGCTCCGGCTATTTCCATTTTTCCTTGGATTCACTCTGCATGCCAGACGCCGTTGCAGCACTAACCTGGAGAATCCCGATGCACAGACCGGCCAAGGGAATGTGAGTGCGCTTTTTAATATTGATTTGTAATTTTTATACACTGCACACCCAAATGTAACCTTAATAGTGGATATCTCTGGTTCTGTGGCACCTAGAAACATAATCCCAGTAGGATATTAAAAGGTAGATTCTATGTGTTTCTATGTGTCACGGTTTAGAAGAACCAGAATGGAGAAGGAGCCATAGAGAGACAGAGCTGAGAGTTTGCACAAGTACATGCACACTCTGCACCTATAGCTAACCCTGGGGAAGGGTGACAGATTTATGCTGTATGCTGTATGTTTGTAACATATTTTGGTAAAGGTTCATTCAGTTTTACTACTTACTAAAAAAACTTTATTGGGGAAAATGACTAGGAAAAATGACTGGAGAAAAAAATTTTCATTTCTCACATTTTTAGTCATTTATCTTCTTATTCTGTAAAGAAAAACATGTTATTAATAAAACAATGCTATTAAGTTAAAGTCTCACATGTAATGAAAACTAAGTCAAAATATAATATGTAAAGCTGTTCCAAATATAGCATAAATTTAAAGGAAACACGTTAAGGTAGATCTGATGGTAGGTTCCCTTCAATAACCTAAACTCTAAACTATGCTTGCCTAACCATATGACAATGTCTAACTAATGTCTAACTTTTCTAGAGTTGATCTATGTAATATACAAATGTTTTGGAGATGCTACTGGGGTATGGAGTAGAGCACAGAACTCCTGTGGCTTGCAGGTAGCCAGGAACGGCAGAGGCTAATGGGGTTTGGAGTAGCCTTTGCTCCAGATCCACGGAGAGCCTACCCCCCACCGAAGTAGCCTGAAAGATTTGTATATTAGATAGATAAACTATAGATTAGGTTAAACATTATTATAGGGTTAGGCAAGCATAGTTTAGGGGTTATTACAGGGAACCTACCATCAGATCTCCCTTAATAGGTAGATTAGATTAATAGGTAGATTCCTGATGGTAGGTTTCCTTTAGAGAAGTGCAGCACACAACTGCAAAAATTGACCTGAACATTCAGGTACCAATGCCTATAGTGATGATATTGACTCTAATTGCCAATGTAATGCTTTGCTTAGTCGCCATGGGTTTGTTAGCAAAGCAATAAGCAATACTTTTTCAAGTATCCCTAAACCAACCATCTATCCAAGATCTGTTCTGCCTACTGTGGGATATGGGGGCAGAGCATGGCACAGGGATAGCCATACAGCACTCACTCCATGAAGACACATATACATTTTGCTGCACTGATTTTATTCCTTTGCGTCTGAGCAAAAGAAAAAGATTACAAATTCTTGTGCATAAAAATTCTTCACATTTCTCTTTTTCTATGCAAAGCAATGTTATAGTAAATGGCAATATTTAAATAAAGCTGTCAAATATAAATATTCATTTTCATTGGTTTTCTAATGTAAAACATGTGCAAGTACAGCAAACTATTCCAGCTTCTGTGTGGTCAGTGTTTCTCCAAAAAATTGGATATGGTAGATTTAAAACTTGTATAAAAAACTCAATTTCATAGAGTACGTGGTTCACATACTGGTCATATGCTTCCACCTACAGTTGTATCAATGTATTGCATGTTCTACGTTGTTCTTGTGTCATAACTTGCATTTTCTATTTTACAAAGAGCTCATGTTCAGGAAAAGGGCTATTCCCACAAAGACAAGATTCTTAAATATACTCAGCATAACAAAATAACACATTCTCTAATTCACTGTTATAAACATAAATACAGCATTTCACAGATATAAATGCAACCTGCCTCTATCAGTCCTGGTTTATACAATTTCACAATTTGCCCCAGGATCCAACCATAAATCTTCAGATGTCTGCTCGATGCAGTGTGCTCTCTGCCTCCACCATTACAAGATGAGAAATCAGATAAGGTCTTGGATGGCACTCTGTGTGTATTATGTCTCATATGTAGCAGAGCTGACAGTGTTTGTTATAGACCAGATGTAGCAGAGCTGAAGTGTGTCATTCTGTGTTATATGCATCTCATGGAACTCATCATTTCTCTCTTATCTCTGATTTGTCTAATCTCTCCCTTTTTATGTGTCACATACTAATATAATGCTCAGAAGCTAAATAAAAGTATAGATAAAACCTGTACTGTGCTCCATCACAGGGCTCATAGCCTGGTTAGCTGACATCAGTGGGGCAAGTAGGAGCTATACAGGAGCACAAAGGGGAAGGCTGAGAGATGATCTGTCTGCAGCACAGACAAGTCACATGTTGTTTTTTTAAATGCACCCAAACCAAAGCCCAACCCCTGGGACAACACAGAGGATTCTGTCAGGGTGCAAAGTAAGTTATAGCACACAATTATATTGTAATGTTAAGGCTTATAGAAAGGAGAAAGACATTTTTGCACTGCAGGTGTGGTGGGCTTCTGTAACCTGTCTTTAGTTAAAATGAGGTCGTTGGTGATGGTTCCCTTTAATCTCTCAGTTTTAATTACATGTGCTCCATAGTATAAGGTAGAAAACTTGCTTTTGCCTTTTGAAGTTTCTTAATGAATATTTATATAGTGCCATCATATTTCACACTTAACAAATAATGGTGTAAATATACAGACATACTGTAATATAGACATTAAAGCTTTTATGAAGTATTATTTAACTGATCCAACTGTAGAAACTCCTCTGTCCTTCCTTTGTCTCGAAGCTTCCCAGTGAATACAATGCAGAATTGTTAGCCACAATTTTTGAAAACACTTGGCTGAACTGATAAAGTAAATAGGGAAGTTCTTTTATCCATGGAAATAGAAATCTTATTTGTTCCTCTTTGGCACCTTAAAATATTCCGCTTTCCACTTCCTCTTTAAATACAGCACAGAAGACCTTTACAGGAAAATGAGACTAAATGTCTTATTATTGAGGAGACACAGAAATTGTATTACTAGACAAAGCAGAAGAAAAGACAAAACTCAAAGAGGTTATCAAGTCTTTAATATACCTTGCATTTTTTTAACTTTTTTTTTTCATGACTTAGACAATCCCAACATTTGTATTTTTCTCATTTTTAGAATTAAGATTTTTAACATAAAAAATATTTGTTTTATTTTCAAAAAATACAGTGGGTTCTTTCTCTTTAAAAGTTCATCTTTCTTTTTGTAAAAAGCTTCCCCGGCGTTGCATTCTTATAAAAAGCATGTGACACCGTGTCATGAAAAGTGCCCTTAAAAGCTAAGCTGTGGAGGGGAAAACTCCTCAGTGCAGGAGAGGACGTTGCTATGAAAAAGCAGTGCTCTAGACTCCACTGATCTTATCAAGAGCATATAAGAAGGTAGTGACCAGAAAAAGATTTTTGCAAGGAGCAAAGTTAACTATTTCTTCAAGTGTGGTACTAACCAGCAGGTCACATTGATTTCAGACAAAAAAAAAAATTTATTCAATGGCAACATTGTTTCCATACATAACTCTCGGATCTTCCCCTCATCCACTACTTTGAGATGGTAGAAAACCACTGAACAGGTAACGAAAGCAACAAAAAGTAGTCTAGAAAATAGAAAGTGTCATACAAAGTCATGTAGATTGTTTAGTAAAAACTGGTCTTTGTAGGTCCTTTGGGAAAACTATACTGTCCAAATTAAGTTTTATAATATAAATTTGTTTTCCCTTTTGGTTCATCACAGCCTTATTCCTTTTCATTTTATCTTGACTTTCACTGTAATTAGAGTTTTTGGCACTGATTTTGCCATAACAAGCTACTCAAACCAAACATGTCGGTCAATCCAATAATTGGCCTGCTAAATCTGAGGCTGAAATACAGTAAGACCGGCTGGACCACCATCAACTCTTGAAGGATGTCTAGTAAATTGGGTCCATGAAGACTGTGGACATCCTTAAGTGTTCAACTTTAAGGGAGGTTCGGTTATGATGTACGTTTTGACTTTGTCAGGATTGTACAAAACCGGAATCTGATTTTAGACAGTGCACATTCGATGCTGGTCCATTTGAACTTTTTTATTAGATTATTGGCTTCACTTCCTAAGATCCAGAACACACACCTGGAAAGGAAAAAAAATGAACAGGTTTATGAACATGTAGGATATTTGAAGAAAATATGATGAAAAGCCTAAAAATATGACAACATGGTATATAAAAGATTTTTTTTTTAAATCACAGAAATGTCATGGACCATAAAGCAATGACCAATGCCCGAGATGTCTTCTATGGAGCTCATGAAAAACCTTTTTCTCCTTGGTATTGGACTCAGACCTTATGCACACAAATGTGCGTGGATTTTGTGAATAGAAAATGACTGCCCTCCAATGTAATTAGGAAATAATTGCCTACACTGAAAAGACGGGTAGGAATAGGACTTGCCCAATAATTTGCAGCGTCACAGTTGGATTGATGATGGCTCGATGCATGTACCATATCTTGGCCAAGCCCGATGGAGTTCAATGAGGCTGTAAGTTATCAGAAAATTACTTGAAAAGTGGGCATTATGCTAGGATATGCTCCAATTCATTTCTTTGTAGAGGGGTGGAAAGAATAAGCAATGTGAAAGGAGCAGTACATCAAAAATGGAACTTAAAATGGTCTAAATATAACATATATAGAGCATTTTCTTTTAATAGTTGAATGGAACCCATTATGGGGATTTAGGCCCACTAACTTGTTAAGCAGGCCAAGATGTCCTATATTCTAAGTGACTCGGCATTACATCGAAAAATAACTGTAAGTGGTAGGAACCCCTTCAGCTTTTATTAGTGTCCACATAATTTTACTTCAGCAGCTGCCTTCAAGAGTTGTGAGGAAGTTCATGGACTATGTATATCACCAAAGCCAGGAGGGAGCATCTTAGAATGACTTTTCTCTGCCTCTGTGATATGTTTATACAGCTTTGAAAGATCTATGTCTGCGTAATGCTCAATCACCCGCAATACAGAAATGTCATTGTCCTGGATAACAGGTTGGTGATGGTTTTGGTTCCTAAATTCACATGCAAAGTTCTCTTTAATTAAACTTTTCATACAAATACACATCAGCTGTGGTGTGATATGAAGATTTTCAGTAGATACCATATTGTCCAGTGATGATGTTAGCTGCTAGTTATGTGCTTGGGGATTGAAGCCACAAGCCATGATCACTGATTGCCCGTATTTTTAATGCTCTTGTCTTACAATATGTGTTCAATAATGAAAGTTTTTTTTTTTTAATAAATCTATTATTCAGTAATACTCACTGATCCATCAGAGGCACTAGCGCCTACTTTGTCACCTCTGGCATTCCAGCAAACTTCAAATATTCCTCCTGTCCCCCTGTAGCTATGCACCAGAGAGCCAATCTGCAGATCAAAAATAAAAAGGCATGAATCTTAAACTGTAGTGATACATTTAGGGCTTCAATTACATCAGACAACACATGTATATGAATAATCACATTCCACCTAACGGACTATTATAATGATTCTGATATGAACAGGAATACAGAAGAAGTGTGTTTTGTGGGAAGTGACTGTACTTTATATGTACATCAGATCGGTGAGTGCCATCTGTTTTGTAGTCAAATCGACGTTTAAAAAACGCGCTTAGCTATGTCCAAGGATGTACCGGTTTTTTTTTTTTTGTGACCGACCACCCACTACTGTCTCTTATACATACATCTACATTCCCTTCTCATAGATAAAGTCACTGCTCTGCTACATTCTTGCAACGACAATAATCCAGCAATGCTATGCTGTCTCTCACTGCCATGGCCTCCCGTATTGCTTCTGCTCTCCTCCCTCCCAACATGTATGCAAGATTTATAGGACAGCTACCATCAGTTTGACTAATGGTAGATGTCCAGCATTACATGCTCGTTTCTTTATGCACTAATCGGAACAGTTTTTAGTACATAAAGAAATAGCAGATTTGCTGCTAAAACAACTTTAAAAAATATGTAAATGAGCCAGAGGCGCTCAGGTGGATGTCGCCTGAGCACCACTTGGCATCGCTGGTTTTTAATGTATGCATTAATGTATGCCTGCTGTAATCCTACCTCCTGTTTTCTGGCTGGGGAGTTAGAAGAGAGCACAGCCCCGGTGTTACCACGCCCCTTCCCTCTGACATCAACGGCCAGGAGCAGGAGTTACTGGTAAAGCGGAGGGGGGGAGGAGGGGACTTGCACACATTAAAGGCTGGCCATGCCAAGAAGCGCTTGAGCTATGTCAGTCCTTCCAGCTCATTAACATATTTTTTCAAAGTCATTTTAGCAGCAAATATGCACTAAAACTGTTCCGATTAGTGCATAAAGAAATGAGCATATCATGCCGGGCAATTAGTCAAACGAATGGTATCTGTACTTGTACTATGTTTGCAATTGTTTTGAAGAACCATACAAGCCACTGTTATTTACTGATAGACTCCAAGGTTACTATAATCTTTTTTCACTTCCACATGGGGGATTACCTATAAGGGGTTCAAGTACAGGATTTTTGGTGCCAAACATCATGCTGCCACGTAAGATTCCGGTTTTGTTTTATTAGTAGCACATAGTAGCTGGGAGTCCGCTTAGAGATCTTGTTCTGGTGCCCAGAAGCTTAGCTTCTGCTTTATAGTAATTATCTAATATAGTAAAGGTACCCAAGGCAAGTGTAGCACATGTTGGGGTTTAAAAAAGTGACACCAATAAAACACATACCTGAGTATTCCATATATGTACACATTTGTCAAATGAGCCGCTAGCGAGATACTTTCCATCAGGACTAAAGGCTACACTATAGACAGGTTCTTGATGTTTGGTTAATGTATGAATGCAGACGCCTCTCTCAACATCCCAAAGTCGGACTGTTGAATCAAATGATGCACTGTAATCAAATGATAAAAATTTTGTTGAACAATATATACAATGTATAAATCATAATAATATATTGTAATCTCCCTCTGAGATTCATTAAAGGCGTAGACCCATATTTTTATGATTAAAAGTTATTCAATTTTCCAGTAGACTTTCTGAGCAAATTCCTTACATTTAGATTCTTCTAGACCAGCATAAAGATGGAAAAAAAATGTTTGTCATTTATTTCTTATTTTTATGCACTTATTCTTATAACATACTTACACGTTCATAAAAGGAAATCTACCATTTGTTTTTATGCATTATGAACCTAACGTACCTTGTGAATGCTGAAGGTAACTGATGCAGAAGCATATCTTGTTTAATCCCTGAACTGAGTGGTTTTGCTCAAAAAACAATTATAAAATTATGATTATGAGGCTCTGTTGCTTCTATGGCTGCCCTAGCGCTTCTCCTCTTATCTTCATTATGTACTTCTCCAGAGAATGATGTAATCACTGTGTTGTCCCAGACAGGCAGAAGTAATAAATCACTGTACCATCCCCCAGCTACTGTGTATAATTCACCCAGTTCAGGTTGATTAGTCCTGTCTGGGCAGTTCAGGAAGCTTCATGTAATGTGTTTATGAACGGCAGTCAGTCTGCACCCAGCTTTCCCAAAGTCCTGAATTATATAATTGTTTTATGAACAAAACCACTCGGATCAGGGATTAAACAAGATATGTTTCTGCATCAGTGTAGCTACAGCATTCTCAAAGAATGTTTGGTTCACAATGCATAAAAACATATTATAGATTTCCTTTAAGAAAGTCAAATTATAACCTAGAATCAATATTTATTGCCCCTTCACTTGCCACATGTGTCTGTACTGCATAGTACATGGGGCTCACCTTGCTAACATTATGTTTGAGTTTGGGTTGCTGGTTCCAGGACCTGTCGGACTCCACTTGATTGTGTAAATTTCTTTATTGTGGGCCTGCAGATCATGTACACACACATCTTGCTTCATGCTCCAAATCTACAAAGAAAATCCAGAAATGGTGTTAATTGGAAAAGAAAAAATCATTAAAACCATAAAAAAATCGTATGATTGAAGATGGATGATCCCAATTACAGCTGTGCCATCATCACTTCCCAGACTGCCAACAGTCATGTAAATTTATGTTTACTACATTGTACAGAGTTACTGAAAAATGCAATGGAGTTCTCGAGAAGTCACTGGGGCAGATTTATTATGCCTTCACCAGTGTTCTGGCATGTAAATCCCATAATCTGGAGTGTTTTCTGCCCTGTATGGTACTTTGGGCAGAGAAAGGGGCAGTTGAAAGCCAGCAGAGACTATAGTTGAAATCTCCACCAGGTCAGTCTTGCTCTCAAGAGGTCAGACCGGGCAGAGAATGAGTCCGCATCGACTAAGAAGCTTGAGCCTCTTTGTAGACCTGGGATAATGGGGGGATTTTTAAGACTGCCATTTAAAACACCAATACTAATTAATTCCAGTGTCACTTAAGCCCATTGATGGAGGACATGGGCCAAAAATGGTATCAGTTAAAAGTAATTATATTGATAAAATATCGATTTTAGTGGTACTAGACAGCTATGCTTATTAGATATAAGGCTAATGTTTGTTCAGCTAATACACTTATTAAAAAGGATTGGACATGTTGAATTTTAATATGGCCAAACATTTTGTTCTCATCAAAGAAATGCCAACCCCCAATTTTGCCAAAAGGTTCCTCATGTCTAATGAGAGGTTGGGTGTTCATCTGACAACTTTTGAAGGTTTATGGCCATCTTTAGGTTATATGTTTTTTGGAGAATAACCCAGAAAAATTACACATTAACTATCTGCATGCCATCTAGCTCAGTCTGCACAGTCTGTCCAGCACTATAATTAAAGAAAATCTGACCTATTTTCTGATCATGAGAGGACACTGAAGCCTGAATGAATTATATAATTTAGAGGAAACCACAAAGTGAAATCACATGGAGATTGTCTGTCTTGAAAACCACATCCTCTATTCATAAACATAACAGAATCCAACTGGATTTTGCGGAATGCCATAAAATATGTATTGTATGTGCAGAGATATTGGGGTTAGTAAGGACATAAAAGGTATTGTGCACCCTGAACTTCTAATATATAGATTGATCTCAAAAGGAATTTAGGAACCTTTGATCCTCATCCACATATGTGATATATAGTTTTTTAATGCATCTAAGCTAAGCGCTCCTTCTCAAATACTGTACATTAGAGTGTGCCCGATGCTAAGAGACAGTCTTAAAATTCCCTCCGTCAGTGTGCTGCACGCCAGATTTACTAATTTACTGGCAGTGCGCTCCTGCACCAGATTTCAGCTGTAGTTTCCACCGAAGGCTATACCAGGTACGGCAGCTGGGGACGTTCATGCCACAGTCTGCCCCTCTCCCTGCCCTGTAACATGGGGTGAAAATACCATCAAAAATTCACAATTCCTGATGGTGCACCAGTAATTCTTACTTTTTTCATGCCTTGTTATAATAAATGTACCCCATTTTCTGAGTAAGGTCCATAACGACTTTGTGGCCTACTTACACATATGAGAAAGAATTAATTTTTCTGCCATTTGAAACAATGGGGCACATTTACTTAACCCATCACTGGAGTTCACAGAAAGTGCATTATCTGACTCCAATGCACTGTCCCTCGATTCACTAAAATCATGCACCGATATCATGAATGTGTTGCTTCCCCGCTCATCTCCAACAGAGTTCACCATCTTTTTCGTGGTGCATGTAAGTGCTTGGGCTTGCGACACAATTTGAAAATTAAATCCCGTGCTCAGTCCGAATTGAATCGTCCAACGACACGGCCCCACAAAAAGGGTTGCATGTGACACAATCGTAGAGCACCCGCTACTTATATATGTTTTACCATTAAAGATAAGGCACAGTCCGAAAAAAGTGTGTCAATAAGAGAGCAAAGCCTTAGTAAATGTGCCCCCATGTGTGTTGTGTAGTTTACAACAAGTTGTCTGTTAAATTAGGGAAACCCTGCTACAGACTACCACTATAAGTCTTGATAGCGGTGTGTGGTGACATCAGCCATTAGTCAGAACACAAAGTACTTTATCATTAATATAATGTAAATGATATCTTGGATGATAGACGGGGAGGAGATCAATGTCTGCCTAATTAAAAACATCTATACATTACAATTTACTGTTAACTATTCTTATAGAGTGTCCTTAATTGGTTGCTATAAAATAAAGCAAAATTTTAAGCATGAACTCTAATACAATCCAATTGTCATCTTTACCTTTAATGTCATGTCATCTGAACATGAAGCGAGAAGCATCCCTGATGGGTCCCATTTAATTGCATTAACTTCATTCTAAAAGAGAAGACAAGGTGACATTATAATACAGTGGGATTATACTAGCTAGAATCCAGTGGAGGGCAGTCACGTATCACTTTACAGTACATTATACAGAAATCAGTTTCCTGCTTAGTGTTCACATACAAATCTACACAAACCTGTTCCTCTTTGTGGGCAGCACCTTGTCAGTAAATTTCCAAGGTTAATATAAGAGTTGCAATTGTTAACTGAAGGAAATTACAAAATATCTTTCAGCCAAAAGTGTAAAATACATCCTTGAAGAAGATTAAAGTTGTGGGTTTTATATAGTCAAGTCGGGGATTTAGCAATGGGAGAATGTTGGTGACATATAAAGGAAGGATGGGAAAATTTAAAAAACTAGAATAATAAAATAATGGGTAGATATGAATGGAACGTTAAAGGTGCAGTGGATGAATGAGGGAATTGATTTCAGTAAACTGATGATCAATGGAATGGCACAGTTTGTTTGACTGTGGCCTCCACACTTTCAGGCACAGAAGATATATAGAGCATCAGTTGGCTCCATGGTTGGCTCAGAAAAAAAAAACAAAAAAAAATAAAATAAAAAAAAATATATATATATATCCACACATTTATTCACTGATATATAAATTTCTAGACCTTCTCTTGTCCTCTACCTCTCCCTGGACATTTCTTATCTGAGCTGCCAATTCATACTGTGTACTGTGGAAGATGTACATTGTCATATACATATTATACTGTAGAATGTACAGCATAATATATTTATAATGGTACACATCCTCCATTCTTAAGTGTGTCAGGTGGAATGCCAGGGCCCCCTTACACTACAGACCCCATAGCAGCTGCTATGGCTGCTACCACTATAGTTATGCCGCCGAGCAGAGGCATCTCCTGGATACTATGAATATAATCAGATATGTTGCACAACAAACCACACTTCTTAGTGGTTATTCCTTCAATAACGTTACATTTTTGTAGAGAAGTTGCACTCAAATGCCAAAAAGAGCTAAAGGGTTTTTATTAGAGATGAGCGAGCACTAAAATGCTCGGGTACTCGTTATTCGAGACGAACTTTTCCCGATGCTCGAGTGCTCGTTTCGAGTAACGAGCCCCATTGAAGTCAATGGGAGACTCGAGCATTTTTCAAGGGGACCAAGGCTCTGCACAGGGAAGCTTGGCCAAACACCTGGGAACCTCAGAAAAGGATGGAAACACCACGGAAATGGACAGGAAACAGCAGGGGCAGCATGCATGGATGCCTCTGAGGCTGCCTAATCGCACCATTATGCCAAAATTATGGGCAACAGCATGGCCATGACAGAGTGACAGAATGAAGCTAGATAGCATCTAAAACATGCAATAATTGACCCTGACACTATAGGGGACGGCATGCAGAGGCAGCGGCAGCAGGCTAGAGAGTGTCATGGCGACATACCCTAAATGGACTCAGGCTTCAAACCAATGGGTGGCAGAGAGGAACCAAAGGAGGTGAGCAAGAAGCGCTCAAATAATATCGGTACATGATAAAAGTTTGCCAGTATATTTTGTGGATTACACAGCAGGGTGGCGACAAAGTTAACATGGAAGCCATGAAAACAACCCAAAATTCTGCCTGACACAGCTCGTTTGATAAGGGGACCCTTCTCTTGTCCTCTACCTCTCCCTGGACATTTCTTATCTGAGCTGCCAATTCATACTGTGTACTGTGGAAGATGTACATTGTCATATACATATTATACTGTACAATGTACAGCATAATATGTTTATAATGGTACACATCCTCCATTCTTAAGTGTGTCAGGTGGAATGCCAGGGCCCCCTTACGCTACAGACCACATAGCAGCTGCTATTGCTGCTACCACTATAGTTATTCCCCTGAGCAGAGGCAACTCCTGGATACTATGAATATAATCAGATATGTTGCACAACAAACCACACTTCTTAGTGGTTATTCCTTCAATAACGTTACATTTTTGTAGAGAAGTTGCACTCAAATGCCAAAAAGAGCTAAAGGGTTTTTATGCCATAAGAAAACATTAATATAATAAATAATAATACAATCACTGGCCTCATCAGATATTTGAAGATGACCACTGAGGCAAAGGATTCATATGAATAATGGGTGTGTCATCATCACTTCTAGTCAAGTTTAGAGCATGATGGGGGCCACAATACTCATGCATTTCTCCAAAAACTGTGACTGTCCAATAATGAGCTCAAAAATAATCTGTAAATCAGCATCTATGATGGGTATTCCCCGATATTTATGTTTTTTCTCAGACCTTGCTGCTTGGGTGCATTAGGGGAGCGCTATAACCAGTGACTACCTATAGTACTGTATGGTCTGAGGTAATCTAGTAGTACAACAAACATTTACTATGAATATACCACATACTTTATGTATATTTTTTGCAATGTGATTTTTGGACATTTTCTTATTAGTAAATATACTTTATACAAAGAGCAGAAACTCTTGTAACATTCCATTGACCAATTCTTCTTAGCTGCATTATCCCATTTTGGATTAGAATATATCTGCCCATCAAATGCACCTTAAACAAAGGCTCTTTTGTATGTTAAGGAACCCCAGTGTCCACAGCGAAGGCATTGAATTTCTAATATATAATGACATATTATGAAATTGCTTTTCTTGGATGGCCTTCACTTAAGAGCAGTTTGTTTAGTCCATTAGCTATTCATTGTCTAGCCCCTTCAGATATATTTCCATGGCTATTATTCAGTATTCTGCTTTATTACATGGATGATGAAATACTTACTGTATGTCCTTGGAAGGTTTTGACAGGGCGGTCACAACCAAGTCTGCAAACATGAATACACATGTCTGTGCTACAAGAGGCAAAGGTGGTATTATTCTGCCAGTCCACATCCAGAGCAGGAGCTATGGAGACAGCACAATACAAGATGTCAATGTTCTGATCTTATCTATGGGATCTCATATAGCTTTTATACGTTGATTAAATTGCCATTTTCTGATGAAAGAGCTTATTATTCTCCTGTCATTTATAAGACATGCATTCTGTTATAGTTTATGTAATAGCTGGCTTGACTTCTTCTCATTCTGAATCTGAAGGCATAAATATGGTCTTCCCACAGCTTGGCACAGAAATGTAATAGAATATAATGGAGCCAACTATGTCCCCCACACATAAAATCACTTCCTGTACTGTTTGGGATAAGGAATGCCAATAAATCAATGAGGCTTGTTAAAGTGTAGGTTTACCTTTGGTGAACCCGTGTTTGTGTGTTAGAAAATGTGATTTGCGGTAATGCTTTATTATATAATACTTTTTTCTTTATAGTGGCATAGATGGGCAGTGGTGAAGAATTCTAATTCTAAAAGCAATGGGGTAAATCTGAATGCAGAACAGCAGAATTCCCACCCTGATCAACATCTGCATAGATTTTGTATTTACTCTACTTGTTTGTGTGGGTTTCCTCCGGGTCCTCCGGTTTCCTCCCACACTCCAAAACATACTGTTAGGTTGTTTAGATTGTGAGCCCCATGGGGACAAGGACCAATTTGACATGCTTTGTGCAGCGCTGCGTAATCAGTAGGTGCTATTTAAATAAATAATAATTATTATTATTATTAAAGTTGGCTTGATGGATAGTACTGTTGCCTTGAATCAATAGGTTCCACGGTTTGTATGTGACCAAGGGGCAACATCTACATGGAATGTATATTGCATGTTCTCCCACAGTCCAAAGATGAAGAATTTAGAATACGAGCTTTTATACAAGCATAGTTCGGAGTACAGTAGGTTACCCTGGTTTTCTTTTGACACTTTGGGGGTCATTTACTAAGGGGCCGATTAGCGTTTTCCCGACGTGTTACCCGAATATTTCCGATTTGTGCCGATTGTACCTGAATTGCCCCGGGATTTTGGCGCACGCGATCGGATTGTGGCGCATCGGCGCACCGGAAATCGGGGGCGTGGACGAACGAAAACCCGACGTATTCGGAAAAACCGCCGCATTTAAAAAACAAAATTGTGTCGCTTGGGACGCGCTTACCTTCACCTGGTCCAGCTCGGTGTATTTCGGCGCGTTCAGTTGATTTTCAGCGCAGCATAAATCCCTTCATAAATCCCGTCTGGACCCGAATCCTGTTCAGAGAACGCGCCGCTGGATCGCGAATGGGCCGGGTAAGTAAATCTGCCCCTTTATCTGCCCTACCGCCCTCATGTCAAGCACAATTCACAAATGACAAATCCGGCCCTCCACCTCAAGGTTCACTACAAATAAGAATCTGATTCAGGTTTCTAGATTAAGTTACACAACCATAAGAGGCTCATCTTTTTTAGAGCTCTATTTCCAGACCCCACAATGGCTCTAAATCTTATGTGCCATTCGTACTCGTCTTCTAGACTCCACAATGATCTTGCTGGCAACATAGCAGCATTGCAATTGTCTCATTAAAGGAAACTATAAAAAAGATATTGCCTTCAACGAAAAATACATTTACATCCCTGCCCTAATATGGCTCCCGTAGACCTCTATGAGCCAATTCTGCATAAACCCTAAACAGTTTAGCCACTATTGCCACAGCTACAAGGATTTCTGTAATGGGATATGCCTAAAATATGTCCTGGAATGTCCTTTTTTCAGACACAAAACATTATAGTTGGTTACCAATAAATCTTTGCTTCTATATAGTTTTATAGAATTGCCTTAACCTATATAGTAAGGTATATACAATAAAAGCTACACATGAGAAAAATCACTGAATAAGCTCTCAACAGCCTGTGCATATTACACATGAAAGGAGCCAAGCAAAGAAATCCATATAAAAACATTCCTTTAAGATTTATATATTGCATGAAAGTCTATGATGGACTGAATGGAAAGTACCTTTTGAACTGATGGGAATGCACATAGCAATGAATGATGACTCTCTTAGTATATTGTATTACATATGAAATGATCAATTATTTCCATGTATAAATGTGGTACCTGAATGGAAGGGAAACTGTTGTTTGGCCTCTCCCGTATGAGCGTCCCAGATTATTGTTGTCTATAAAGAAAAATGCAGAAGAAGTATTATTAGCAAAATCAGAAATCCCATCCTAAGTATTCTCACCGTGCAACAATGCTATCCGGATAATTGCTTTTTCATCTGGAATATTTATGAGCTTTTGGTGAAACTGGCGAGGAATATTTCTTTACAGGTTACTCATTCTGCAGGCATTTCAGTAGCTCAGTTGTCTTAATCCTTTTACAGTTTAACCATTTATTCCATTGCAGAGGAGTAATCACAAGTGAATGTAGTTATTGTGCTATAACTATGGCCGTCACATCTGCTGTCATTGTCACTGTCATTGTCACTGTGTCAGGATGTCATTGTTGAACCAGAAAGTGCAAAGTGGTAAGGCAATAACAGGTCCCAAAGTCTTATACTCCCCGATGATACGGGAGGGACGATCCAAACCAATATGATGGTGCCCAAGCAAAGCCACTGCTGGCAGTTAAGGGGTAAACACTCAAGATTGGTAGCAGTACCTATTATAGGTGTTATCAGTGGGTATTTGCAGCAAACACCCGGCTTGTATGGATAGGGCTCAGGCCGTGTTTTCTGGGGGTTTTCTTCATACCCCCATTAATGGCCTTGTGGCATACTTGTGATGAAGGCTCAGATGAAACAAAACCTTTAATGATACATATTAATGAGACATGTTTACATGCTACAACCCTACTGAGCTAGAGGATAAACTAAAAATAAGTGGCTGTGCCCATGTGAACATTCTATATTTAACTAGGTTGTGCCATAGGTTTTTATAATTCCCTTGGAGTGGTGCACGGTCTGACTCTTAATGTGGCTCTTAATGGAGCCATAAACAACATGTAATAAAGGTGATTTTTAGGATGTTTCAATCAAAAACCATCAATTATGATTTTATAATGACCTACAGTTTACTATAATAACCTAATATATTTATAAGTACATAACTTACCTTATCAACTCCTGCACTCAGTATATAATTCCCCTTCTTGTTCCACTTTAGTGCAAAAATGGGACCTTTATGTTGACCTAAAGTGCTTGCCAGATTGCCTGTGGAGAAACACAGATCATTTACTTTAAAATATTTTGAAATATTCTAGATACTGTAGATAATAGAAGGCAGGCATTAAGGCTATGTTCACACTTAGGTAGGTTCTGCTATGAACTTCCATTATTAATAGCCTAATGGACGGTGACCATCCATACAACAATGTCTATTCAGTGTGAAAGTTGAACTGAAGACTTACGCCCAGATATATGAAAATTTGCCTCACTAATGTGCAGTTTGCGCCAGATAATTCAATAGTGGCGCACAGTCTTTTTTGAGATGCCTGATTTAGGATGTGCACACAGTTGCACCTTTAACGCCCCTAAGCACTAACGCCCCTTTAGATGCACACACAATGATATATCTAGGCCTTAGTGTTCACTTTCCGATATTTGTTTTAGTCATGCTCTCATAAAACAGGAGTGTAACAGAAACCCCCGAGTGTGAACTGGGCCTAAGAGTTAAAGGCAACCTGCCATGAGATTTAGGCCCACAACTTTGCACCAACCTACATAATTACAGAGTACAGTTGAAAAGAAGCCATATTCAATGACCTATCCTAAGGAGCTTTAGTTTAAATAATTTAATAAATATTTATAATTAATAGATTACACAATAGCTCTTATTAAACTACAAACATTTCAGTATTTAGAATTGTTTAATGTTTTTAATAATTTGAGGGCCAATAGTAAAATGAACCCTGTTATGATCTATTACAACAGTACATTTTTTACAGCTCTTAAGTTTGGAATAGTAATGTATAATGTGAAAGTTGAATGAACATGGTATAATAACTTGTAAGGGATCTTTTCTACTTTATAATTTGTGAGACATGGATTTTTGCACTATAAATATTAATAGAACCCTGTTTTCATTGTTCCCATTATTCATCTTAATAACTAACACAGCAGGACTCTTTAGAAATAGCAGAACGTGTTGAAATGAGCTAGTTGGAGTGTTAACATGTTGTCATAAAAACCCACATTTTATTATAATGTACAGTCTATGCATAATATTTATATATAGCTGACTATGCCGTGGTTTAATTACACCTAAACTACATTCCATTAGATCAGCTCTTCTTTTTATTATAAGTTCATTATTAGAGAAAATAAAGGATTTTTGGGATGGTAATTTAGCATATCTGCAAGGACTAAAGAAGTGTTCTCATGATAGACATTAATGAAATATATATGGGTTAGACCAGAAATGTCTGATAGATGCCGCTCTCACCTCAGCCTTGAGAGATTGGTCTTCTCTGAGGGGGTTTAAAGGGGTTACAGAGACTTGAAAAAAATGTCGGCTAATAATGGAGCCGTTCTGCTGCTATTTTCCATGCTAAAGTTCTGGGTAGTAGATGGGGGTGCTAACCAAAGGATTTGGCTCATGTGACTCCATGTCATGCTAAATCTTCCAGAATACAGAAAGGTAATTGTTTTTTCCAGTAGAAAACTCTCAAAAGAGGATCAAAATACGTCTATAAAATGTATTTACCATCTTGTGTCCAAATTCTTGCAAAGCCATCATAAGAACCTGTAGCTAAGAGTGTGCCGTCCGCCTGCAGGAAACAAAAGTAGTCAAAGCAATTTATTACTAGTAGCACATAAGATCCTGGCTTTCCGTTCTACACTCAATGTACCGGTACTTCAGCTAAAGCTACAAGAAACTCTTCTGCCATACTTAGTAATTTAACCCTTGGACGTGTCATGGATATGTAGAGGATTCATTTGGAAATAAAATAAAAAGCTTGAGATGTTACAGGAACGAATTATTTGAAATTATATTTGGTAAAGTATCTCAGGTCATTGTAGGGCATCTGTCCCTCTTTTTCAAGACAATGGGGGGAATTCATTATGAATGGTGTTTATAATGCCAGTCTTAAAAAGAGTCTCCGGACTCTTAGTAAATACGGTTGCAAACTCCACCAGTTCTGAACCAGATTGGAACTGGTGGAGTTTTTTGCTAAAGTCTCAGGCGAAAACTATAGTAAATGTGACGGGCTGGGCATTCACACTCTGGCCAACCCTCCGTCCGCCCTAGTCCGTTCCAACATGCTCATAGTGGCGTGTGGGTCGGAGAATGCCAGGAACTGACGGGGATGGGAAGATTCATGTGGTTTCTCTACCAGCCATAATGAAGCTCCCCCAATGAGACATTCAGCTGAATGAGTGTCAGCTCTTTTCTGCACTCAGAAAGTGTTAAGCTCAAGTTTTTAAATTTTCAGCTCATCTTTACTCATATATACTCATAATATCCCCAAACCCAATCTCAAATCCCAAAATATTGATAATTTATATGCATATCAATATTATAATTTTATATGCGTAATCACTAAGTTAAAGAGAAGGAGCAAAGTCATAGCTTGTGATTACAATTAATCCAAAGTCCAGACAATACTACCCTATAAATACTTTTTATGCCTTCTGTCATTCCAGTAGAAAAAAGGAATTTGCTTAGTTCTGGAAATAGACCATTTCATGTACAAGAATCTTAGCATCTTAGATTCATTTACTCACATCTATTCCTCCACTCTGCAGCTTACATACACGTATGTTCTGAAGTAAGGGAGATGGACAGTATTCTATTTACCCATTTCTGAGGACTGTTAGGATGGTAGGGCACATTGCTTGATGTACCTAGAATTGCTAGAATACCTGCGGCTACTCTTTCTGCCCTATTCTGATGAATATGTTTATGCATGCACAGGGTTATGTCTGCTACTACCAAATATCCATGGATATTTCCATCTCAGGACAGATGTAACACCATCAAAATTTGTTCATAATTCACCATTGGCAGAAACCCCTCCTTTTCTTTTTTTTTACTAGTTTATTCCCATACAATTCAGACAGTCAAAAATTTCTACCTCGACACATTAAACTAATATGAATGGACACCTTAAAGGATGGATAAATGAGGGAAGTTAAAAGTGAAAGCAGTACATGAGATAACATTCTGTAAAGACCCTCATATACATTAGATTAGAGTTCAGTCAACAAGTATTTCTCACGACTCCTGCTACCAATTCCAACTTGTCTGATCCTTATCTTCCCCAAAGTGTTATTGGGAGAATTAGGAGAGAGCTGTGAGTCCCCATACAAAACATAGGCCCATGCACAATAGACAGTGAACCGAAACATTCAAAGATTTTGAAGCCAGTTTTGCAACATTTTCCCATGAGTCAGCTCCATAGAAATGAACAGGGTAGCCCGTCACTGACTGGCCATGCTGCTGTGCTCATCTCGGGGAGCAACAAGAGGTCCTGGGTGGGGGTGGGGGTATATAGGACCCCAACAGATGTTCCCCACCCCCCACTGAGACCCCCACCGATCACCAAGTTTGGCCCTATCCACTTGTTTTATGGGAAAACTCCTTTAAGATGTCTACTACCAATAGAATATAAGTTACTTCTTAATTTTGCTAATTTAATTTAAAATTGATCTTACATGCTTACAGTGAATTGTGACATTCTTGTTTGATCAAGAGGCCTAAAGTTTTCCTGACACTGACATCAACGAGAGAAAGAATTGTGATAGGTGGCACACACATTACAGCAACAGTTTGCAGCTGACATCCTGTCCACCTACATAAATTTTTCTTTAAAATTGTGCACCCATCAGTCGCCAGAGGCAGTGTTTCAGCCAAAAAAAGCATAGTGTTAGCCATATACTTGTTACAGTTAGAGTTTCTATGTATCCAATATAATATAGGATTGAGTTGGTGGCTACCAGTTTATAATGTGCATTACAATAACTTACATTCCAGTCCAATGAGGTTACATCTTTGTTGCTTGGAACATCTTGACCCCCTTCTCGTATACAGTGCCGTAAAACTAGCTGAGTGGAGTTGCTACTACTGTTTTCATTCAAATTCCATATTCTTGCAGTTGAGTCTCCTGATCTTTAAAGGGTAAATATTATTTTAAAATATTATTCAATATTTTACGGAACATTATCCTTTTTTGTTTTCCATTTCATATAATTAATGATTTATGGATGTATGAAAATGGATAATGCAATAATCAGTAATAAGAGAACATGTACACTGTGTTTAACAGAGCACCAATGGGGTTCAACCTCCACCACCTTTTATGGCCTATATAAATTCCTGGCCAACCGTGTTAATAGATTTGCCAAATGGTCCCACGATTTAGTCACAACACAACAAAATTGAGCAACTTAATGATTTAATACATACACATTCAAATAAGGTTAGAAGGAACACTGAATGATTTAAGGAAGAGAAGGTTGGTTAATAGTTTCATTAATATCTACGTTCCTTGTAAACTAGCCAAAGGATGATTGAAAGCTGTCTCTAAATTCACAGATATAAGTAGGGCTTTCTATCACCGATAGGACCCCCTCCATGACAACGCAAAAGAAAATAAGTTATAAAAAAACTGTACAACTTAGAAGTTTTACTAAATCTTTCCCCACAACGTTACTGTATATATCAATCTTCTAAGCATCTACCTAACGTATGGACTGCTTAGGAAGTCTCAAGGAAATGAGTGAAAAAGTATCTAAACACCATATTATTAAATATACAAGTAGTAGCTGGCATAGCCCCCCAGTAACTAGATATATACCTATATCAGGTAAGGACAACCGCAACTTACTGCAGAATGTAGCAAAACTACAATATACAGTATGTCCTTATTTAATGATAAATCATTCAGTTAATTTTGGAATATCCTTCCGCTCAATGAAACACAGAGGCCAAAATGTATAATTATGTGCAGCATGCGCCACATTCTTGAAGACCGAAGCACGCAGCATGCGGCTGAGGTGCATAAACTGAGTGCACCAGTTATTTTCTGGTACACTCAGTTTAAGTGGTGTGCACCACATTACTGACGGACTTCAGACATAAATGTGGTGCACGATGCGAATACGCACTGGAACGCCCTTTTCTGTGCACAGTATCAGTGCAGCCACGACACAATACTAGCGCAGACACTTCATAAATGCAAGTGCAACCCGTGTACACATGTATTTATGTACAATCTATGCAAGAATTCTGGCATAAATTGCTTCAGAAATATGCGCTAGAATGCTTATAGCTTAAGCTGCAATTATGATAGGCACAGAAATGAAGGATGCGGCAATGTTGCTAAAAGTGAATTTAATCAATAACAAAAGCTTTATCAGCAATGGCAGATTAGCTGATCCCATGTAGGATTTAGACAAAAAATAGAATCTAAATAATGCTGGATGATAAACCAAATTATTCCTCAAATTAGTTAAGTTAATTTCCATCAGAATTCAGCACCAAGATTTTGTTGTCATTCACAATGTTCTGGTAAACTGAGCAATTCTTCTAGCAAACCATGACCCTTGTCAGATGAGTTAAAAAGTATATAAAATATATATTAAATTAGGATTAATCTACAAATATGACTTAAGAACTTTTTCTTTTACTTTTTTGTGCCAGTTGGCCATGCTTGCTGATGTTTTTTCTCTGCCATTCACTCCTTACCTTTGAGTTAATTTGGCCCTTTAAGAAACCATCAGAATACTTTGTGGTTCAATTTTCTACTTCAAGGAACGTTTTTATTGAATCCTTGAACAGCATCAGAAGTCTAAAAATGACTTTATAAAAATATGCTAATGAGCCAGAGGCGCTCGGACCTATGTCACTAATTATATATGTGCACACCCACTGTCTGAATTTTAGCCTTGTGACCAGCCGGTGATGGTAAATATTCTTTAAACCTTGCAGGTGTAGCCACTTGACACAATTTATCCCATGGAAAGATGTCTTAACAAAGGTTCATAGCTTGCTAGATCCTGTGAAGATGTTTCCCTGGTATTAAATATATGTGTATCTGTGTTTGACCCTTGACCTGTCTTTATTTTATTGCTTGAATCATTGGTTACACAGGAGTCCTGTCTGCTTTGATCTCGGCCTATACCTTTGACTCATGCCTCCACCTTTTCCCTCAGTATCATGCCATGCTTAGGTTAGCCTTTACAAACACTTTGATTGCATCAAGATGTAGGGACCTTATGGTTGCCCGCAGCAGAGTCCAACTTTGGGATAAAGAGTGAAAACTCGATAACACTTAGGAATAACCCAAAGTCGAATAATACTAGAATGCCAGCATCAATAGAATGTAACAATGATACAGGATCTGAAATGACCAACCCTTTCACAGAGCATGAAATACAGTTTTGGGGATGAAACTTATATCATGTTATTATATGGGGAAGTTGGATGTATTATATCACAGATTGTGCTTTATACTTTCCTTCCTTTGCCCTTTTGGTTCTCTCCCTGGGTACTAAAAGACATCTTATGGATGGATAAACCCAACTTCTATCCTTCCATTTAAAGCAACCATCATCTGCAGCACACAGATGTGGAAATAAGAGTAGGCCAAATGGTAGACACACTCAGTTTATTTCTATTGGGGTTATAGAGGATCTGTTTTATATTCTTGGGCGATATCGGGTGGATGGGATTAAATGCTAGCAGTAGAAAACATGTAAACATTTCCAGGCGGTGTCTGCTATTTGAACACATTAATGTTTTGTGCTGACTAGCCTGGGCGCTGAGCCCCCTAATACTTAGGACCACATGCGCTTATTCCATTCCTAATAACCTTAAACAACTTTAACTTTCTTTAATCCAAAACCTTCTCCCATTTCCTTGCACAGGATATCATATTGTTACCATCATGATTATCATAAACATTTGGGCACATTTAATAAGGGCTTTGTGACGGTTTTCTGACAGACTTTGCACGTTCTTTTAGGTGAAAACGGCTTGCACAACACAAGTATTTAAGAAGTGTCTGCGGCACTATTGAGTCGCACGCGACCCTTTTGTGGCACAAATCAGGGGGCCTTCCGGTGCTTGGTCCATATTTAACATGCAAAGTCTGTCATACACCCTATGTTAAAGGTGCAGCATAAAAAAGTTGGTGAACTCTGTCGGGCCAGTGCAGGGAAGCAACAGATTCATGATTTCTGCCGCACATTCTTAAAGGGGTATTACCATCTGGACATTTAGATTTGATTTAATTAATTTGCCATATGTAAACATTTCTTCAATAGGATGTTATTAAGAAAAATGTTCCTGTGTGAAGATAATTTCTCATAAATGTAGTCATGTTGTGGCTTCCTCGGATACGACCACCTCACATTTTGGCAGCAATAGCCAGAGATGCGCTATTGAGCTCTGCCTGACCACCAGGATTCAGCAATCATTACCACAGGATGGCTGTGGGTCCTGCAGTAACTCCCGGACATTACATATACAAAAACTTTTTGTTTCTTTGTGCAATCCCTCCAGCAGAGGTGGCCGTATCCAGGGACACAGTCTTGTTTCTAAGGGACCAAATAACTACATTTATGGGAAATTATCTTCACCCAGGTAAATTTTTTTTAATGACAGCTAATTGAAGAAATGTTAATATTTGGAAGATTAATGAATCTGGATATAAATGCTCAGACGAGAATACCCCTTTAATGAATTTGGCACTCCCAGCATTATACACGGGAAGAGCACTTTTAGTGAATTTTCTGACTTTCTTAGTAAATGCTCCCCATTGTATCAAAAAGCTAAATTCACTTTTACAGTAAAACTAAATATCAATGATACTGTTCCCTTTGTTTTCCACTATTTATACAATTTCCACTATAAATGAAACTCCTAATTCCTCTATATAACTTACCCAGATGCTAGAAGATCAGTGACTGGATTCCAGGCACATATGAATACCTCTGATTCATGCCCACGAAGGACTGTTGCTTTGTTTGGTGGAATCTCTACATCACCATCAATTTCCATTGGTTCTGCATGGTTATCTGCAAAATACATGAGAATGTTCACAGGCTATTTAATGGTTTTGTCAGCTGCTGGTATGGAAGAGTAATTTGCTCTGTATCTTTTATAACTCAATGGAAGAAGTAAAAGTAAATGAAAATGTGAAAATTCTGATAATGTCCTATGATAGGCAATGTTTTATATTTAACACACTTTCTGAAAACCTCTAGGATAATCACATCTGGAAATGTAATCATATTTATAAACCAATTTGAAAAAGGAACAAGGTTCTTAAGATTCTAGTATTTAGAAATGTGTTCCTATTCTGAAGTCTTTAAAAGGATCTTCCAGGAAAATGTACAAATATATATTTTTGGGAAAGTAACAAATCCCCACAATGTTATATTCTACAGGGATTAAATTAAATATGTGCTGATTTTTTAAATAACGTTTTTGCATCATCATAAAAAGGCCCCCAAAAACTCCATTTGATTATTCGTGAGAACATTGTAATCATGATCTTTCTTTGTGAAAAATAATTTGCCAAAGATGTATTTTAAATTATGGCATATTGGACAATTTAACACCTAGTTGCAAATATAGCCCTAAATCTAGCCAATATGAAAACACATGCCATACAACGAGCTATGGCGGATCTTCATATAGGCGATCTTCACTCAGGCCCCATATAAAGATCATAGGACATGCTTTGTCAGTTGCGCTGCTGGCACTGGCATGTACCTTTCTGACGGCTGGACCATAGTAATGGAGATCGGGTTAAACTCACTCAATCTCCTAGAGAGTATCGCTGAGCCCTCCCGCTGCTCTCCTCTCCCTAGCATTTCTGCATCACAACATGGTCTCTCCTGCTGCCAGCTAGGACTAGGTAGGGAGAAGTTTGTGTATGTGTCTGTGACTGCTGCCTACTTTGGGGGATATCTCTGTGACTGCTGCCTACTTTGGGGGGTATCTCTGTGACTGCTGGCTACTCTGGGGGTTATATATGTGACTGCTAGCTATTCTTAAGGGCATATCAGTGACTGTTGGCAACTCTCGGAGGGCACCTATGTGACAGCTGGCTTCTTTGGGGGTCATCCTTGTGACTGCTGGCTACTCTGGGGGTTATATATGTGACTGCTAGCTATTCTTAAGTGCATATCAGTGACTGTTGGCAACTCTCGGAGGGCACCTATGTGACAGCTGGCTTCTTTGGGGGTCATCCTTGTGACTGCTGGCTACTCTGGGGGTTATATATGTGACTGCTAGCTACTCTTAAGTGCATATCAGTGACTGTTGGCAACTCTCGGGGGGCAACTATGTGACAGCTGGCTTCTTTGGGGGTCATCCTTGTGACTGCTGGCTACTCTGGGGGGGGGATCGCACTGCCGGCAGGGTGGGCGACTCTGGGGGGGGGAGTATCTCTGTGACTGCTGGCTACTCTGGGGGTATCTCTGTGATTGCTGACTGCTCTGGTGGTTATTAATGTGACTGCAGGCTACTCTGGGAGGAATCTCTGTGAAGGTTGGCTACTCTGGAGGGCGTCTATGTGACTGCTAGCTACTCTGGGAGGCATCTCTGTTATGGGGGCATGTCTGTGACTGCTGGCTACTCTGTGAGACATCATTGTGAAAGCTGGCTACTCTGGGGCGCAACCCTGTGACTGCTGACTACTCTGGAGGGCATCTCTCTAATGGCTGGCTACACAGGCGGGCATCTCTGTGATGGCTGGCTACACAGGGGAGCATCTCTGTGACTGTGGGCTACTCTGTGGGGCATACCTGTGATGGCTGGCTACTCTGGAGGGCATCCCTGTGACTTCTGAATACTTTGGGGGCATCCCTGTGACTGGTGGTTACTCTGGAGGGCATCTCTGTGACTGCTGGCTACTCTGGGGGCATCCCTGTGATGGCTGAGTACACAGGGGGAGATCTCTGTGACTGCAGGCTACTCTGTGCAACATCCCTCTAACTGCTGGCTCCAAAATCCAGAAAATGCTGGCTCCATAAATCCAGAAACCTCTGATTCTTATGTCCCCTAAAACAAAATGGCTAGCATTGAAAAATTCTTATTTTCCCCAACATGATATTTCAAGTGAGACATCTATACACATGAAATAGTGACTCTCCAGGTTGGACTTCATGGACCTGTGCCTTTTTCCAACATTCCAACTTTTTCCAACTATCTACTAGAAATTAATGTAATATGTATGGGAACCTTAGGATACTTACTTATTGCATGTGCCCCATTTTCTTCACCATTCACAGTGGCTGCCCCATTCTTTGGTGTGTTCTGTTGCTGGGCAGGAGCTGCTGCTGCAGTGGTGATGGGTGCAGCGCTGGGTGCACATGCTGTGGATGCAGCTTGCTGTTGAGCCAGCTTCTCTCTGAAGGCTTGTTGTCTGGTTTGTACAACATCTGGCATCACGGCATCAATCAGAGACAATGATTCTATCGGCCGACCATCAAAGACTGTGCCATCCTAGACAAAAAGATATTGTTATAAAATGAAAATACATACTCAGAATGAGTTTGAAACAAAAATATAGTACTCCTCTCATTGATCTGCCATCACTTCTAAATCTACGCTTCCAGAATCCCATGATAGTTTTCACTTCCTCTTGCAGAAACTGACCATTCAACCAATCGTTGTCCATGGCAGTGAACTCACGTTTACTGGGGTTTGAGGTAGTAGAGACCAGGAGGACACTCTAAATGACACAGCAGCTTGTGTGTGGACAGGAAGTCAGTTCCTCTACTTATTTCTATGTCAGCCTCTTTTTAAATTCTTCCAGTCCACAAATGAGATGTTTTATTGGTGGGAGAGTCATAGAGTCAGTCACAGAGGAGTCAGAACACAGCAGATTTCCTCAGGGATCAATAAAGCTTTATTGTATTGTATAATTCACAAATTCCGCCAGGGGCTTAATTCACTATAATTTTTTATCATGTACCTCATTAATGGGTCAGCAAATACATTTTTGCTGGAGTGTCTCTTATCTCTCTTCCTCCTTCAATCTGTAGATCTAAGTAAATCTACAGTCCTCACTCTAACAGCAGATTACACTGCATAGGGATGTGATATTAAATAGGTAAAGATGCCCAATTATTGGCTCATGTTTGCTGCAGTCTATCAAACCAAAATGATCAGTTCCATGTAAAAAAAAATATATATAAATATATAATAATAAAACAAAGTGAACAAAATGCATCCTTTAAATATGTCAATAGAAAATGAAGAAATGAAGAATGAATGAAGAAAAAAGAAACCTTGTCGCCTCTGGTGATTGTACCTTGTCTTCACCAGATGGAGACAGTGCCCCCTTGTCTTTTCATTTGATTTAAACTGGAACAACTTTCCACCATATTTTTTGTGTGGACCATTCATATATGGTAAAAATGAATTCATATTTTTGGGATATTATTTTCTCCAAGTGTTCTAAGGGCTGTTCTCACACTCATGTACGCTTAGCTCTTTGCATTAAGCTGCAACACAATCCGCCTCCCCTACTCATCATACTTGGCTCTTCAGGACTGCTGTCTTATACTGTCTACAGTTTTACATGGCCAAAACTTTTGATGGATACCATTTCAAGCAACGTCCTTGACACATTAGCTGGATTTCAGGGCCTACAGAATTATTCCAGTTTTTCTGAATATATAAAATCCGCCTTTGTAAATCAGTTGTACAATTTTATGCCAGTACACTGTGAGCATCCATTAAATGCTTAAGATTTCAATGTCGTCCATGATACAAACTGGCTAATAATTGGGATAAATTTTAGACCCGCTCAGCCCCTCTACCACTGTAGTACTGCTAGTTATTCCTCTAATATATATGATTTCCTTCCATTTTACTATAAGCATTCCTGTAGAGAGGTGTAGAGAAATTGAATGACATAATTAAACCTTTCGGAGCATTCTCTTCGCTAATGTCATTTCCCTCTGCTTCTCTTTCTTCCCTTTGGAAAGTAATTATAAAACTGCTATTATAAAAAAACAGCTGATAATTGTGGACAAAAGGCGTCTGATAAGAAAATTACAGTGCTCCAGTTGATAAGAAAACAGTATTCTTTCACAAACATACATTTTCCGCCCTTAAAACGTGATTATATCTTCCTCCCTGAATTTAATTATATTACTAATTTTGGAAAACAAAAACACTCATTTTTAAAGATCTTGTCATTTAACCTTTTAAGTGCTAAGCCGGATAACACTAACTAAGTAACGAATACAGGGATGTTCAGGAAAATAACGTATTCTTTTAGGACATCAGGGGGGGGTTTATAAAGACCAGCACGTCGTTTAATCCAGCCGTGAGTATGTGTGACTGAAAGCTAAGTCAGATTTCAGCTCTCGCTTCCACCTGTTTTCCATTGGAGGCTACAGTAAATATGGCGGACTACCAATCACCTGGCTTCCTGTCACTTTTGTAAAAAGTGGTGCGGGATGGAAAACCTTAAAAAATGTAGAAAATGCAGGTTTTAACATGTCTTGTCTGCCAGAAATTTTATTTACTGGGAAGGTTTTTGATAAAATTTCGGCCCCCTATTTACAAACTGGCCAAAAGGATCTCTGGTGGTAGGCCCAACCTCTAAGACAGTAATAGACCGCAGTAGTCCAGCAGAAGAAAACTCAATTTGGAGGCTACCAGAGACTTTCGTACAGGAATCCAAGGAGGATGGGTCATCAAGAATTATTTTTCATTGCAGAACCAATTAAACACATTTGGATAGTGTCTTTCAAAAATTTTACATTTTATATCCTATTGAATAGAATGTCATAAAACTGGATGGTTTGATAACAATGTAAAATTATTGAATTACAATTGTATATATTCTGTGTAAGGCTCTTCTTACACTGGCTTGATGGCATGATGGGTTAAAGAGACCCTATTTGATATAGATCCATATGACTTATAATTGGTTCTTTCTTTTAGACAACTGTTACCTCCCCAATCATTATAATTTGCTGGCGGCATGTTGTAGAGAAATGCACTGTGATATCCCAAAAAACCTTTATTATTTCTGTGCATTATGCCATTTCCAAGTAATACACATTCCATTTCATATACTAATAAGGGGATTGGTGTATTCAAGTCATGTCCTTAGAATATGGATCTCTGTTATTCCTGTCTGGACCACTACCCTATCTTTGTTGCCTACGGTATATAGTTGTCTTATGAAAAGCATGAGGCAACATTACCTTGGTGCACCGAATGCCTCATTAGCATACAAATTAAACTATGAAATGACATATTAGACAGACAAAGATATGTTGGAAATCCCAGTGTAGTCTCCATAGATCCCTTCTTTCCCTATCAACTACACAATAATGGAACATCTATATTGTCAGTTGTCAACTGTCAGTGTATTGTCATTTACTATTTACATAAATGCTGACTGCCCCCAATTTTCACTACGTAATCAATGCTAATTCTTCAAGTCAAATTACCTGCATATACTCTACCTTCCTGCACATTGCCAATAGCCTTTCTATTTTCACTTAAAAAAGATTTGGCCTCGGGGAAATCATAGAGCAATTTCAGTCATAGTGACATTGCTATTATATTTCAGCATGTTCAGAGTAGACTAACTAAGACATCAGTTATGTGACTCATACAATATAAATGGAATCTGCAATAATACTTAGAGCATAATGTGGATCTACTGTTACAGGTCATCATAGCTGTGCAGACAATAGATCAAGGATAGATGATTGTCAGGACAATGTGGAACATCACAAATCCCATTGTAATGTTCATGCAAAAGTATACATAACTACTTTATATAGTTTAATTGTTAAGTCACATTAATATAGAAGGAGGAATGCTGCAGGGCAGTGAGTGGGCTGAAGGAACATTATAAAGCGCTTAACTGCGGATCTCAAGTCATATAATTCCATTTATGGTCTGCAGTATAAGGACAGACGCCTTTCCATTAATACATTTTACAGATGCTATAATAGCATTACTTGGTGAGATTGGAGTTACTAAGTGGACCCCTGAAGTATAAGAGAATGGAAAATGGAGCCCTGAAGTATAAGAGATTAGAAAATGGGCTGTTACAAATGCCCTTCTTTATGGCTCTTAGCCATTCAGCAGACCGGAGTGGTCACATGGCCTAATGACTGCTGGGTAACAGAAGGTAGCCTTAATCTTTAATGGCATAAAAGTAAATAGAAGTTTGTCTCATATATTATGATTCATAGAGAACTCTGACCATTTACCCAAAGTAAGAATTAAAAAAAGGTCCTCAAAGGAGGGAATGGGATAATGAAACGAGAGCTTGAGTGCACTCTCTGGTTATTTTTACGTACATTGGCTCCAGTGCAGAAACTCATTTCATTCTCCTGCTGTGAATCTTCTGCTCCATCCTTTCTTATTAAAGGGAACTACTCATCCTCATGCTTTTTTGTATAAAATCCAAAGCTCAGATCTAGCTAAAATCACTGTGTAACTCATTAACCCCTACCACAGGAATTCTCTACAACCAGCATCACTCTCAACACCCTCTCCCTCATCCCTGAGGGAGGGGGAGATGAGGGAGTTGAAGTGGGTAATGAAGAGTAAACACTTCCCCTGTGACTCAGAGTCTCCTGACAAGGTGCCAGCAACTTTTGAAAAAAAGTAATTTTAGCTCTGAGTAGTGTTGAGCAAACCCAAACCACAAAATTTGTGAACATTGTGAACAATGTGATTGGTATAAAGGTTTAAATGTAGCTGGCAAAGTCATCAGGAGTGACGACCCTCCCCCAAATGGCAGCGCATTAAGTGCCGCTGGAAATTCAGATCCAGGATCGGTACCCTACCCTGAGAATGTAATTGCATGTTATATGTATCACATGGATGTCATCATCTTTCTCTCTGATTTGTCTCATCTATCTTTCTATGTGTCAGATACTAGTACAATGTTCTGAAGTGTATATAAACCTGGATTCTGATAATCTAACCACATTGCCAGCACACAGCATCTCACAGATATACACACAGATACATACATCTCTGCTTAGAGTCCCCGTCCACACTCTGGAATATTACAGGGTGAGCTGGTGCCAGAGCTTATTTTCGTTATTGTCCTAAACCGCTGTATCGCGGTGTAAACACTTTTTAATCTTTATATCTGAAGCAGCTTTGGCGCACCAAGCGCGCAACCGTGCGCGTGTGAAGTCATTGGCGTTCCGGCACTTCCTATATAGGCACACGCACGGTCGCGCGCAGCGCCGAAGCTGCTTCACAAATAAACATTAAAAAGTGTTTAAACCACGATACAGCGGTTTAGGACAATAACGAGAGTAAGCTCTGGCACCAGCTCACCCTGAGCTGGTGCTCGGTATTTGCAGCTTACACCTACCATTTCAAGTGGTAGGTTTCCTTTAAATCATTATACAACCAACACCCTCTGATGTCCTTTCTAAAATTTCCTCTTTCATGTAAAATCTTGTCTGCTAACCTATAAAAAGTAAATCATCTAATGTGATGTAAAAATGAGAAGAGTGATATTTTGTCTGAGTCTAGTTTAGAAGCTGCAGGGGGAGTGATTTGCAATTTAGGAGTATACTCCTTCATGGGTAATAAATACTTGTTTTTGTACTCTTACAAGAAATGTAATGGTCACTGAATTGGAGAGCAACCAAAGCAATAAGTGCAATGGATGGTTTAAAGTGCAATGACATGCTATTAAAGGAAATCTACAATCAAAAGCATGACAAACTTTTAAAACTATGCTAATGAGCCAGAAGGGCTGTGGGGGTGTTACGCTATTATGATTCACAAGCTGTTACGCAGTCTCACCTTCCCCCCTGCTGCCTCGGCACTTCCCTCCTTCCTCTTCCTTGATAGCAAAATTATCATGTGTGATAGGGACTAGATTTTTAGGTTGGGAGGTGGGTCCAGGGATTTATGCAGACTTCCATAATTGGAGCTGGGAAGGAAATTCTTCCCCACTGTGGACCAATTGACATCAGCAATATATGGATTTTTTTTTGCTTTCCACTTTAGGGTCATTGGACTTAATAGTGAAGATATACAGATCTACCAGGAGGCAGTGTATTTTTTCACAACTTCTATTATAAGTACCATATTTTTCGGACTATAAGACGCTTCTTACTATAGGACGCACCCTAGATTTAGGCTTCCAAAAAAAAGGAAAAATATATTTTACACCAATTAAAATATCCCTGCTGGTCGCACTAAAGCACAGCACACACAGACATACATTTACACACTCATCTCTGCATCATCCATCCACATACACACTCATCTCTGCATCATCCATCCACATACACACTCAGCTCTGCATCATCCATCCACATACACACTCATCTCTGCATCATCCATCCACATACACACTCATCTCTGCATCATCCATCCAAATACACACTCACCACTGCATCATCCATCCACATACACACTCATCTCTGCATCATCCATCCACATACACACTCAGCTCAGCTATACACACTCAGCCCAGCTATACACACACACACAGAACCACACACACACATACTTCCCCCATTCCGAGCGCAGCATGGCAGTATGAGACCTGTGACGATGTAAGAAGCATGTGATCAGTCACATGATTCTGACATCACTGCAGGTCCTGTACCTGTAGGACATCGGGGAGAGGGGAGAGCAGTCCTGAGCCTCTCCTCTCTGGGAGATCAGATGCAGCTCTATATCAGGGCATCACCCAATCCCCATTACAGGGGTCAGGAGGGTCTGGCAGTGCTGGATCCTCCTGACCTCCGGTCTATAAGACGCAGGCACTTTTTAGCAAGATTTTTTCTTGCTAAAAAGTGCGTCTTATAGTCCAGAAAATACGGTAAGTAAAGTAGGGCTCTAACAGGTAGGGAAGGTTTAGAACTAATGTTCTCAAGCTGCTGCCATTCTTTTGACTTGGACAAGATTTCAACTACAAATAACAGTTTCTCGTACGAGTTGTTTCCAAGTAAAATTCTAGGGCCACTTCCAGCAGCTAATGTATATCTAATGCAGTAGTGCTGTGTCATTAGGAGACTTTCCATCAAGGCACTTACTTCATTGATGCTGATCTCAGCTTCCACATACTGTAAACCTTTCTGCAGGATGGAGATAAGAGCTGCAGGTGGCACTAGTGTCCCATTGATGTTGGACTGGCTGATGTGGCTTTCAATACCGAATGTAAATGCTGAGTGAGAGAAACCTGCAAACAAGAAGAGGCAGCCATGATATTCATCAACACAACACCCCTGCACTAAAAACACAACAACATCTCGCTGGAGAAACAGATTTATACACAGGCACTTATTCTTTTCCAAGGTTCCAAACACCATAATATATTTTACAGTCTCATTAAGCAAAGGATTTTGGTGGCTAATAAAATTCATACAATTTACGTGACATTTTCGTCTCTGAAAACACACTTGGTTTATTCATTACGCTACTTTTATTAGCATTATGCATGATGGCAGTGATTATGTCTTTCCAATGACTGTGTCTGTGCAGGAAATAAGAACATAATTATCTGTTGATGAAATCTCATGGAGAGATAGGAGGGAGAACAAAGTCATGAGTAGCAAATCCGAATTATCTGTATTTATGGGGAATTATGTGACCAGTAGAGAGACGACACTTTATTAGGTCTCATCGGAAAGGAGAGCGGTTATATAAAAGCCTCTTTTATACTGATGTATTGCAGGTATATAAACATTGCAGCTGCTACGTTCAGATGTACCCATGACAACTGTGCCAGCCTGTCTTCCAGAACCATCCGATTCAATATCCAATATATTGTACAGTATAAAGGGGTTTACAGAGGCAGGCCACGCCGAACCGACCACTTCCGTACTCTAGACACAGCCTTAGATTCAATGCTGCAAATGGCGACCAAAAGTTGTCAGGTCAGGTTTGCTTTGCCTTTGTATACAAACAGAGACACGGCACTGCCCTGGACACCGGCGAAGGTAAGTTTTGTTTTTTCACTCCCCTCCCCCACCGGTTATATGTTTTTCATTAAACCTGGACAACCCCTTTATTAACTACATAGCTTTGATTAAGTGATTAGTTCCAAAATTAGGTCCAAATGTACAGAAGTGCATTTCTGTATTTTGTATAATTAACTGGTGTGATGTACAATCCATATTACAGCCAAGTGCCCCTATCACATATGGCAACAGTTTTACTTCATCCAAATTTCTGCAGTTACAGTCACACTGTTGTCAATTCCTATTGGACACAGCTGACAAGATAGTTAGATAGCCCTAACAACTTAACTGAGCTGTAACATAGTATTTTTTTTTTCTTTGGGCCACAATCTGACATAAAATAAATTTACACAGATCACAAACACCATCAACAACTATATCCAGATATAGTTTGAAGTGGTTATTTCATAAACTATAACTTCTGCTGCACCTTACACCAAGTCATCACCTCTGGAGTCGCTCGCTAGTTTTCCATAATGGCAGCCACTCTTAGGACCCTTTTGCACAGGGGCACATGGAGTGGAACATACAAGCTGCCATCTGCTATCTGTGTTCCTGTCTATGGCTTTGGTGTACAACTCTTTCCCTATTTGGCATTCTTGAACTTGTGAATTTTGGTTACATTACCTTACTAAAACCCTGTTGTCTGCCCTTACATGGACCCAGCCTTGATATTCACAGGTCTTTGACTATCCTTAGCTCAACCACCTGCCATCTGCCACCAGTACCAGGACTTCCCTAAGCAGTGGCTGAATATGATCCTACCACAGCAAAAATCCAGGTTAACCCCAAGTCAAAACCACTCTGGGGACACAGTGGGTTCACAAACCATTACAGCATAAGTCACTAGAGATTAGCTAAAGCAAACATTGGGTTAGATGAGTTTGGCTGAACTTCGAACAAAAAATTTGGTTTGGCTATCCAAACCTGAACCATACTGAAATGAATGGAGACCTTATTGGCACTGTGCTATGAGACATTGGGGCACATTTACAATTACATAAATGCATTGTCCTTCTATAATGCTGCGTGCAGCTATTCACTAAGATTGTGCGCCTGAGATCATGAATGTGTCACTTTCCTGCAATGGGCCAACAGAGTTTGCCATCTTTTTATAGTGCTTTTTATACATAGGGCTTGTAACACAAATTAATAGTTAAATCCCTCGCTCAGTCTGAATCAGTTGGACCGTCCAACGGCACGCCCCCTAATTTGTGCGACATGAAAGCCAGCGCAGCTGCGCCACAAAAAGGGTTGTGTGCACCAAAATCCAAGTGCACACTTATTAAATACCTATGCAAGGCATTTTAGCCCCGAAAAAGGTACACAGTCCGACAAAAGTGTGCATCACAACTCATCAATCATGACTTTACATCAATTACACTGATTGCCAAAAGGTTATGACTTTATATGCTACATAAAATATATTTACGGCCTATTCATAAAGAACAGCTATGGTACTCCCGTGTAGCAAGGTCTTTTTATTAGTAGGGAAATAAGTAGGGACTCCCTCCATGATATCCAAATATCCATAAGGAGAGCTACTTGAGTCTCATGCTAGGGGTCTGGAAGGTGGTGATGTGATATCACCGTTTTTATGCACATCATGGGGCAGATTTACTTACCCGGTCCATTCCCGATCCAGCGGCGCGTTCTCTGCTCTGGATTCGGGTCCAGCCGGGATTTATGAAGGCAGTTCTTCCGCCGTCCACCAGGTGGACGGCGCGCCGGAATGCACCACCTCGGACCAGGTGAAGGTAAGCGCTCCCCAAGCGACACTTTTTCGGTTTTTAAAGGCGGTGCCAGGTGGGACACCGCAGGATAGGGGCCATGAATAAATGAAGCCCCAGCGGAGCTGAGAGAGGCTTTGCAGAAACCCTCTGCCTAATTGCAATGTGGCTGTTCTACTGTTCTACTCAGTTTAGAGTACTAATCATCTACCATCGGTTAATCTGAACGTAGATGGCTTTTAAGTATTTGCAACAAACAAATGGAACATTTTTTTAGTCTTCCTAGATAAATGAAGTTAATGGCAAAGTATGAGATCTTGTCACGGAACGCAGTACATTGTGGTGCAGAGCAATTCTAAAAAGATGCATCCATTGTTGTTGTGCTTCTTGTCAAGTACATTTGCATTTACACAAAACATCTCAGTACAATGCCTTCTTCATCTGTGGATTGGAAATGAGCCTTATTGTGTGATACACTATTAAAAGTCCAAATTTCAACATGATATACAAAATGAATACTGACTCTGGGTCTCCAGAGAGAGACTAATCTGCTTATAATAACATTACTCTGAGCCCTCCTTGCTACTGCAAGTAATTATATGTCTGATTTTTTTCATGAAATTATTCTGCAACCAAAAACATGTTCTTATGCAGTGATTTGCATATTTCTTGCAAAGCATATAATCTAAAACTACACTGAAAACTCCTGCTGGGCGATATGTGAAGATAACATAGGAAATGTGGTAATTTACAGTACATTGTAGCTATGAATAATTTTATTACTTATGTATATTACTAAGAATAAAAACACGCAGGTACTGTTAAAGGCTTGTGGATACTTGTACTGTTCGGATTAACCTTCCAACCCCATTAGCCCATCTGTAACAAAATTAAGATTTCTTCCTGCATAGAACTTGGCATTTAGTACACATTTAAAGACAGATAATAGTGAATTGCACAAATATATACGCATATATATACAGTGGGGGAAAAAGTGTTTAGTCAGCCACCAATTGTGCAAGTTCTCTACTTAAAAAAAATGAGAGAAACCTAGGAGAATGTTTTTCCACGCTACTATTGTTGCCTTTAAAGTTGGGGATTTAGGGAGTGAAAGGTTTAGAAACCAAAACAGCAAACTACTGCAAGATATTCCTCTCCAGTCTTTGGAAGTTATCAACCCAAAATTCAACTCAAAACCATTCATAGAGAAGGGCTTAACCAAAATTCAGGAAATTCTCCAGAACAATCAAGTAGTATCTGAAAAAGTTATTAAAGATACATACCAACTTCCAGATCAATTAAACAGACAGATAATAATCCTTAGAGAAATGATTATAACATATAAAATTTGGAATACCTCTTCACCGATTTCCCTTGACAATTTCCTATTTAACCCAAAGCAATGTGTTCTAAAAAACTCTAGAGATGTTTACGACATATTAATAGAAGGAGGAGGCCCTTCCAAGATGGCTCATTTGATCAAATTGAAGAAAGATATAAGAACAAGAATTTTCTATATTACAATGGAAAGAGGCTAATTTCTGGCCCTCAAAGTATCGAAATGTGCTAACTTAATGGAAGTTCACCATAAAATTATTTCCAGATGGTATTACACCCCAGCATACTTAGCACGCTTATACCCAAGAAGTTTAGATAGATGTTGGAGGAATTGTGGACATAAGGGTACAATTCTCCATATCTTCTGGGAGTGCCCGTTAATTAAGGCTTATTGGAGAGAAATAGAGAAAATCAGCTTGTAGCAAAATCTCTTTCTCTCTAAATCCAGCACTCACAATTCTTGGTTTGGGTATTAATATCTTTCCAGTGAGCACAAGAAAACTAACAGGACACATTTTACTAACAGCTAAACTTTTGATCCCTAGATCTTGGAAGTCCTCCTTACCAGAATTTTTTGCTGCCATTAACCTCCATTGTTTATTGGAAAAAACGTATGCTCTGAGGCAAGGTACCCTAAACAGCTTCCACATCATGTGGGACCCCTGGATCGCTTTGGCTAATAACAGAAATCCATCGTATCCAGTAATCCCAAATGACTGAGGTAAAACTCTGTAAAGTATAGTAAAAATACCTTTGATATTTTCTTGGTTTTAGAGATTATAGTAAATAATTTCATGGTTACAGCTGAAAAATAGCTAATTATGTAAAAATCTTAAGTCTATATGCTGTACCAATATGTATATGCTTATGTTTAACTTGATGGACTTAATAAAAATATTTGAAAGAGAAAAAAATGAGAGAAGCCTGTAACTGACACCATAGATAGACCTTAACTATAACGACAAAATAACAAAATCCAGGAAATTACATTGTCTGATTTTTAAATAATGTATTTGCAAATTATGGTGGAAAATAAGTATTTGGTCACCTACAAACAAGCAAGATTTATGACTCTCACAGACCTGTAGTATTGACTCCTGTTTAAACTTGTTAGCAGTGTAAAAGCCCACAAGTCACACTCCAGGCTCCACTATGGATAAGACCAAAGAGCTGTCGAAGGACACCAGAAACAAAATTGCAGACCTGCACCAGGCTGGGAAGACTGAATCTGCAATAGGCAAGCAGCTTGGTGTGAAAAATCAACCGTGGGAGCAATAATTAGAAGACATACAAGACATACAAGACCACTAATCTCTGTCTATCACACAAGATCTCAAACTGTGGGGTCAAAATAATCACTAGAACGGTGATCAGGCAGTGCCAGACGTGTCCACCTGCTTAAGCCTCAACATATCCGTCTGAAGATTGCTAAAGAGCATTGGGATGTTTCAGAAGAGTATTGGAAGAATGTCATATAATCAGATGAAAACAAAGTACAACTGTGTTGTAGAAACACAACTCGTCGCGTTTGGAGGAGAGTGAATGCTGAGTTTCATCCAAAGAACACCATACCTACTGTGAACATGAGGGGGGCAACATCATGACGAGGGGCTGTTTCTCTGCAAAGGCACAAGGATGAGCAATCTTTGAAAGAATGAATGGGGCATTGGGCCTTAGAGGAAGTTGAAAGTCTGTTTTGCCTAGCAAATCCCCAAAACATCACCGCTCTAGAGGACATCTGCATGAAGGAATGGGCCAACATATCAGCAACAGTGTGTACCAACCTTGTGAAGACTTACAGAAAACGTCATTGCCAGCAACGAATATATAACAAAGTATTGAGATTAATTTTTGTTATTGACCAAATACTTATTTTCCACCCTAATGTGCAGATAAATTCATTAAAAATAAGACAATGTGATTTTCTGGATTTGTTTTCTCATTTTGTGTCTCATAGTTGAGGTCTAGTTATCAAATACAATTGTTATATCTGGACCACTACATCTCTCAACATTGAAAAGAAATATTAACTTTATTTTGTTACTGCTCAGGATGCATTATATAGAGACCAATAGTTACAGTGCCCATAACCACGTCTACCTCCTTTATTGCATCTTAACTGCTACAAGGGCAGAAGGGCATCCAGAGAGCTTCACCAGGGGTCATAGTGGGCAGAGGGGTCCGTCTTTAACTAGGAGTTATCTGTAAGTCGGTTGTCCTTAAGTAAGGGACTGCCTGTATTTAGGTAGGGTACAATGTACTGTTTTATCTACCACTGTGTTGCTGATGAAACACTCTAAAAATTTTAAAGAATGGATTTTAGTTTTTATATTTTTATCAGAACACTAACACCGGCAGGTCACTCATTTTCTTCGTTCTATGTGGAAGCGAATGATTGTGTAAAGGGGCAGTATTGGGCATCGGCAGCTGTGGGCATACCATGACACTCATTTGCAAAGGGATACAAACAGTTTTTTTTCCAAAAATAACAGATGAAAAGGAAATAGGAAGGATTTGTTTGAAAAGCTTTGTGTTATCATGGACACAAGATTGAGCTGTCCATTACTTCATCAAAAAATCTTGCCTTTCCACCCTCCTTGTAAATGGAATTTTCATTGCTTAATGAGATAATTATCTTATGTCACAAAAAAATCTAAAAAATCTTAAATGTAAGCAGTGTTCCCATTATCACAAGTGACGTCCTCCTCCTTAGCAGTATAACCTCATTAGCTGTTCTGTTTCTCATCTCAAATGTCACTATTCCAATATCTCACCATGGCACCATCACAAGTCCTTACTGTTGATGACATAATATGAAATCTAAGCCTAATTTCTTTCCTTTGCCGTGAAGTGTGAAAAAAACGGCTCAACTTGACATTTTAGCGAGATATGAGTTTTCACATTACTCTAATGCTGCATTTTCTGACTATGAGATATATCTATTTTTAAAGCACAAATGCAAGTTGCTCTAGGACACATCTGTGCCTCCTGAGTCCCTGTGTGCCGGACTACTTTATGAAAATCGAATTGTACAGTTTAAACTATTAAATATCATCTAGTCCTGTAAATGTAATAAGGTAGCTCCATTGCGTTATGTAACAGTGCTGACTACTTTAAATGGCTAGTTCATCAAAGCTTAAGAATGGCTACAACACAGTCTTTTTCTTATATAACAATAAATGTATTGTTAGAAAGTAGCACAAAATAATTACTATGCACTAGTGTGTGATTCATGTGATTTAGAATACATAGAATAATTATTATTTATTTATATAGAGCAGTGATGGCGAAACTTTACAAGATCAAGTGCCCAAAATGTGACCCAAAACCCACTAACTTTTCCCAACGTGTCAACATGGCAGTAACATAACTGCCTGAGTGTCCTAATACCACTCAAAGATGGTAGGGCCCCCTGAACAGGAAGAATCGTGGGGGCTTGGAGCAAGTTCTCTAATAGCTCTAAACCAACCCTAATCACACCTTCTCACTATTCCTACAGTCCCAGGCAGCCTAAGATGGGTATCTTTAAAATAACACAGACTGTCTGAGACTGCAGTTTGCAGTAGATAGATAGATAGATAGGCAGCACACCAGATTGTAGTGAAAAATACCTTAGTGGATTTAGTTCATGTGAAAGAGCAACATTTTGGCTCTCAAGCTGAGAAAGGCTCACTGTTTGGAGCCAAAACATTGCTCTTTCACATGGAATAAATCCACTAAGGTATTTTTCACTACAATCTGGTGTGCTGCCTTTTTTTCATTTGTCTCTATAACTGAAGGACCTGGTGCCTGGCCCTCATAGGTGTACATTCGCTTTTTATTTATATATATTTTTTTATTTTGTGTGTTTTGATTGGATCTTTTCTTACTGTAGATAGATTTATAGATATGAGATGGATAGATAGATTGATGATTGAGAAGATAGAAGGTGTTATAGATGGAAGGGAGGGGTAGGACATTATGTTATTCCACTCACGTTTGCTCACCATACCGTGCTGTGTCCACAAAAAAAATGGAACATGCTCTAACTTTTGGCCGTGACACCAGCGTGCAGCACTATTCTTTATGAGAAGGCGACGGGAAGAGCAGCGCTTGCCCATCCTCCTATAAACCATGCGCGACATGTGCCCACCTGGCCGTAGTCATGTGGGCACACCTTCGTGTGCATGCAGCCTTAGGCAGGATTTGATCCATTGCTACTAAATGTTGGGTTTTTTAATAACTTTTGATTTTCATAATATCTTCCTTTTGTTGTGCTGCTTTTTCTATATGAATTATATTAATGCAGAAGTATGTAATTGTAATCTATGTATATACTGTTTTGTATACTTTCATGGGTCCCCAGAACATAGTAATTGTTGACATACACACATATAGCCTTTTTGACTTTGGCTTTCATATAGTACTCGTGCTAGGAGAGGTCATGTGACTGCACTTTTATTTGATCTCTTGAAATTCAATAAAGATGCAATTTTAACTACCACTCTGGAGTGCTGGATAACCTTTTCTTAACATAATTAAACTTGGTCCAACCCCTTTGGCCTAAACAAGCTAGTGACTAAGAAGTTCAAATGCACAAATCAAATACCAAAATGTGTGCACATTTTCTATTGTCAACAAACCAAACAAGATGTGTAAAGCTAGACTAGACAGGGTTAAACTGTGTCAGACTTCTCACACCGAGGTATTCTAAAAAGGTGTTTATTATTTAAAGGGCAAATACACTTTTAACCAAATTGCATAAATCAATAGTGTAGATGAAAATAGTAAAATGTTAATACATTTTACCAAAGAAAAAGGTTTTTCCCCACTCTTTCTTCCAGCTTTTTAGCAGTTTGTGAAAATCAGCTGTCCCTTACACCAATGATAGCTGACAGATAAGGAACCTGGAAGGTTGAGAAGAGATCTATAACCCACACTTGGAAGTATCCATATGTGGGAAATGGTGACAGAGAAAGGAGACTGCGCAAAATTTGGGTGTAGTGATTAGGGGTACTTGGTGAGTGAATGAATGGTGTGGGTTATGGTCTCATGTTCTCATTGCTTAGACTATGCAGATATACATCCACTCGAGGGTGCCTTGACTCTGTTACAAGAAGGATAGTTTTATTGTTAAACATACTTCACTTTGCTGAAAATTCACCAAGCCGAAACGCATAGTGAAGTGATTTAAACAATAAAACTATCCTTCTCGTAAAGGATTCTTGTCAAGCCGCCTTCAATTGGATCTGTTTGCATATCTGTGCTATCTACTGTCTATAAGGAACCAGTTTTTTAGACTTAACTCTTTACAGACTGGATAAACTTATATACTTACAGAGCAGAAACACTGCTCACTAAAGTAGAAAAAAGGACCATAAAAATGGACAGAAATGGCTTCCTTCCTTAATGAAGTAATGTTGAAAAGTTTACTATTATCACCTGCACTATTCATTTCAGAGATAAAAAAAAATGCTTCAAAGGTTTATTTACGTTTTTATTAATAACTCAACTAAAACCATGGAATCTGTAAAAAAAACCACTGTAGTCGATGAATCATGTATGAATACCAAGATAGGAAAATAAACACAAAAATATGGATGACATTATTGTACTAAATATAACATTCTGCCTCAAATGTAGGTCATTAAAAAATGACAGTATTGAGTTTAGCATTTTCAAGTGTTTAATACCAGCTGGAGAAGAGAACCATTTACATGATAGCAACCTACACTACCCATCTGCAGCACCATTATGTGATCATCATATAGTAATTCTAGTGATGCCAACTAAACAATGCCAAATAAGCCAGATGCTAGTTCAAGGAATTTATCTTCCACGTCCTGACATCTGGAATTTGGAATTGTCATTTGTAATAGAGAAGAAGAGCTGGAAAGAGATTGTAATATAACCAGCCACTAATCTATCACACCAAGCAATTTTCCTCCTGTTAAAATGTGCAGATATAACACAAAGACATTAAGCTGGTACATATATTATCCAAAGATTTTTCCAGTGATATTCATGATAAACAAAGATGAGAATATTAGCAAAATAGCTGAAAAAATCTTTTTATTTTGATAACTTTGAAACTATTGAACCATGTGAAAAGAAATGAACCTTCAACCATTTATTATGGGAAGTGACCTAGTTGTTCCCCATGTTCACCTGATTCTAGTAAGTGATTATTAGATCAGTTAGACTACACATTAGAGATCATAATTGTCTATGTCTCTATCTATCTCTCATTCAATGGTTGAACCTTACGAGCATGTGGATATCCAATTGATATAGATACCTAACTACGTGTTTCTTGCTCCTCACTGAAATAGCATGCCATGCTGCCAAGAAGGTTATTTTTAAGCCTCTGTGCAGTCTAACAGCTGAAATCAACTGCTACATGAGGCTATCATTGTTAGGTTCCTTCAAGAAGAAGGAAGTTTGGGGCCCCTGACTATCAAATTTTGTGTACCCCCCATCCTTCACAGAATGATAATCCAGCCCTGTGTGCACAGTGAGTTGCACCTGGAATAGGAGGAGGGTTTTCTGTATCTTCCCGATGGTGGCCCTGGTAAAGAATATCAGGATAATCTTGGATTCCCTGGATAATACATTAAATAACATGCTTTACTGCAATCACAGGATAATAATAATAATTCTTTTAGATTCCTCAGCGCTACAGAGCTTGCCAAATTGGTCCTTGTCCCCAATGGGACTCACAATATAATCAACCTACCAGTTTGTTTTTATATTGTGGGAGGAAAGTGGAGGACCCGGAGGAAACCCACGCATACATGTTGACCCTGGGACTCGAACCCAGGACCCCAGCGCTGCAAGGCTGTAAGGCTAATCATTACACAATAAATAGCCACAAACATTTCGGACTTGACAAATGCTGTGCTATGGTAGTTGTGGACAGTAGAGCTCCACGACTCTTTCCAAGAGCAAGGAAGCTGCACAGCGGTCTAAAAAAATTGTTGTTTTTTATAGATGGGGATGGAGCTGAGAATTTAGAAAACTGTGCTATAAAGAGTAACTTGGTTCTCTTTAACTATTAATATATTTTATGGTCATCAATAAGTGATTACAGGATGTGCAACACTTGGTGCCCAAACCAATCAGTTGATTGAATTAGGGTGTAGCAGCCGTCCAGGATCTCTGCAGGGGAGGCTGATCTTGGGTGTTCCCTATACTACACATTAAAGCCTTATGATCCTGTCACATTTGGTGCTGTCAATCAGCTGATCTGCCATGGTGCCAGGTATTGCACATATTAATGACCTAACCTATGGGAGTCTTCCAGATCCCAAATCACTTCAAAGTAAAAAGAGCATTTTGTAGGACACCTTATAAACTTTCCAAAGACACCTGCGATGTTGATTTATTTGATGGTAGATTTCCATTCATTACAGGGTTTTTTCATTCACATAATATATATTGTAATGCCATAAAAATATGCAGGTTTCCTCAAATGTGTGTGTTCCTACAAGATTTTGGATGCTCTTGGAAGCAATACGTTTTCTAATTGAAAAGTTGTGAATTGTGTACATTACGAATTTTTATTCAAATAATTTATTTTACAATACATATTTATTTCTTTGATAAATATGTTTTGTATGGTGTTCAAAAATGCAAAACTAAACATATATCAGGTCTTGGCATGGCATTATTTAACACAGACACCAACAAAATATGTATCATACTACATGCTCTGCACCCAGAAACATATTGGCGAATGCTGCATATGTAAACATCTCCTAGTACACGCAGGTCCCACACATTTGTATTATTCAGGTTTCTGTATTGTATCTAACTGCATTGTACAAACTCCTTTCTGTGTCCTTGGAAGCAGGGGTTTACATAAAACATGATTCCTTTTTTCATCCATCAACACAATACAAGGGGTGGAATAATAAGCTTCATTGTTCCTACTTATATTAAAAGTATTCCCAGTGATTTTACATATCTAAATAATGTTAAGAAAGGTCAAGGAAGTGTTCTATTGACCTTAGCTGCAGATTTCATTGGCGTGCTGCACAGTGAATACTTTGCACAATAACAACGTATTTTTATACTTTCGGTGCAGTGAGTTCAAACCAAGTATCAGTGGAACAACAATATTTGAATTCTTCTCATTTCTCCGCCGCCCTGCTGTTACACAGCTGAGGCCTATTTGTAATGTTCCAGGAATGCTTCATTGTTCATAATCCTGTTCTTCTTTGCCATGTTTGCATAAAAATAGCAAAGTTCTTAAAGGGACATTAAGCATAAGGAACATTATACATGGAAAGAGACCTACATACTGCCAACTTCTTTGAGAATCAATGTGTTTGAGAATCAATGTGTTATGCATCGCAACATTTATTGTAATTTACATTTCACTTTGCAAAATTCTTTCTCTAAAGCACTTGACAATATCCAGCTATGCAAAACATTGATAGCCCATTGATTTGACGGACCGTGAAATGATTCTCTTCTTATAGGGGTACTGCACTGCACTAAAATTAAGTTCTTTCTGATGAAATCCCTTGTTGATTAAAACTTAGAATGTAAAAGCACTGCAGGAGAAGACCCTGGTCAAAGCTGCACTTGTAACTGCAGATCATTGGCAAATTTATATTTAATGGGCTTTCCAAAGATTCTGGAAATCCCAATGGGAGCTGGAGCAAGGATAGAAAAATATAAATAAAGCATTCTTACCCAGGACCAGTCTCTGGCTCCAGTGACAGGGTGAGTGTTGGATTTTGACTTTTAGGTTTCAGGATCAGTGGATCCTCTGGACCACTGCGAGAGGTGGTACTAGCCGACACCTGAGACCAGAATCTAAGTGGCACCTGGTCTTCATCAGAACCAGGATCACTCCACAGGTGTGACTAGCCCGAGGTTGAGGTACCTTGGCAGGAGACAGTCTCGTGGTCAGGTTCAAGCACAGGGTCAGGGCAGGCGGAGGAGATGCAAGGCCAAGTCCAATCTGGGTTCAGCAACGGGAGGTCCAGGAGATGGGAACGGGAACAAAGGAATGCAGGAACAAAGGAATGCGAAAACGCGGGAACACGGGAACTCAGGAGCAGGAACACTCAGGAGTGCAGGAATATCGCAGGCATTCCCGATCGAATGGCATAGGCTCAAAGATCCAGTAGGGAGGACAGGAAGAGGCAGGCTTATATATATATTCTAAAAATGGCTAGCGCCAATGGCTAGCGCCAATTAACGGTGTGCTGGCCCTTTAAATTTAGTGAACCTAGCACACGCGCGACCTAGGAGTCGGGGACGCACGGTGGAGACACTCAGAAGTGAGTGGCCTGGAAGCCTTAACTTTTTTCACTACTGCTCTACCATTTAGAGCAGTGAGGGTGAATCTTTTAGAGACCAAGTGCCAAAACTGCAACCCAGACCCACTTATTTATTGCAAAGTGCCTACACAGCAATTCAAGCAGTAACTTTTCTGTGCTATGAGGGCTCACCTATGCAATAGGTTCGCTACCACTGATCTAGAGGGTTTCTGACATTAAGCTGGTCATATTAGATAAATGTCAGATGCACTTGCTATTGTGTATGAGGAGAGTCCTGATGTTATCATGATGACATAGAATAGTAGGGATGGGCACATTGGAGGTCAACATAGTGGGGCACATTTACTAAGAACAGTGCAAACTGCGCTATGTGTAGTGTGCAGAGGGCACCCTCTACACTGCCCCAACAGAGTACACCCCCTTTTTTTTGGTGCACCTTTAACATAGGGCGTGCAACACATTTATGTAAGACTTTGCATGTTAAATCTGGTGCATGGTCCGACAGAGCCCTGGAAAGCCCTCTTTAGTGCAGAAATTTGCCTAGGGCAGCTGTGCCACAAAACGGTCATGTGTGACACAAATGTGGTGCAGACACTTCTTAAATACCTGTGCAAGCAGTTTCCACTAGAAAGAACGTGCAAACTGGTACAAGCAACTCCCTAAATGTGCTCAACTGTAAAAAAATAGTTTAACGTAACCAATAAGCAGCATTATGTTGCATCCTGTCTTAACAAAAAGATATTGGGGCACATTTACTTACCCGTCTGGAGGAGTTCACCGAAAGTGCATTGTCCGACGATAATGCACTGTGCCGCGATCCACTAAGAGGGTGCGCCCGACATCCTGCATGTTTCGCTTCCCTGCTTAGGTCCGCTGGAGTTTACCATCTTCTTCATGTAAGTGCTTGATCTTGCAACACAATTTGAAAATTAAATCCCACGCTCAGTCCGAATCAGTTGCATCCTCTGACGGTGCGCCCCCCCCCCCAGTTTCTGTCGCATGAAAGCCAGTGCAGCTGCGCCAAAATCAGATCACGTCTGACACAATCCCCTGTTAAATACCTGTCACAGCCGTGCAAAACCTGAAAACGTTGGAAAATCCAACAAAAGTGCGTCCACAAATAAGCCCCATTTTTCAAAGCAGACAACTCTTTGAAGCTTGAACAAGTTTTCTCCCCAAACAATTCTCTTTAAACGCAAAGGATTAATTTTAAATGGAAATGGAAAGACTGACATTTTGGTATCGTACGATAAAGCCACATATTAGTATTATCAATATTTGCATAGAACTAGAAAACTATTGTCACATTAAGAATCAACAAATAAACCTATACATTATTTGGATTTAGTTATAAAAGGACAGTAAATGTTACCTGATTCTTGAAGATATCGATACACCAAAAAATTCACCTCGTCACTGGTTATGCTCATCTTAGCCCCACCTTAGAATGATGAGGTCTACAGGAAGTGAGATTCCCACTCTGAAAAAAACAATGACAAAAAAAATTCTATAGGATTTTTTAAAATGTCTCTGTTCATATATTAAAACCTGAGGCCACTTATGGCGTGCATTCAGCTTAGAAATGTTGTTTTATAAAAAAAACACTGGATTGGGCTCAGTATTGGACTGGATTGGATGAGTACCGGTATATCAGAACAACAAAAAAATCAACACAGCGAGCATAAACTAACATGCTGTAATAGTGCTTAATTTGTGCATTACCGATGATCACTGACTCCCTAGGTTAATAGGGATTCTACATACAGGTAGTGATGGGCACTAGAGATCAATGATGGCTCCTACTTTACATAGCAGATTACATTATATCATGAAAACTCTCTATCAGACCTTCTTTATTATGAAATCATTACTGCTGAACCCTCTTTCAATAAGATATTATGGCTTCATCCACAGGGTAGGCACTATCTCCTGTCTCAGAACTTACTGGATGCTATGGCAAAATACAAGGTTAAATATATGACTAAATTAGAAGGAAAACCATGAAAATGTCTCCATCAGAGCCATTTTTGGACAAGGCGGCACAAAAATGTCTTATATCTGTAGTCAATTAGTCAACTACCCTACATATTCATATTCCCAGTCTCGTTATGTTATTATCTAATATATCTTGCTGGAGACATAAGTAAAAAAAAGAGATTAAAAAATGTATAATAATAAAACTTCAGATTACCTACCTTATATACTCGAGTATAAGCCTAGTTTTTTTGCACAAAAAATATGCTGAAAACCCAAACTCGGCTTATACTCGAGTAAAAAATATATAGGTTTTACAAGGTTTTTGTGGTAAAATTAGGGGCCTCGGCTTATACTTGGGTCGGCTTATACTCGAATATATACAGTATTATTTGAAGGTTTATAAAGACAAACAAAGTAAATGTTGCAACAGGAATAAAAAGTCCAAATGTTTTCTTTTCCATTTTGCCACCAATAAAAATATGAATTAAAAGTTGAGGTTGTACATGCCAAAATGATGGAGCACATTTACTAAAAAGATGGAAACTTCACTAAAAGTGCTCTTTCCGTGTATAATGCTGGGTGCGACCGATTCATTAAGAACATGCGGCAGAAATCATGAATCCGTCGCTTTCCCGCACTGGCCCGACAGAGTTCGCCAACTTTTTTGTGGTGCACCTTTAAAATAAGGCGTCTGACACAATTTGAATCCTAAATACGGCGCTGAGTTGGAACAAGCACTGGCACGCCCCCTAATTAGTGTCACATGGAGGCCAGCACAGCTGCACCACAATAGGGTCGGGTGCGACACAAATGCGGCAGAGACACTTCTTAAATACCTGCGCAAGCCATTTTCCCCACAAGAACGTGCAAAGTCCGACAGAAGTGCGGCACAAAGCCCTTAGTAAATGTGTCCCAATGATCTTTTACTTTGCTGAGTTTTAAGAAGAAAAATAGTCTGTAAGAAAATAGTGAAGCAGTTTTTTTCCCCTTATATCCCCATTGCATTGTAAATGGTGGTGCTACAAAGTACCATACATATCAATCCCTCATTTAGTTGTGTAAACGCAAATCCTAAAACTCTGTAAAATGGAAAATGGTCCTGAGGAGGTTAGTACCGGCCCTGAAGAGCCCATTTGCACAGAGCTGCTGTATTTTTTGGAGAATCAATAAAATAAGTGAAAACTAATATTCCTGAATCTCTCAGCATTTCTATGTAATTGTGAAGAATACTCCTAAATAACACAGTGGGGAATCTTCTATCTATTCCACTTCTCCTGTTCTTGCAGCTGTCTGCTTTATCATTTAGGAGTGAGCACATTGTTATATTTAAATACTTCAATTCATTCATTTCCCCAGAGGGAATGGAATTAACATGTAAAATGAATTAATTTCTGATGGAACATTTTACAATACAATGCAAAGCTTTTAATCAGTTAATAACAGGTAAAAAACCGTATTCCTGATATTAAACTGAGATTCTGCTCATTATGGAGCCTAGCAGTGAATAAGGCTCTTCAAATAGTCTATAGTACACAAAAACATCAATAGATTAACACTGAGCCAATGTCTACAGTCTCCATGGACAAGTATATTACAGCTGTCACAGCAACCAGATATGTACGCCTCTGATGAATAGGACAAAAAAAAAACTCTCAGAAAAATGTATCTGCAGATATTTCAATAAACCGGTACAACAACATGTCCCTAAAGAAGACCACTCACCTACATGAGAGAACTGTTGTCTGCTCACACTATGATTAGACTATGACTAGGCTGATTAGGCATATCATGAGCCCATAGAGGTGTATGGCATTTGTTGGCCACAGTAGACATCTATGCCCGCACTGCAACAGGGGTCCTTTAGAGAGGTGAGTGTGGAGCATTTTCTTACAAAAGTATCCCCGGCAAAAAATTTTTGTAATGTAAAAAAACCACATACAGTATAATATATAGTTATTTAATGGGTACTATTCCTATTCCAGGCCATGAACCAACAGTTCCACTTGTAATAAAACAACAAAAAATAGGCAGCACCCCAACTTTAAAAAACTGAAAACGTGAAGGTTTGTTCACCCATATAGCAACATTTTGGTTGATCAAGACAAGATTTTTCAAGCCTTACAATCCTTTTTTTTAGAGTCGTCCTACAAAAATGACCTGATCACATGTTATGCTGTTTTTCCACTAATGGCTCCCCAAACAATTAGCTGCAAGGAATTGAATAGCGAGTAGTGATGTAACAATCATTGTGCTTGTGAAGGCGGAGACATTTGTTGGCCACAGTAGTTATCTGTGCCCGCACTAGAACCGCACTCTTTAAAGAGGTGAGTGTGGAGCGTTTTCTTACAAAAGTATTCCCGGCAAAAAAAAATGTTTGTTCCACTTGTAATAAAACAAAAATTGGCAGCACCCCAACTTTAAAAAGTGAAAATGTGAAGGTTGATTCACCCATATAGAAACATTTTGGTTGATCAACACAACCTTTTTGCAAGCCCACTGTTCATTTGGATGGACTGTTTGCTAAGTAGTATTTAGTGAGAGAGTGTTTCCATTACCCACTACTGAAATAAGAAGGGTACATCATCATTTTTTCCCCAGCTCTTATGAATTTGAAAATAAACAGTAGAGTCTGTGTAAGTTCCGGAGGGTCCTGAGACCATGGGATGTCAACTCCATTTTCCAGGTGACCTCACTTCCTTTGTTGTCCCTTGGTACAATGTGGCCACTTATTGGATGAGGAAGGTCCTACAACCCCCACAGAACCTCTGGTTGGGTTCAGGACCCAAAAATGGATGTATATGAGTGAACTGGGAGCCAGAGCAGGGTAAGTATGTGTACTTTCCAACCTGTCTCCCTAGAGGTTTTCCATATTCACTGAAAACCCCTTTAAGGTACAGCTTTACTGTGGCTAGTCATAACTGTATCAGTACTTTATATTAATTATAAAGTCAAGCACAAACTAAACGTTTAGATCCCACTTTTTTATATTTAGGCCCCTTGGACACTAATGTGTGCTCATCTGGGCCATAACCTGGGCAAGCACACAGCCAGGTGGAGGAGGGGTGAATGCTCCTCACCCCTACCTTCTCCATATAAAGCCAAGCGACACTTTGGGCAGATTTATCAAGCTGTCTGAAAGTCAGAATATTCTTAGTTGCCCATAGCAACCAATCACGGCTCCTCTTTAAAATATTCATGAGCACTGGTAAAATTAAAGCTGAGCTGTGATTGGTTTCCATGGGCAGCTAAGAATATTCTGACTTTCAGACAGCTCAATAAATCTGCACCTTTGTGCTTACCGCACCATGCCTGGGTGCCATACACCTCTATTGGGTCATGAAATGGCCGCAAATTGTCAAATGCATTGGTCGTATGCATGAGGCCTTAAGAGGGGGCTACTAAAATGTTTTAAACATTAAATTATTATTATATTTAAAGGGGTTTCCACAATATAGAAGTATATGACCTTTACAGACCTGGGAAGTGGAAGCTGCACTTGTAAAGCCTCTCTACTGAGGGGATTGGTTGTGCAGTAGCTCCATCAGAGAACTAAAGGCACATGGGCAGGAGTGACCACCCAGGTGCAATTTTGTTTAAACAGGTCACCAGGTCCCCTGTTTCTCTGCCAGTTTTCTTTTTAGCAAGCACAAAAATGTTGAGTTGATTCCTTTAAAGGTAATTCAATTTTGGTACAAAGTCTGAAACAATTACTCGGCTGTCTAAACTATAGACAAATTTGGCACGTTCACTTAGGATTTGCTCCTGCTACAAGTGTGGATAGATTTAAAAAAAATTGTAAAAAAGCAATTTATCCCACTTTGATTTATGTAACTTTTTGGGTGATATTTACCTTCATTTGGGTTTGTACATATAAAAGGTTGAAGCTGATGGAATAACATACCTTTTCCAGGTACTACGTACAGTAATTATGTATCTGATGTATATTCAATGCAAACTGTAAAGCATCTTGACATAATGTTTTGTCCGTGTGCAGTAAGAATAAGCTCATTGCTTTATATTTGTTGTCTTTTTTCTTTAAAAACTTCAGAAGTAAAGAAGAAAGCCGCCTCTGTTCACAGAAAATCTGATCAAGAAACAAAATTCTTGTGATATAATAGCTCTCTCTTTTTTTCTGTTGAGAAATTTTGGCATGTCCCTCTCGTATGACTTTTTGACAAACGTTCTTTCTATAAATATATCAAAGCTTGAAATGAGATATTTTCTTTCGATGAGTGCACTCAAACATGTGCCATTTGAACTTTTGCACATCTAGATATTTATTTGGCACATCTCTCCTTGTTATTCTATTTCAAAGGTTGGCTCTTCCAAAAAAGAACTGCAGTATAGTCTCAATCCTTTCTTTACATTGTTTGATGGAACAACATACAAAGAGAGAGTTCAGCTTAGAAGAGGTTGAGTGGAGATTAGTTTGATTTAGTTTTTATAATAGAAATATATAAATGTGACAGACAATCTCTACCTTCTGAGGCAGATAAACCCATCCATTAAAGTGTAACTCCAGAGGTTATACAAAAAATTATTATAGTGCTGCACTCACCACTTAAATTATTCTTAAAATGTACAGTCTTAGATTCTTCTACCATTGTGCTCCATCATGGAGCAGTCACAATTTGGCTGCTGGCTTCAATTTAAAACACTTCCAGAGCTAGTCATTAGTCTACGTTTTATGTGGCCTTGGATGTATAATTGGTTGTCAAGCTATAGACATGAAGGGGTTTTACATGTTATTATAGATAGACCACCTCATTAATACCTTATCATTGGGGGGCTCCATCATTCAGGACCCCAAGATTTCATAATGATGACTTTGACTTGACTTGCATAATTCATCAATTTGATTACAATGGAAAATCACTTGACCAGAGGAGGAAGTCAAAATGTATTCCAGTTTAGTGTAGCCAGTGGCACAGACTTCAGCTTGCCATTCTGCAGGTGAATGACAGGGGTTGCCTTGTACAAGAAATTGCAAATGTATCCCCTATCTCTGATCTAGAGGGCACAAGCAGATAAGAGCCAGTCTGATGAAGAGAATTCTCAAAAACTCAAATATACTCAATTAAAATCAAAAAAGGTGCCCCTGATTTCTTCACTCTTCTTCTTTTAATTCATACTGGGATTATATTTAAGTCCCTTGACCACGACTTGTATTTTGCATCAAACACATCTCTCTGCTCTTGAGGACCAATAAAGTTTATCGTCATTTACAGACAAAAGGAAATGCCTTTTTTATCCAGAAAATGACTTACCATTAATCAGATGAATATATAATACTTACTAGATTATATAAGAATCATGTAGAATGAAGTGGGTAGAAAAAGTAGCAAAAAGAGCTGCTTTTTGTACCTGCTTTTAAGAAGTCATTCAAGACTTTTGATTTTACCTTGCTGGAGACAACCACTTATATTTAGTTTTCAAAATGGGGGATTGTAGTCACCAATTGTGACAACTATTGTTGGTCCTAGTGTTCTAAAACAAGCAATGAACAACTCATCATCTAATTTCTTCTAGGCAAGGCCGACACCAGCATTGGGCATACCTGGGCATTTGCTGGGGCCCAGAGCTGAAGGCTGTACATAAGAAATCCATAGGGGGTGAGGGGGGCTGTATCTAATGAAGCCATAAGGGGTGAGGGGGACAAATATAAAATAGCCATGAGGGGCCTGTTTGGTATGATAAACTAGGGAACAGGGACAGAATTTTTAATGCTGTCATGTGAGTTCACTGCAAAGGGGTCCACTGAGGCTCTGTCGCCCCAGGGTCCTGCTGACACCTGGAGCCAACCCTGCTTCTAGGTCTATAAAACTGATCAAACCCTTTGTCATTCCCCCCCATACACAATGATACACAATGATAAATAGTATAACTCAAGTGAGATCTAAACAGAGGTTACCTTTTAATCTCTTGAACCATAGATGTACATCAACCCACTGATATGAGTACATCAAAGATCCACGTGTGAACAGTACTAGATGTTTTTTTGTTTTTACTTATTCCATTTTCATAGCTAATGAAAATAGTTCCCAGAAGGTTACTATTCTTTTCAAACATTAATATGTTAATAGATGTTAAGTAATGACTTCCTGGAGCCTTTCAGTCGTGTCCACTTGTTCAGTTAATCGAATGCATTCACTATGAATAACATCACTGTTAGGATCAGTGGATCCTCTGGACCACCGCGGGAGATGTAACTAGCCAACACCCGGAACCGGAGCCTAGTGGCACCTGGTTTTCACCAGAGCCCGCCGCAAAGCGGGTTGGACTTGCTGCGGCAGGATACCACTAGGACGTTCCCAGGTGTGACTAGCCCACGGTGGCAGCCGAGGTCGAGGTACCTTAGCGGATGACAACTCGTAGTCGGGTCCAGGCACAGGGTCAGGGCAGGCGGCAGAGATGCAACGTCAGGTTCAAGTCCGGGGTCAGCAACAGGAGGTCCAGGCAGGAGGGAACGGGAACACAGGCACACAGCAACAGGGAGGAACACAGGTAACAGGGCAACACAGGACTCAGGAACGGGAACACACAGGAATACAGGAATACGCAGGAACACAGCAATACTCGCTAGGAAGCTTTCTCTAAGGCTAAGAGGCACAAAGATCCGGCAGGGAATGATGGGAAACAAAGGGTTATATACAAAACAGGAAATGACCAATACTAATCACCTGTGCGCTGGCCCTTTAAATCTTGAGACAGTACCGCGCGCGCGCCCTAGGGAGCGGGGCCGCGCGCGACACCCAGTCCAGACGGGAGCGGGAGCCAGGAGAGGTGAGTGCACCGGAGCGGGACCGGGGCAGCGGAGGGAGGCACGGGTGCACCCGCGATCCGCGATATGGATCGCGGGGGTGCCCGCAACGGAGGCACGGGTGCACCCGCGATCCGTGGTATGGATCGCGGGGGTGCCCGTGACAATCTTAACCCTTTAGTTAGAATTAGTTTGCAGTAGTAGACTGTATAAGGAATATTACTATACATACAGTATTTCAAGTCTGGGGTAGCAGCCATAGAAATTAAAAAAAAATACTTAGTTGCCAATAGAAACCATACTGGGTTTAGTCTTAATTTCCTAAATTAAATTAATATTGCAAAATCAAAACATTGCAGGTTTGATTTTATCTACTTATTTCCTATGAATTGGACAAGTTGCCAGGCTCAGCAATACGCAATAGCTCCTTACCAGATGATGACAGTGAATTAATGCCAAAATTTAGTTCCATCATCAGTCTGCTATTCAGGACCTGCCTATATTTGGCAAGTCTTCAACTATTTGACTTTAATAAATGTAAGTTCCAAGGTGTATTGCTAATGCATTTTACTGGCAGAAAAATGGTGGCATCGACAACCACCAGGAAAGAATATATTATATTATAGCAGTTTTACCAACAATTGTAGTTATTTAAAGTAATGGATATCATTGTAAATGGAACTGAAATAGGTGATTCTGCACAAACTGATTCAGATGTTCCATATAATTTGGCCCTCTTTGCTATTGATCTTTTCAAAGCATAATTTGACATGTTGAACTAACATATAACCTATATGTCTGGCAGTAACTCAGTGCTCTTATCCTCTCTCTCCATGGGCTTAGTAAGCAAATACTGGATAAATCATCTGGATTGTGGAAGTCTGAAGGATAGGTGTCAACTGGATGGACTGCCATAAAAGGTATATGGCCTGATTTATATACTGTCATGTTTCTGAGAACACCTAGGGACCACATCCTGAATAGAAAACCATGAATTACATATATGTATGGGTTTTTTTTTGTATAGGGGTTTTGTTGGAAGGGGGCAATCGGCAACCCTCAGGTCATTTAAGTGCAGCGGTGTCAGGATAAGTCATTAGTGGTTATGAAACCCTAAAAACCCCTTATACAGTATTATATTAGGGATATCTTATTAGAGTGTATGCAATGTATCATTTTAAATAAAAGTTATATCATATGTAATAGAGTAATATTACACCACTGATTTTATCAACTCTCCTATGCAGGGGCATAACTAGTAGAGTCAGGGCCCCATAGCAGAATTCTGAATGGGGCCCCTCTTCCCATTAATATATACATATTATACTCACACACATACGCACACATATAGAGCATATACACCTCACATATACACACACATACAGTGCCATATACAGATGTACTAGACAAAAAATCAAGCCCCCAAATGAAGGGGGGGGGGAATAAATGGACCCTACAGGATTAGAGGCACTGGGTGGGCAAGGGTACCGACCAACGACAAATTTTACCAAAAGGTTGCCCGGCTTGCGACCAAAGAATCCCTTTTTATCCAACTGGGCCAAGGTGATAGAATAAAATGTAACTTTTATTTCATATTTATTAAGACCGATTCAGTGAAGAAACTTAAAATTACAAACAAGCAGTGCCCAAACTTCTAGTGACATGGGATATGGGGACACTGTCAAGAGGCAACAATGTGTTTAGATGAGAGGAGTTAATTTCACTGCCTCCCAAATGTCATTCACTGTTATGAGTTGCAGACAGGATTCTCCCTATATTATCCTAGTCAGCCCTAAACCCCTGATGACGCCAGACCAGGCAAAACATGTCGGGTGGGCTTAGCTGATGTGTTATATTTTAATGAGCAGCAACCAGTATCCTATACTTACCACTGTTCCTAGGGATTCAAACTATAGGCTTTTGCCATAGGTCCAGCTTAGGGATGATAGTACCTCACTATATCTGGTCTATCAGGAATATAGGGATAATATAGGGAGAATCCTGTCTGCAACTCATAACAGTGAATGACATTTGGGAGGCAGTGAAATTAACTCCTCTCGTCTAAACACATTGTTGCCTCTCGACAGTGTCCCCATATCCCATATCACTAGAAGTTTGGGCACTGCTTGTTTGTAATTTTAAGTTTCTTCACTGAATCGGTCTTAATAAATATGAAATAAAAGTTAAATTTATTCTATCACCTTGGCCCAGGTGGATAAAAAGGGATTCTTTGGTCGCAATCCGGGCGACCTTTTGGTAAAATATACAGATGGACAGCATATATACACACATATACATACTGTACACATATACATACACATCACCAATAAAATTATATACAGCATGTTACATACATATAATGCAGTACAATGTGAACATCCTCCATTATTTAGTGTCAGGTCGATGACAGGGCCCCCTGACACTGCGGGCCCCATAGAGGCCGTTGTGGCTGCTACCACTGTAGTTACGCCCCTGTTCATTTGACATCAATATGCAGTGATGACATCACTAAATGCATTTGTACAGATATGTAACCATGCTCATTGTTGTCATAGGAACAAAGTATGTAAGTGAATATAGGGATCAGGGTCCCAACCAGGGTGCTGATTTCAACAAACTCAAGGTAGTGTAAAAACAATATCCACAAAACACACAGGGAAGCAGCACTCCTGAACAATTGTGCAGATGTATTCACCCAGCGATGTCTCAGCTCCTCAGTCATAATATTCAACTTTATAAAATATGTTATTCCTTTCTCTGGGTACATTTATATTTTGATGATGTGTGTTTATCTTATGATTCTATTTTGTTCATCTGTCCATTTCCTCTTCACCATGAATATTACTTATCATTGGCTCATTTGTCCCCTGCTTACTGCTTTGCGTCATCGGTGGACAATGCCATAGGATAAAGCACCAAAATGTCTTGTTTCTGGATAACACACAATACAGATTCCTTATAAAGGGTTATTTCAAATATATTTTTAGAGCAACTTAGAATTTCATGACATTTACGTATTCATCATGTGTGAGGGGTAGCTTCATCTCGATTACGGTTCTCTAATGTCATGATATCATCTGTGTTGTGCAAATGTAGCCTTGTGTTTTCCATGACATAGATGGTATTAAGCTTATGATACATGTTTCATGGAGTAATTAAGGGTTAAAGAGATTATCTAGGGTCAGAAAAAGTACATTCTTCTCCCTCCAACAGTGTCATTGTTGGCAATGGGCTATTTAGCTCCATTCCCTTGAATGAGGTTCAGCTAAAAAAACAAACATTGTTCATGGGTAAGAGATGCCTGAAAGCTATTGAAGGTGTGTGGCAACCAGTGGTGATACAGATTTATAGATCATTATCTGTTCATCAAAGCACAGAACACCGATGTAGCATATCTCTGGAGGACCTAACACGTCTATGTATAACATGGATGGAAATCTAATTATTATGACCCACTTTTCATTCCTTATATTTTCTGTGGGGAGGCTGGCTGTATTAAGACTGGGGCATTGTGTGTAAGTCTTAATAATCAGGATACCCGGTAAGCAACATCCCGGACTTACTAAGAGGTTCCCACCTTTTAGTAATTCAGTCACCAGATTTGAAATCTGCGACAATCTATCTAAGAGATTGTGTAAGTGGGACAAACCATTTAAGAATAGTGGAGCATACTCGGTAGATTTGCATTGAGGATAGAGAGATACAATGATTGATTTTCCTTTAATGCATTTCAGAACATTTCAGGGAAAGTAAACTGAATTGATATAATAAATGATTCATGTGCTTCAGGTATATTTCCTGCGCTGTCTCATGTATTATATTTATGATAAGGGAATTAAAATGTAGGCCTATGCTAGAACCAGGGTGGAAATGGAAAAATGATTTGGTTTAATTTGATTCATGCAATACTTCCAGGAACAATCATCCATGATAATAATGTATATATAATTTATGACTTCCATAATTCATTCTTCCATTATTGAACAGGTCTAATTTTAAACACTGCTATTCTGCATTGTATCAGAAGGGTCAGTTATGTCCCATACAGATTTTTATTACTAGCATATAGGAACATTTCCCACATCAATAACTGTTAATCTGCAATAAATCATACTTTACTTTCATTTCAGTATTATGGGTTTTCTGGGCTAATTTTATTGATAACTTAACTGGATTCTACATACTGGGGCAGATTTACTTACCCGGTCCATTCGCGATCCAGTGGCACGTTCTCTGCGGTGGATTCGGGTCCGGCCGGGATTCACTAAGGTAGTTCCTCTGACGTCCACCAGGTGTCGCTGCTGCGTTGAAGTTCCCCGAGGCCCGCTGGAATGCCCTGAAGTTCACCGGCCTATTCTTAGTGAAGGTAAGCGCGAGTCCCGCGACTCGTTTTTTTTAAAGATGCAGCGGTTTTTCCGAATCCGTCGGGTTTTCGTTCAGCCACGGAAATAAAGAAAACCACACCTCTTTTAGCTACCTTGTAAGGCAGCTCCCTTGACATAAAGTATGACCTATAAGAGGCCTTATGACATGAGGAAGAACAGTGGATCCAGCAGGAAGACCTCCAAAGATAATGAAGTTCTATTAAAACCTTCTCACTTTTCCCACAGTTCAAAACAGCCAATGAAGAGTCACTTTAAAACAGCGCTGAAAGCAGCATCTCTTAATTTGCCTGGGACTGCAGGAAGATTTAGTGTTTGGTGAACTCTGTCCTGGGGGTGATGGCCTGAGTGCCCGCAGATAGGGCTCAGAGTGCCACACCTGGCACCCATGCCATAGGTTCGCCACCACTGCCCTAGACTGAATGAGCAGTCTAATTAGGACACGCTACCAGTAAACTGCTGGGAGATCTCCCTCAAGGATGTATGAAGAGGTCTCATGGGGTGAGCCCTCTTCATACAGACTTCAGATTTGCTGTATATTTTTTTGCGGCTTATTTCTGTAACCGCCTGTATTTACAGTTTTGTATATCTTTTAATATCACAATATAAAAGTATGTATACAGTGCTTGACTGACAGCCTTTATAATGATGTGAGGTATAATGGTATAGCTGTCATAAAATCTCTTTAATGATCCAAACCTGAGTCTGCCTAATATGTGTTCGGACCTGACTCTGTGCACAGCTGGCAACAATCATGGGAGTTAACTTTTTAAATGCTGGCAGGAAATTCATGGGTAGCACCGATTCTCCCCAAAATGGCAGGGTGCACAGCCATATCAATTTATAGGCATTTTAAAAGGGAACACCTGAGATTGGTCAGACACCAGCACTGGGCATACCTAGGCAAGTGCCGGGGTGCAGAGCTGCTGGGGGGCCCACATAAGACTGTATAAGGAATCCATGGAGGTGAGGGGGCTGCATCTAATAAATCCATAGGGTGTGAGGGAAGCTTATATAAAATAACCATGAGGAAGCTGTTTGGTATGATAAACTAGGGAATTTTTTAGGGAACAGGAGACTGCTTTAGTTTCTTAATTATTTAATGCCCCATGATTTCCCTGCAAAGGGGCCCACTGAGGCTCTGTCACCCAGGGGCCTACTGAAACCTGGAACCGACCCTGGTTCAGATTTTCAAGTTCGGCCTGCCCCAAAACTTTTATGTGTCTGCTCATCTCTACTCACATGAAATTGATTTCAAATCTGAAATAAACACATGAAAGTCCAGTAACTAATCTTTTTATCAGTAAATTGTAAACTGTGTTTATCAATCCAGCAAATAAGCAGAGAAATGAGTAACCCACCTGTCTATTTATCACACTTGCAGACGATGACGTGAGACATCAATTCCTGATGACTGAAATGTCACAGCTCTGAAATCTAATAACTCTGCAATATTAACATCTCATGATAACAATCTGTGTAAAAGGCAGCTCTGTTTATCTGCACGTCTCGTGTAAGTCAATCATGCATTCATTCTGATTACAATATAATCACGCCTGGGTCCACAACAAAACTGCATCATTTAAAGAACAATTTAAGAAAATGAAGTCAAATTGTGCTTTAGAAGTGGAATTTAGTTTCATAGCCATTCTAATCTTTTGGTTGCTTAATGCCTGACATTTGTTATTAGACAGTGCTTCGTAGCACACAGCTAGTACATTACTTAGCAATCAATTCATTCATGTTGGTAAGATGTACTTGTGAGGCTAAAATATCACTAAATACTATTACTAAATGTATTTTTTTTCTTTTTACTACTTTTCTCATGGTAACTTGAGGGTGGTGTTGAGTGTAAGGTCTACCCTGGGAACGGGAGACTTAGAGGCCTATAAGACTACTTTTCTCTATATGTGGCTCCTCGTACTATAAACAATAGATTATAGTTGTGCGGTCTGGTATAGATTTTGCTACTTTAGTATATACTTCTAGTATTTTTATATTATAATACCCTTATATTGTCCCAATAGCTAACCTATGGTATTTACTCCGAGGAAAGGGAAAAATATGGTTTTGGTATGTTTGGTTAGTGTGGTCAATCTCTAGTTACTTGGGCTGATCAATGAAAGTGTTTGGGAGGCAATAATGGTAGTAGCAGTAGTTGTTCCTCATGCATTGATCGACGTGAAAGGCCTATTAAAATTAGCACCAAAAAATATGTAATATAGTGATTTGATGCCCAAGTGTGTAACATACCACTTGTGTTCCCTAAAATAACACAAACAACTCACTAGATTTAATTACTAGGTGTTATCTATGTTAGATAAGACAACCGCTTAAGAATTTTTTGAGATTATCCAAATTAGCCAAAGGAATAAACTGTAGAGAATATGTGTAGAAAAAATACACTACATTCAATCCCCTTCCAATACTGATGCTTTCTGCCACATTTAGCATGACCCTAAAGAGGGGCTCTAATCCATTGGACCTGCTGGTTCTGGTAGAACTTATCTTATACATATACGGGTGTGTAAACTCCCATTATTCCAATATCACTGCTGTAATCATGTGTTCCTCCGTCCAACATTGATTGTGCTACAAATAAACTCCAATGATACCCAGGTTATTAATCCTTTAAGGAGACTCAAGTTTAAAATAATTTGTCCAGAAAACTTGTGTTTTTGCTACTTTTAATTTCAAATACAGGAGTACATTATGGAAACCTTTGTGTTACTGACTTTTTCCTGTTACACATATATATGTTCCTTATATACAAGTGTCTTATGTTTATAGGGATATTCTTGTTTTTTTATTCATAGACCATCCTTATCATAGGTAATAAGTTATAGAATGGTGGAGGTCCAACATCCAGCACCTCTACCTAGAAGCAGTTGTGACAATATTTTGAGTGCTGCTTTTTCTTCAAAGGCCTGTGATGAAACATCTATTCCAAACATTGTTTGCTTAGCTAGAAGTGAGAAGGTACAAACAAGGTCAGATTATCATTGGAGCTCCTGTTCCCAGCCCTGTGATTATTCCTATTCATCGGGCCCTGGGCGGAAACTACAATGAAAATTTGAACTTCCCATCCTTTCAGTGGTATTGAAGTCCTTAGTATACAGATACCATTGAAACCTGCAGCATAACATGAAGCAATAAGATGATGCTTAAAGGACACCTGTCATCAGGTCTCTGTCACTATTTCTGTGACCTCTACCTGTTGGAGCAGCTCACAAGGATCCCATCCCAGCCTTTATCTAGTCAATTCATACATTAATCATTATAAAATCATCTTTTCTTTATTATGTAAATGAGGGAGGTCACATGGTCAGAGACAGTGATGTCACCCCTGTTACCCCTCCCCTCTCCTCCCCCTGCTCATGTCTGTGTGTAATGTATAGTAAAGCATTGCTAATGTCTGTGCTTTATCTGCTGACATGCTGCATCCTCCTAATACACACAGACATCAGCTACACAAGTACCTGACATGCTGTGTTCTTTAATACACATGTGTGAGACACAGACATCAAATACACAAGTAACTGATATGCTCTGCTATACACATGGCTGCATCCTGGAGCAGTTTTATCTCTCACACACATGCAGTCTGCAGCGGGCATGGCCCCCAGAACCAGGATGCACATAGAGGAGCCATCACCAGGTGGGTCACATCATTATAGTGGCTGTCAGTCATATGTATAGGAGAGTCTCATACACATACAGGCTGCAGGGGGCGCCAGCACCAGAAAGTACATAGAGGAGCCAGCACCAGGAGGGTCTCATTAATATACAGCCTGTCAGTCATGTGTATAGGAGTATCTCATACACACACAGGCTGCAGGGGGTACAAGCACCAGGAAGCACATAGAGGAGACAGCACCAGGAGTGTCACATTATTATACAGGCTGTCAGTCATGTGTACAGGGGTATCTCACACACACACAGGCTGCAGGGGTAACTTTTCATTACATTAAAAAAATCTATTATTTGCTAAAAGTGAACAACCCCTTTAATCCCAGACAATCCTTTTAAACAATTATTTAAAAACATAAAGGAAACCTTTTCATGATTATGTTCTCTTTAAAATCCTAAAACTTCTCCAAACAACCAAAATCCCTATTTATATCCATAACATTACAAGATGTCACTGACAGATGGCAGGATAAATATAACATATTCCGTCTGACATGATTAGACAGAGATAAAGGCAGATCAAGCTTGTATTTTGCATTCGTCTTGGAAATATTATAAGATTTGTACCTGTTTTGCAGTCAGTATTATTCCATTTGAGAGAAACGCGTTTCACAGGCTTATGATTAAATATATTAAGCAGCAGAGAGGCTTTAAAATCGTCGTTTTACTAGATCTTCTTGATTAGATGGGTTCATTCTCATCATCAGTTAGGCTCATAAAAATGATTATTTTGTTTATGGGGTGATCATGTACCAAAATCATTAGGGAAATTAATGCTAATGAGAAAATAAGTCATTTGAACCAGGCTTATTTCAAATGATTTAGGGTTGCTTTGAGTACAAGTAATGTTTGCTGAGCTCTCTCCTTTGAGAATTTATCTGATAGGAAAGTATCATTTACTGGAGCAAAACAACATTTGATGTCTACTGTACAGATCCTGCATCATAAAACATATTTCCTAGAAGCGGCAGGGGTTCCGAACATTGGATGAAATCTGTTGGGCTCTGTAATGTGGCTTGTATGCTTTAACATTATTAGAAGATTTGTAGCATTGAGACTTGTCAAACAATTGCTTTGTAAGTAGAAGGGTTTACAATCATGTTTTTTATGATAATTTTTTTTTATTTCACCACAGTATTTTTTTGCTATTATAATACTTTTTTGTATATTTTGTTGACAATTTGAAAATTTGCATTTGTATAATATGTAGAGGGTTATGATGTACTGCTGAAATTTGACAGAACTCAAAATGTGTGACTTTATGTTACTATATGCAAATTTTACTGGTGGAACACAGATGCCTGGATCTGGGGTCCTTGACTTTTCCCATCATGAAGGCCAAACATTACAGAAGTTTTCAACCTCTTTCTATTTTACACATGATTTTCCAAGTTCCAGAGCAACCTACAGGCACGTGTCATCTTTGGCCATAGCCAAATCCAAGACTACAGAACTTGTCAATGAGCACTGGTGCTAAGCCACTTCTTTTTCTTTAGTCAAATATTTTAGCCTTTTTTTGATGAATTATACAACATGCAAACAAAAACCCCAACCCTGCAACCCACCCTAATACCCTCCTTCCCCTCTTTCTATTGATGAGTGCAAAAGTCCAGGTCCAGGAACAAATAACTTAATACATTTCAGGAAGTCCATTGAAATTTCTATCCGGAGAGGTGCCAATAGTCCTCAGGCTGGTACATGCAAGCTGATACAAATAGCAGAAATTACATAAGCTGAGCACAGTATGAAAAATTCGGACCCTCACCAATGTTAGTTGCGCTATCCTGGATCAATCAAGCTATGGACCCCAAATGTCTTCAAATTTTTTGACAGTATCTTTTTGATATACAAACTTGTCTGGAGTCCTTCCAATGTATTGGAATTTTTGTACAGATAGCAGAATTTACGGAAGCGCATACCCAACTTGTGAATCTCCAGCATAGGTAGATCAGAGATGGAACCGAAATACAAACAATAGGTGTATATGGAACAGCAACACCATAAACCATATGTATTAGTTATAAAACAGACTGCCAGTAGCATTTTAAATTTGGCCAATTCCACATTGTATATTCCCCCCATGTTTTGTAAAGTGCTGCAGAAGTTGATTATGCTATAGAAATAAAGATATATTATTATTATTATTATTATTATTATTATTATTATTATTATTACTGAGCTCCAGGTCAGAGTGCAGCAGTCTGCTGCTCCATTCGCTGGTGGTGGCATTGATGGAAGTAGCCAAGTATTGGACTTGACTTCTCTATTCATTTAGGGGTACAAAGAACCCCCATTCACATGATCTTTAGGAAGTCTCTCCACTGGGATCAGAAAGTCATCCCCTGACCTGTGAATAGGGGAAAACATGTATTGACCTCTTTTATACCAAATCTTTTCATCAAAAAGACTGTTAATATGTATATGAACCTCCAAATAAGACTACCATCTATGTTCTATGGATAATTAGTGGTAGGTGCATCAATGCTAATGAATTTGACATTTTAGTTCTTTTTTGCTACTGCATTTAGTTTTAACCTTTATATGTAATAAAAATAGATAAGCTACATATATGACCTGGAACAGCTTTTTAATTTACAGTATTATACCGAATATATACTTTTTTTTACACACCATTCATTTTAATTCCTTCCCCACAAGAGCTTACTATTTTCCTGTGAAGTTCAACTTCCACAAAGGTAGGTCATAATGCTGACTATGGAAAATAACATGATTCTACTGGATGCTGAAATGAAACAGCTAAACCTTCTTTTAAGAGGATAATAATTTATTATATTAACTAGAAATATCCTCAGAGGGGAAAAAAGGGGGGGAATATAAAGATTCAATGAAAGTGAATAGAGGTAGAACAGAAGATATTTAAAAAGTACCAGTCCTGCATGTCTTTCCCTTATAAAATAACATTTCTAGATAATCTTTTCTTATAATCTTGTGTTGTCCTGTTTGTTATAGAAAAAAATAGTACCTATGTATTACTAAATGTTAGCATATCCATACACAGTCTGATATCCAAGCAATACTCACATATTGTGTAAAAACATATACCTGCATGTTTCTAGAATATATGTTTTATATATAAAGTATATAGAGTATATGTTTTATATATAAATATACATATGTATATGTATGATATCCAAAGAGGACTATAATACCCAGCTATGGTGGTAATCCAGTGCCAGGCAGCTTGAGGCACTGTGCAAGGCACTCCCAAATAAATGGAGCTGTGCATCACACCTCCAGCTATTAATCTGCGGGAACTGGTATATAGCAGTGGAACCCATGATGTATACTGTGTCTATTGTTATTGTCTACCGTAGAACAACGGAACCATACACAGGGGCTTATTAACTAAGGGTCCCTCGGCCACATTTCCATTGGGTTTTCTGAAGTCTCAGGGATCGCGCTGCTGGGACAGGGATTTAGGAGGGGATTGTGTTACAACAATCAGATTTTGGCGCATCGGCACCGGCTTTCATGCAACACCAATCAGGGGGCGGGCCATTGGACAATCCGACTGATTCGGGATTTAACTTTAAAATTGTGTGGCAAGCCATGCACTTACATGCGGCAGGAAGAAAATGGTGAACTCCGGCGGACCTGAGCAGGGAGCGACACATACAGGACTTCGGGCGCATGATGTAAGAGAATCGCGGCAGAGTTCATTCTCGTCGAACACACCGGATCAGGGAACCCGCAGGACCGGGTAAGTAAATGTGCCCCACTGTGTCTATTGTGATGTTCTCACATGAACTCACTCAGTGGGGCAGATTTATCAAGCAGTCTGAAAGTCAGAATATTTCCAGTTGCCCATGGCAACCAATCACAGCTCAGCTTTCATTTCACCAGTGCTCATGAATATTTTAAAGGGGAGCTGTGATTGGTTGCCATGGGCAATTGGAAATATTCTGACTTTCAGACACTTGATAAATCTGCCCCAGTATCTTTTCCAATGTATTGTCAGTATCTCCTTTTGTTCGTATTAAGTAACTAGTGACATGAAAGAGCTCACATCAAATGACCAAGTATGGTTTTCCATTACTCGCTGGTTAAACGCCTGGTTTTTGTATCTATGCTAAACATCTTGTATTATAGTGTATGTCAGCCTTATGTGTAACTGCATCTTTATGTAACTGTAAATAGAGTGCAGGCTTGTTGAGGTCCGACTCAAGGATCCCAAAATTCCAATGATCCAAGGTAGAGAAGCAGCACTCCGTGTCAAATAAGTGTTTATTTCACAAGTGGGAAATATAATGTTTCAGATATCTCAATGTAGCCATTTTCAACAAATTCCCACTCGTTCCTATCCTGAATATATATTCACAGCACTGTTCTCCTATTTCTATCCTGTATATACAGTCCAAAGATATGCAACATTTATACTCTAAAATGTTTTCTGGACCTTGAGTAATCAGTAATACAATCTACAGAAAAACCTGAAACCTGAATGTGGCCATTAATATTAATGGAATGACCATGTAATGCTTGGAGATATGAAGTCCTCCCAGTACATTCATTGTAGTTAGCTGGCCAAAAATTAAAGGAGAAAATATGTCAGTGGTGTTGCTCTCCTTGATCTAGACAATGGTAAAACATGTTCATGAATGAAAATACCTTTATTTAATCTGAGATACAATCAACTAGTGATTTCTCAGCAAGTCCTCAGGTTATCCTCATGACTCCACTTTGTGCCACTATCCCTGTGGTCTTGAGTAACTGCTTTAGAACTTTGCCATGATTCGCTCTCTCAGATCAGGAATATGTTGGCATAAGTACCAAGATCCTTAGTCTTTGTTAGAAATGTTTTTGTGTGACATTTGCAAATTCCATAAGTATGTGTTCTTACAAACGAAAGGGGTTAATTAAGGTTTAATTAAAACTTTTCCAATTATGCCTAGTATAATTAGTTTAAAAGAAGCAACACTTCTGGCAAAATCCCTTTAAATGACTGTGCTGTTGTCCATGGTGTATTTTGGTATTATTGTGATGCCATAATGGTACATCTTGGTCTATTCTTATGCTCTTATTGTCCAATAGTAGATTAACTTTGTTTGCACATAAATACAATAACAAAATATATTTTTCTTGATAATGCTCCCAACAATGAAATCCTTTTTAAACAATTTTTCTGAAATAGTATGTGCTATGGTAACAGACATATAGGTAATGATTTCTTAAAATCTTAACCTGGGGCTTTAGGTAACTTTGTTGGATCAATAGAAACTACAATCACGGCACTTTTTTAGTACACCTGTCCAACTGCTCGTAACACTAATTTCTATCGCCAATCACATGGCGGCAATCAGTGCATTTAGGCATGTAGACATGGTCAAGACAATCTACCTGCAGTTGCGTTCAACACGAGCATCAGTAGGGGAACATAGGTGATTTGAGTGCCTTGAACGTGGCATGGTTGTTGGTGCCAGAAGGGCTGGTCTGAGTATTTCAGAACTTGTGATCTACTGGGATTTCACGCACAACCATCTTAGGGTTACAGAGCAAGAATGGTCCGAAAAACAAACATTTTCATGTAGCTGCAGTTCTGTGGCAGACGAAGATTTTTGATGCAGAGGTCGGGAGAAGGGCAGACTGGTTCGAGCTGATTAGAAAGGCAACGCATGACTCAAATCGCCACCTGTTACAACCAAGGTAGGGCAAGAAGAGCATCTGAACGCACAGACTCGTCGAACCTGATGCAGATGAGCATGGGCTACAGCAGCAGAAGGCCACACTGGTGCCACTCCTTTTCAGCTAAGAACAGGAAAATGAATGGTACAATTGCACAAGCTCATCGAAATTGGACAGTAGAAGATTTGGAAAACAGTTGGCCTGGTCTGATGAGTCTCGATTTCTGCTGCGACATTCGGATGGTAAGGGTCGATTTGGGCAAGTCACACAACATGAAAGAATGGATCCATCTGCTGTTGTATCAACGTTTCAGGCTGGGTGGTGTCCTGGTGTGGGGAAATTTTCTTGGCACACCTCTTTGGCCCCTTGGTACCAATGACATCGTTTGCAACGCCAGCACCTACCTAGTATTTTTGCTGGAACTCCATGTCTATTCCTTTATGACCACAATGTACCCAACATCTGATGGCTACTTTCAGCAGGATAATGCGCCATGTCATAAAGCTGGAATCATCTCAGACTGCTTTCTTGAACATGACAATGAGTTCACTGTACTCAAATGGCCTCCACAGTCACCAGATCTCAATCCAATAGAGCATCTTTGGGATGTGGTGGAATGGGAGATTCGCATCATGGATGTGCAGCCGACAAATCTGCGGCAACTGTGTGATGCCATCATGTCAATATGGACCAAAATCTCTGAGGAATGCTTCCAGCACCTTGTTGAATCTATGCCACGAAGAATTGAGGCAGTTCTGAAGGCAAAAGGGGGTCCAACCCGTTACTAGCATGGTGTACCTAATAAAGTGGCCGGTGAGTGTATATCTGTAAGTAGAAGACAAGTGAACCTTAACATCAGTTCTCAGTGAGTGATGTGCGTCATTCTTTTAAGACATTATATAACAAAGAAACTGGATTCTGACATTTGCAAAGAAAGAAAAATACTAACTTCACAAAGTAAGAAGAATCAGAACAATTCAGATGTGGACAGCGTCTGTTTCCAAGGCTTTTGACCTACTTTAATGTTTATTTTTCTGTTCCCCGCAGTGAATTATTTGAATGGCTTTTAAACGGACGTTGACTTGTGAGCCTAACACAGACATCAACACTTCCCTGCAGGACTACAAGGCAGGGGATAGTCTTCATCAAAGCGGCATCTGAATGTATGAAGCCGAGCTTACATATAAAAGCTATGGTAAAAAGCTTGACACTTTTCCCTTGAAATGCAGCAGTTTTTATCCCCTGAAACCAGGTAAAAACACATCACGTGGGATGGATCATGTTCAAAGTGAAACTGTTCCTAAGTCTGTACAGAAATTAGATTATTATATACAGCACACTGGAGGATAAAGACAGAGCTGTTCACTTCTACACAAATCATGCATGCTGGAATACTTAAACTCAGACCAACCATTTGTCATTTTTAGTACTTTTCTTTCAACTATATTGGCATACTGGAAAATGAAAAATTGTTGGACATGTGTTTGGGGCCATGATTAATCTGTACATAAATCTAAGATTTACAAACATATAGGTGGTGTATTCACCATCCACCCCAATCCATAGTCTGATAGCCTGTAGAAGGGTATTCCAGAGAATTGGTACAGCTCTGGAGAAGCCCTGGAAAGCATATCAGGTATTTGTCTTACAATACACTTACATAATATGCCCTCTGATATATATACTCTGAACAGTTTCATACTAAAGTAGTAAAATACTGTTATTTGTGTTTTAAAAATTAGGATCTTCAAAAAAACATGTTGGTTGAAATGATATGGTATGATCCCTTCATAATTTTGGAGATCTGTGTAAAATAAATTATTGGTATGTCTTGTGTTTTCCTCCCAATTACTAGTCCCACTCCTATCATTGGGTATAAATATAATTAAAGGAGAAGGCCTCTTTTGAGCAATGACGTTATTTGTTTTGCTACTATGGGAACATTTTTTCTTGTAACAATTGTTTGCCAGATAGCAAAATATCTCTACATCTGAAAGCACAAAACAGACAAAGGTCCTGATAATGAATTATTAATGAAGATCTTCTGATCTGGAGAGAATCATTATGTATTTACCATGGCAATTACTTGGTGAATCTGTGTAAAACCAGCCTGTTACAGTCAATAATAAAAGAAAAGATAGATGCAGGAAATAACAAGAAAAATAAAAGTCAAGAAAAAAAGAATCCTAACAATAACAGCAGCTTCATTTCTCTTCATGGTGTGTAAATTACTTGTATCCCGGCACACGTGTTGATTCTGTTCAACAGCCTTAATGAGCCTAATAACATTTCTCGGCATCATCACACTATGTTCTCAGTCTATTTTTAGATATTGTTTTGCTCCTTGCCTTTTATTTGTAATGATTCTTGGAGTTGTGTACAAATTGTAATACATGAAAAAGTGGTGGTGGCCTAAGGAACCATTTTTGTACCTTTAATGAGAAATATCAGTTTCATTGTGCAACAAAAAAATTCTAAAATTTCCTGATATACTTTCTACATGAACTGCTTATGTGTTATCTTTTCGGCTGTTGTATCACAGCAGCAGTTCTGTCGGATCAACAAAAGAGGGAGGAGGTGGGAGACCAACTCAGGCAGGAAAAAGACTGAGTAGTGAAGTGATGTGGGTGAATATAGGTGTCTAATGTGTATATAGTATATAGTGTGTATATATTGGGGGATATTTATCATATGCCCACACGAAAAATCAAGAGGCTGAAGCCTCTTTATGCATCCGGCAGGGTGCTGCACAGCATTTATTTTCCCACATGTCACCGGCTGCAGCAAGTGTGCAGGCATGAGGACATTAACTCCCTGCGCTGGCCCACTCGCAGCTGTGCCCTCTGCTTGGCCGGCCGCGCCCCCCCTTCACGCCCTTTCACGCCCCACTGGCATGAAGTTGGCGGATTAGGTTAAATAATTGCAAGTGCTAGCAATAAGCTAGCATTTGCGATTATTTCAGAGCTTCTACGCCACTGACGTGGCGCAGAGGCCCTTATGTGTATATGCCACAATGGGACTCATTTAGTAAGTAGGTAAGTAAATCTGCCCCATTGTGTTTATGTATGTGTAATGTTTATATATATATATATATATACTGTAGCCCCTTTTCCACTACATGGTATCAGGTTGCCTTTACTGAGCTCTAACTGACTATAGCTACTATTTCACACAATACAGTTTTAAAAAAGTATCTGGTCCCGGGTACTACCAATAGGAAGAGGTGAATAGCTTCTAAAACATAACTTTTAAGTCCAAATGTAAAACAACACCAATCTGGCTATGCACAAAATATAAAATCACACCAACTAAGATATAAACAATAGAGACCTAAATACTGACCATCATATTGAATAGTAGATAAATGGTTAGGTCTTATTTATCTTTTTAAGGGCTCACATCAGGAGAATTCCACTATGGGAGATAGGTAGAATCAACTGGGAACACCAGGTCAGGAACAGGATGTCAGCTGTCCCTTGTAATCCCTATGTCTGCTCTTTCCTTAAATCCTCAAGGATATAGCTCCTGCCCTAACAAGAACAGTCCTAGGTTATCCCTAATGAATAGGACCCCTATTTATCACTGTAAATATGAACTTGGTGTAGGAGGTGGGAAGGGGTTGCTGCATTGAATCCTTGCCCTGGGTTGTTAACAAGACCTGCCTTGGTCCTGCAATTAACACATGATGATAGGATAACAGTTATTGTACAGATATTAGAACCAGAGACATTTATATTAGCTCAAAATGCACAATTAAGGATTACATCAAAAACCAGCTAACACAGGTCTTGAAAATAGTGAGGAACTGGTTATACAGGTGGTCCCCTATTTAAGGACACAAACTTACAGATGACCCCTAGTTACATACAGACCTCTCTGCCCACGTGACCTCTGGTGAAGCTCTCTGGATGCTTTACTTTAGATTCTACAATTATAAAATATACAGTGATGACTTACATACAAATTCAACACCTACATACAAACCTCAAGAACCTAACACATGCATTGCTAGAAATGACCATAGATATGCTTATAAGTGTTTACTGGGTGTCCAATCATGTCAACCTCCACCAATCGCCACTGCTACATCCACTTCTAAAGGTATCCCTGTTTTCTGAATAACCAGTTGTAATTTCTGGGGGAGCTACTAGGGAGACTACATTTCCCTTGTTGTGACACTTTAATGGCAGCAATGATGCATCTTGAAACAATGAATCACACTTGTTAATGGCTTCATAGAGTGGAAACTAAGTAGAAGGCTATTATATGCTAGTAGGAGAAAATACTGGTAATATGTCTGCTGGCTAAATGTTGACGGACTAGACTGTTTGAGTTACGGTACATGCTTGAACCGCTTGAGTTCAGTGACAGTTACAGTCGCAACAAGTTCCAAATGACAATATTCAAGGGCAGCTCTAAACAGACCCTAAATCTACTATTCATAGATTTTTTTTCTGTTCAACCCTTGGTTATTCATTTTAATCCTTCTCATCTAAAGTGGTCCAGTGGGAAGACCTTATTTGAGATTGACTGGCCTTTATGCACATTTGTAGCAGAAAGGCTTTTATTCACCAAGTAGAACCACCCACTAGACAACTAAGCCCAGAATAAGCAGAGACTGAAGTAATAAAATGACTAGATGATCTGAATCTTTCACCACCAGTCTGATTTGCTTATTTTGCTCTAAAACATGCTTTCAACATGATAGTAGTAGCAATTTTGGCGCTGCTCACCCCTCTCTTCCCCACATATTCTAAATGGCTACACCGCAATAAGGGCTGGAATAGGACATGTTCTCAGCCGCCTGGCTCAGTCATGCTGTGGTGAGACTGGGTGTGACCATGTAGTTTTACTTTTTTTTATATTTTCTATGGCAACTGCCTTCTGATGGTAGAAAGGAATAAGAGTTTTCGAGTACATACAGCAATATATAGCTAAACACGAGTCCAAAGCTTTTATTATCAGAGACATTACAGAGTCCACATCTGCTGCTGAATCAGGAAACGGTCCAGAGGCACAAATAAAATGCCTTTTCAGGTATTGATTCCTGCCCTCTATTACATGTCAGTTTCCAGGATTTGAGTCAGAGGAAAACATGAAAGGGTAATGAGTTTCTGAACACACACTGTAATGGTGAACACTGCATCAAAGCTTTCAGCAGTTGCCTGGATGCGGCTTCCCAGCACTACTAAACAACTTAAATATAATTAGCTGGAAACCCCATAGGCTACATTTCCCCACTGGAGCACCGCTTACACTAATCCATTTATCATGCTGACAGATGACTGAATCATTGCTAACGTGGGTCCGATTCCATTTATATTTCTGCAGTGAAAATGTCAGCTCCCTGTTTATACTGTATTCATTGAAAACATTTGCATTGTTGGGGGATGTGAGGATAGAAAACCGATACTGAAGCAGTAAATAAATATAGTGATGGGTTACATGGATTGCCACAACAGTGTAGAAATAATAGAAATAATGGCTGTAGCATAGAGTATAGCACTCTTAATCTTATAGTATGGCCAATAAACGTGCCTCCTGTATAAAGACAATAGAGTATCTCTATGAAGGAGAAATAGATGGGCCCTTTCCTGCCCAACAGCTAATTTGTCAATAATAAATGTCTAGTCACACAAATCACCTCTCTTGGGTCTGTTTCAAATCCTTTGCTGAAGTGCCAATACCTCTGGGGGATCACAGTCCACTACTTGTTATCAATTTCATTGAAAATGTTAACATTAACAAAAGTCTCTTTCCAGTGGTCTAGTGGAAAGTGATGTTATATTTATTCTAAGTAGTTATAGAGGGGCCATCTGCTGCTCCAAAGGTTGCACATAATATGCACAGGATATAAGTGTGTGCCTTGAATCAGGAAAGACTAAGGGGACTTGGTGTGCCAGCACCAATCACGGGTGTTACCAATGAGCGTGTGGCCAAACATGGGCTTCTTGCAGAATTCCGTCACTGCATTATTTGTTTAGTGAAATTTTAAAACCATAGCTTCAGGTGACTAAAGGCAACATCACTCTCCAGAAAAAGGTTGGTTATGCTAGAACAATAGTTTTTTTATTCTCAAATGTTCTTCTTTTATAAAAATGTTGGCAATACATTCCCATAGGGATCTTTCAGTAGGTGTAATTGAAAGAGCTAAAAAAGAGTAAAATTTGTATGGCCGTATCAGCATTATAAGCTTTCACCAGTGATGGTTCAGCCAAACATATAATTTGTATGGAACTTACTAAATCACTCAACAGGAAATTTTAAGGGAACTAAGGATTTGTTCTAATTCTGTAAGTGCTATCTCTGATGGCTTGACCAATCCTCTTTTTTGTTTTTTCTAGGTTTCATAGTCCCCAAACAAAGACCCACGAGATATGGAAGTCGTATATACCATGATATAACTTTGAAATCAATTAAAGTCAACTACTCCCTTGTTTTTGTGTTGTAGACATTGTTTTGCAAAAAAAAGAAGAATAGTAGAGCTGTTGTTATTTTCATTTTTTTATGTAAAGCTAATTAAAGTTTCAAAAAGATTAAATGAAAAAGTCTCGTATAAGAGACTTATCTCCATTAGTCTTACCCAAATGTTTAATTGAGTGCAAAATTGAAGTGAAATGCACAATAGAAAAAATACTTAATGGCCTACATAATAAGTGGAGCTCTGGAGAAAACATAATAGGGCACATTTACTAAGGGTCTCGTGCTGCACTTTTGTCGAACTTTTTCTAGGCTGAAAAGGTTTGCACAGGTATTTAAGAAGTGTCTGCGCTGCTATTGTGTAGCATGTGACCCTTTTGTGGCGCAGCTTCGCTAGCTTCCATGCAACACAAATTAGGGGCTGTGCTGTGCTGATTCGGACCAAGCACCGTATTAACTTGCTAATTGTGCCACACGCCCTATGTTAACGGTGAACCACAAAAAAGTTGGCGAACTGTGTCGGACAAGTGCAGGGAAGCATCAGATTCGTGATTTCTGGCGCATGATCTTAGTGAATTGCAGCACACAGCATTATACACGGAAACAGCATTTTTAGTGAGGTTTGTGACTTTCTAAGTAAATGTGCTCCAATGTCTTAAACCTTATAATATACTTATAATACACTATAGATAACACAAAGTTTTCTGTTGGTTGCCATTAGGGCAAGCCATGATGGGCGATCAATTTGACATGCTTTGTACAGCACTGCATAATCTGTGTGCGCTATATAAATAAAGAATTATTATTATTACTTGAAATATGTAGCTGCCATTGGCTTTTTACTGTTTGAACAATTAGAAATGCAATATATAAATGCAATGTTATATACGGTTTATATATACAGTATATCTATATACATAATGAAAAAGTTGGACATTGCCAAGACAGGACATGGTCTCCTACATGTGTTGTTAAAGGAAGGATTGAGAATGTTGAATTTTATCATGCTTAATTATTTGTTCCTTTTGGTAGAGGTTTTTCGTCACAACTTACAATACTCTAATCAATACCAAAATGTTATTTTATTTAAAAAGTACACAAGGAAACTTTCTGCTTTGTGTATAGGACATACATAATTGCTATCACCAAGGGAAGGTGTGCCGGGGCCAAATGGTAACCAGCTTCATGCACAGCTCATCCAAGAAAAAGAACAATTTTGAAGACAGGTGCTCAATGTTTATTTAATACGTTTACCGTAAAAAAGTTACCAAGGACATGAAGTATGTAATTTTTGAGGTAACTCTATGTAGTCTTATAAAAGACCTTTTGATTTTCAGTATGAGGATTTAAGACTGGGTAAAAACTAAAAAAAAAACAAAAAACAGATGAGATATGTCTACTGAAGTTCTGCTTTTCATCTCATAAATGATTCAGGATGTTTTGTCTGAATATTCTCCAGCGTCGGTCACATAAACATAAAGTGGTTAAACAAGGGCCCTAAGTGAAGATATATTGATATATATTAGACTCATGAGAGATATTTGTTTAGCTCTAACGCAATGTCCTTGATTTTTACATAAATATAAAGTATGAAACTGCTAGACTTGTAATATTATTTCTTGTTACAGTCCACAATTTCATGCTAAACATTGACATTTCCTCGATCTATGTATCAAACATACAAAGGTAGGTGCACTTTAAGATACTAGAAAGTATTAGGGCCTCTGTGTTGTATGTGGGGGGCAGTTAATAGTCATCCAATTCTGTTGTCATGGGAACGAGGGGTCCGATGGGGTCTAAGAAAAGTTGAGCCCTATCTTGTGGATAGGGCCTAACCTGTTTGGTGGGAAAACCCCTTTAACACCTTACACCAATGCCCTTTTTCCTTTTTGCATTTCAGCTTTTTGCTCCTCTCCTTTTAACTTGTATCTGCCCTGGCCCCAAACGTTTTATTGACCAGTGCATTTTTAGCAAATGTTCATATTTATGGATCTAAGGGCCATAACATCTTTATTTTTATATATTGTAATTTGTAATTTATTTATATTTAATGATAAAAAATCTTAAAGAACCTTTACCTTTTATGTTTTTTGGGTTAAAGTTTTACAACTGGAAAAAAGGACTTTTTGTAGTGTATACTATATATTTTTTTAGTTTTCAAATTAACTTAAAATCACTATCATAACTTGACTCCCTAGTGTGTGTGATGGTTGTTTTGATAAGTAATATGTATAGTCTTGGGAAAACAGAGTGACTCAGCGGATGTTTTTTATAGTGTAAAGAGGATTTTTTTGGGGGAAAGATTTATGTTTATTTCTAAATATTTATTAATATTTTGTGTTAGTGTGTTGTTTTTACTTTATATGTCCTCTATGAGGTCATTAAAGACTCCTGGGGACATTTCCATGGTTTTTAAAAAAAAATTTAAATTTTCTTTTCACTTTCAAGTTCTCACCTATAACTTGGGCATCTTGTAAGATCCCCAGTTACAGGGGGAAATTACCTGATTGCTCTGATCAACCCCTTCAGAACTAACGATCGTGTAACCATCGGACCTACATAGCTGTTGGCACTGCCGGATCTGTTATTCACTGAACAACAGCAATAAGCAGTGAAGAAAGAAGGCAGAAGTGGTAATAAACCCGCTTCTGCCCTCTTCCTATTAGACAGAGCCGGAGACCAGGTCCTATTCCCGTGATTAATGTGGAAGCAGGAGAAACTGCAGAATCGGTGCCTGCAACCGCTGAGGTCTTTCAATCTTTTTTTATTTTCTGCATAACACAATATACTTCCTAGAGTCGGTATTTTTTAATGAGGTTCTTATTTTTATCAGCGCTGTATTGCTTTGTTGGTGTCCCAGCGGTTGAACCCCATAAACTGTTAAGTAATGGCATCCGTAATACAGGAATAACATAATATGGGAAAACCCTATAAAAGAAGCTGTCACAAATGGGCATATTGACCATATGTTATATAGAAAAAACATCATTAAAAGTTTCACCATTTGTCATTAGAGAAGAGAGAAGTAAGAAGGTCAGCCCTATATTACCATTATATTATATTATACATGTTGAGGGGGTTTGGTAGGTAGACAGATGGTTGATCATCGGAACGGTCACTTTAGGAAAGGGTTTATCATGCTGAGAAAATCGCTTTAAGTGTATGATAATTTTTATGATGCAATGTTTATAGACAGAGAAGTTAAAACATTTCTTAACAACTCACATTTTTGCTGCAGTTTTTGTGGTGAAATAATATTCCTGCTTTGTGATTCTCAACCCTTGGTCTTCCTAGACTGTTTCATTAAATAGATTCACTTTATGGAAAATGAATGTGCCCTTCACATGACCCGTACATTTTTATACATTTACCATACACTGATCAGGCTTGGCAGATGTCCTATTTTTTATCCGGGGGAACTTACAGCTTTGTTCTTTTGCAGTGATTCAAAATCAATTGCTACCTAAGAAATATTTAGAAACAATTACCTAGAAAACACTGTTATTTATAGCTGGATATGACCTGCTTATGTCTGTTCCATAAGAAATCCATACACGATTTTGTATGGATACACGATTTTAAGCATCTCTGAGTGAATGTATGTGTTATTGTTTTTACAAATATAATGAACATGAGTTATTTTTTTGATAACTCTAAAATGTTTATTACCAAAAAAATGCTACCTATAGTATTAGCTGTATAACTTATAACCATCTAAATGATAGCCATAGTTATTGGTAGAATACGGAACACATGTCAGATACAAGACAAAAGATATAAGGACCCATTTGGGTTCAGTTCCCCCATTGATAACCTGGCACTGAAACAGATTGCGGGTTTAAACTCTTTAAGAGCATTTAAATTGAGATGGCTTGCACTCCCCGCTGTCTTAATGCCATTTTCCTGACTATCATCGCTCCATGATGACATCACAGTCATCGATGATCCTAGAGTCAATGGTGGTTTTGCTGACAGCATTTAAAGAGTTAACACACTGCTGATTTCTATCGTCAAAGTCTGGGTTTGGGGCCTCCAGTCTGTAATGTTTGGAACAGACCAGAACATTGTGGTACAGGTCAGCTCATCACTAATAGGGACTATAGTGATCTATAAATTATACTAAACCCTTCTGTTTTTAATAAAATGTTAGATCTTTATTAACAAGCTACAAGAAAAATTAGATAAAACGTCCACATGCTTTATAATCTCTTGGTTGCATGTAGAGAAATGCATCATGATTTCCAAGATACCTCTGTATTGGGGTATTTCCAATTTAATCCATTGTGTAATGAGACAGTTGGTGCAGCCAGGTCATGTCCTTAGGACCAGGACCATGGCTATTGTTGCTGGGACTCGTACCCTCTCCATCAGATAAGCAGGAGATTTGTCTTGTGAGAAATGTGACACTAATAGAAGAGGGAAGTGATTTAATGATTTATGATAAAATATCAATGCTCCAGGTGACGACATGACCTTGGGGCGCCAACTTCCTCATTAACACCCAGATTCAAATTTGAATGTCTAGGAAATTGCATAATGGGCAGTTATGTTGAAATCCACAGTGCATTTCTCTACAACATTCTACCAACAGATTACAACACTTGGATTTGGGGGGCTTCCTATGACTGATCCTACCGGGAGCCTCATAGGAGTCACAAACCCTCCTTCTATGGTACATATGCAATAAGTCAGGTAAATTCTACAATTAGAGTTTGGATCTTTGGCTTGCTAAGGTAAATCATTGGCCATGCCTCTCAACCCTTTTAATAGCCTAACAGCCCTCAGAGAGAGGGGAGTCTTGTATAAATCAGCTTATTTTGTGGGTCATGAACAGGACATACAACTGTTTTGGGAGGTATTTTATTGACCATAGTGGAAACAGTTTTTATAAATATTGTTGCTGGTACCTTTAAACTCATCATAGGCATAGGGTCACATTTACTAGTATTAAATTGCATTCTCTAGCTTTTTATTTTTAAAAGACTAGTGATATGTATTATTTCCGATATATTTCACACATTTTTCCTTTCCCCCCGATTAAAAGAATCTTGTCAGAGACCCAGGACCCCTTCCATGCCAACACACTGAGAATATTAAAGTGATTTAAGTATTCTGGTGGCATAACCTACATTCTTTGGATTTTTTTTGTACTACAGTACTTTGTGAGGCTGAAGTGTGTTCAATTGCCATGCACATTCGAAAACCAGCGCTTGTTGCCAGGCAACCAAATATTAAGACTGAGAACCGCTGAGATCCACTATGCTTACAGTTCCATGAAGGTTTAATCTGTAGCTAAATTTATTTCCTGACTATTGGATATTTAACTGACTGATGTTAATGCTATTATTTTGCTGAATGTTTTAGAAAAATCCCACGGTCTGGTATATAATAAAGCTCAGCCGTATTCAGATTCTGAATTTGTTCTTCTTTGTGAACAATAAATTCTTAATTGCATTTGCATAACAGGATTTTTTAACTTCAATACCCCACTTTTAGCATTTAGCTCTGGTCTACACCATAAATACAAAGAATGTATATGGCAAATATTTCCTGACTGAAAAAAAAGAAATCTCAACTAAAAATAAAAAGCTATTAATCTCTTTGTACATGTTCACAATTATAATGGTAATCATCTCCGGGCAACAAATAAAGCAAGACAATCATCCATCAATTATATTGTTAGAATCACAGAAGATTGAGATGATTTGTACAATAATAACAGTCATACAGTTTAATGATTTAGGAATTTAGAATTAGATAAGTAACTGTCAAGTATAGGACATGGTCTAAGTTTTAAAGGGATACTACAGCCATAAATCTGTATTACCTTTCTGCCAGAAGATAGATTGGTGGAACTCTGACTTCTGGGGACCCCATTGAACTCTGTCCCCACGAAGTGCCTGACTGCTATAAGATGATATTAGTTACAGTTGATACCAGAAGATAACATACACTATATAAAAGGACACATATGTAGTATCTGAGACAAAATACTTTCCAGTTTTAGGTCAATTAGGATTACCAACATGATTTATATTTGCCAAATGTCAGAATAATGAGAGCGAGAGACAAAGAAGGCTAAAAAGGCTTAGGACTTTCTGCAAAGACAAAAGTTTGCACACATTTCGTCAATATTTGGTTCCATTGCCCTTTAATTATATAACTTTTTCAAACACTTTGGATATCCTTCTACAAGCAGTTCTGCCTGAACTGGCGTAACAGAGCCATGTTTGGAGCTGCTTTGCTCACACCTACCTTTTCAGCTTTGACCATATATTTTCAATGGGATTAAGATCAGGGCTTTGGGATGACCACTAAAAAACATTGCCTTTGTTATCCTTAAGCCACTTTCTATCCATTTTGGCAGTATACTGCAGGTCATTGTCTATTTGGAAGACCTATTTGCACCCAGGCTTTACGTTAATGGCTGATGTCTTTAGATGTTGCTTCAATATTGCCATATAATGTTCTCTGTGTTTCACAGGTGGGATTCCGTTCTTAGGCTTGTAAGCTTCTCCCTTTTCCCTCCAAATGCAATGATGGTCATTATGGCCAAACAGTTCATTTTTAGTTTAATCAGACCATAGGACTTTCCTCCAAAAAAGAAAGTCTTTTTTCCTGTGTGCATTTGCAAACATTAGACAGGCGTCTCTAGGTTTCTTCTGGAATAATGACTTCTTCTGGGCAGAGTGACCATTCAGCCCATGCCGATACAGTACTTATTTCACTGTAGTTAATGACACCGACCTACAAATGAATGTTCACAGGTACTTACAAAGTAAAATGCCCTATGCCAGCCCACTCTGCTGGCAGCCATGTTGGCGTAGAGGTGGCATAGCTGCAAAACAAATCACAATTTCACGCAGTGCGCAAGAAATTGCAAATATTTCAGTGCTTATATGCCAATTTATGATAAATACTCTGATAATGTAAAAAAACATTATAAACAATTGTACTATTTCAACAAAGCAAAAATTAGTATTTCATTAATAGTTTTACCTCTCTTGATGGAGAATAAGGTGAATGCACAACAATTAGTCTACAGTTAAACTTCCAATAGATCACTAAGCCATGGTCTCCCGGTCAACTGAATTTAATTCTGTCTTTATTTTTCATCATCCACTCTTATAGCACTTTTCATCATTCAGAGTCTTTAAGTGGAGGTGGCTCCCTTAGTTTCTAGATCCCATGGCAGCTGTTATGTCTGATTCCCTAGATAGTTACGTACATACAACAAGGTAATGATGCTCATGCCAACTTCTCATCTCCAATTGTAGAGGCAAATTACAAATGTTATAAAATATGCTCTTGAGAGTTTATGTTTCCCCTTGTGGAGACACCTGCTCGTATGGAGTGTGTTTCGTGGGCAGTGCTCTCTGGGAAAGGTTTTGTAAATACCTTTAACATCTATGCAATGAGCTTTACAATCACAAACTTGAGAATCGTTATTCACATCTGTTATTGTCTTTTAGGGATACCCCACAGTCTCTATGACATACTACTTATTTAATGCAGCTGATACATTGTCAATTAGCTACTAAAATTATGGTGTGGTCTTGGTGTAGACCTGGAGAATAAACTAAAACACAGTTTCTATGCCAGTTTTCTGGCATAAAAGTGGCAAAATAATTGCAAATTGCAATTATTATGTGACTATGCCACTTCAACACCATGTGGGCGTGGAGCGGGGTGTAGAGGGGCATGGCCGGTGGCAGGGTAGCCCTGTGCCCGCATATTATTTTAAAACCTGCAAACCACAAAACTATGCCAAGTTGCATCTAAGCCTCTTGATAAATCCAGCGGGACGGAGAGGGCATGGCCTCTATCATGTGCCGGCACACGAGTGCCGTCATATGACAAATCTCCTCCTGTATCTAAATTTACTAATACTTCCATGTAATGCTACTTCTTGTCCAACAATGTATACCATACTGCCTTGTACAGATGATTTGTCAGTAACGTTATTCAACTTGAATTCTGTCTCAGCTGCAAAGTTCCAACTTGAGCGTTGGCTCAGTGCACATATTCCTGGATGATATTCATTGCAACTTATTCAAGCATCCTTGACAGCATGAGGGGCCGATGCTTGCCTTGCATCATATCCTAAATATGACAGTGCCGGTTAGGCTGTGGATAACCCTCGTAAAAATCTAGATATTTATAGATCTCACGTACCAGCAATGAAGCCAGCTAGCAGATGGCCATCCCATCTTAATACATGCCTAATTTTATGTCACCACAAACAATAGAAAATCGACTCGATTTCCATTGAGTAATGGAAAGCTGCAAATTGGATTGGACTAAATGCGGAGGGTTGTTTGTTTACAGCTACTGTTCTCATCGGGTCAAAGAAGCAGCACTTGGTTGCTAAAAGGGAATATGCAGCCAGTATTTTCTCTGTATTAGACATTCGCATCTGCTCATGCAGCAGCTGATCTATTTATACGCTGATACACAGCAAGCTTTATCTTATTTTTAACAACAAGCTTGTGCAAGAGGAGGCAAAGAGAAGCAATTAGTGACAAGGTCTCAAAGGGGATTCTCTTCTTCACATTAAAGTATAATGACAAAACCTGTTTATCTGGTAACCAGGGCTGTCTGCAACCAAGGAAATTGGTTGCTAATGAAACAGTCGATATCCGCTAATTTTGAAGGCTGACAGATACTGTATAAGATACTACATAAGATACTAAATAAGATTGTTCCATGGATTAGCTGTGGTACTGCATATTACAGATGTAAAATCTACCAAAGATATAGAAAAAAAGGATTATAAACGTGATACATTATAAATATAATACTGTACGATACTTATTTATTCGTAGGTATAATGTTGCTTTTGTAAAGTTGGAGCACAGGTTGAAGTTTCCAAATACAATTACCATTATCATGGTAGGTTGATTCTATGTACATTGTTGCCAATTAAAAAATATATATTTTCTCCCTGTTGTATTAAGTAAAATTTGAAAATCTTTTTACCAATTTTAGGGATCCTTTAGCCCCTTCCCGCCAAGGCCCTTGTTGATTTTGCATTTATGTTTTTCACTCCCCACCTTCAAAAATCTATAACTTTTTTTATGTATGAGGGCTTGTTTTCTGCATAAGAGATTGTACTTCACAGTGACGCATTAAATATCACATGCCGTGTACTGGGAAGTGGGAAAATAATTCCAAAACCAGTGAAGTGAATGAAAACATGCATTTGTGCCATTTTGTTGTGGGCTTGGTTTTTACGGGTTTTACTGTGTGCCCCAAATGACACATCTGCTTCACTCTTTCAGGCGGTACAATCACGGGAATCACTGGCGGTTATAATTTTTTGTACATGTGACATGTCATAGGCGAGATGACATTTTCATTGCTATCATTTTGAGGACTGCATGTTTTTTTGATCACTTTTTATGACCATTTTATATATTGCAAAATGGCGAAAAAGTGGCGTTTAGGAGTTTCAGACATTTGGAGGGATGAAAACAGACAGCGGAGAACATGGAACCAGTGCTAGTGAATGACCCCCCTCCACTCAGTCAAAAGTCTAAATGTAGTAGAGCCAGCAAATTTGGAAATAATTATTAATAAAAGAATGAATTACAAGAAAATTTCAGTGTAAAGCACATGCAAGTGCATCTTATTTTACTAAAGGAACTTAGTACCATATATGTTTATTAGTTTGAGGCCAGAGGTGCAAAGTATAAAAGTATCAACTATGGATTGGTATTTTCTGTTCTGTAGATAAAGAAACCTGTATGTATGTAATTATCTATTTACCTATCCATCATTTTCTTGATCTGTGGATAGAAATTAAACCTCTGTCTCAAATCACTGATCAAGATTTGAAGTTGCATAGTCAGTGGTAGAGAATAAAGACATGTCTTTTGAACCAGCCTGATTAAAATAAACTATATTTACTTATACTTAAAGAGTCCTTTAAGGAAGTAAAGTTCTACAGTATAACCAAGACTGCTTCCAATACAAGTCTTAGCCATTACACAGTACAATATCTCAGTTACTAGCATAAAACTATTACAGTATTATTCAAGAACAAAAGAAATCAGTTTTCATCACACCTTTGCGGATTGTTGTCTTGACCCTCAATTGGGAAAACAAACGTCACAGGACAAGAGACTACTATGTGTAATATAACATACAAAAAAATAAGAGGAAATGGAGATATTCCTGGAATAGATAGAGGGGTTTGATAAGAAGGGTTATCTCATCCAGACACCCTCAGCCATTATGTTTTATGAGAACATTGGGATATAATACAGGAAGTGTTCTTCTACTAGCTGGCAAATTCATGTGCAGATTTACATGAGATATTTTAGGCAGGTCCATCTTTAAGTTATAAATAAATATTTATAGGACTGTTCATCAGTATAAGGTAGTGAAGGTGCCATAAAAGCTAATGGGGGTCTGCCATTAAACAATGCACACTTACTTCTATGGTGGGAAGGTAGGTGAAGGCTGTGGTTGGCGCAGGCTCCAGGACTGGGCATACCTGGGCAAGTGCCAGGGGCCCAGAACTGCTGGGGCGGCCCACATAAATCTAAAAATAAGGAATCCATGGGGTGAGGGGGGCTGTATCTCATGAATCCGTAGGGGGTGAGGGCAGCTTTACATAAAATAACCATATTTTAGGGAACAGGAGACTATTTTAGTTTATGAATTTTTAATTCCGCCGTGTGTGTTCACTGTAAAGGGGCCCACTGAGGCTTTGCCGCCCTGGGGCCTACTGAAACCTGCAGCCAACCCTGATTGTGGTTAAGGATCATGATCTACCTTTCACATAGAGCAGATACCCAGTTGGTTTAAGAACACAAAATGAAACTAATAGATCGAAATCTGCTCTCTTTGTAGTGGCTTGACTAGAAAACTGCTCAGTGAATGAGAGCTCACCTCCAATAATACTGCTCAACCACTACAAAGTGAATTGTGCTTCTGACTCTATTTTCTGTGTAGATTCTCATCTACATTCACTTGAAGCGCAACATGTGAACACAATCTAAATATTCAGCCATTTGGTTAATGGAGATTAGGAAACAACACAGTACCCATAGTTCATAGTTAGTAGTATGCATAAAATGAGCACTACCCCATTCTTTCACTGCTGGGTTTAGTGCTTAATGGAAGACACATTAAATCATTAGTCTATGTGAGAGACTATGTGAGATTACTCTAGGGGGGAGAGTGATGAATTTAGAAAACATAAGGAGTCCTCTGTATTATGTTATAGAGACTAAACTATGGGTAATATATAACATTAGTACAGTAGACCTTTTTTTTAGAATAAACTAAGCAGATAATGGCGATGATTCCATTTTAAGAGACATAGGAGACATGTAAAACTGTATCTCTTTTCCAGTGAGATTGATTGGGTATTTCCACTGGACTCATGGGTAAACAGTTGCTTACCAGGGTTTACTTTAGTGACAGGACACTTGGATAGGATAGTTGTCATATCTTTGTGAAATATCAAGACTAAAAAAAAATATATAATTTATAGATTGTAATCTGAAGTGAGCAGGTCTCTCACTCTTATTATTTATATTGATGACGATGTTTTACTCTTTGTTTCATTTTCCCTGTATATGTACCTGGGTGTTGTCTATCACTCTCATACCAAGTCTTTACCTCACTTCCCTATGTGTTGCTGTTCCTCCCCAGGATATGCTTTCAATACCACTTCTATGCTGATGACATACTGATCTACATCTCTGGTCACCTCTCTTCTAGCCAGAATGCCAGAGCCATTTCCTATTTATTCTCTATCCATTGTTTAAAACTTAACATGGGCAAAAGAGAACTTGTTCCTCCACCTAACGGATCCCTTCCATCAGACCAAACAATCACAATTCATATCCTTTAAGCCTCACATTCAGGTCCTTACTACAATCTGCTCCCTCACATCCTACCCCTCCTCAATCTGGAGTCCTCAAAATTGCTATTCCACAACTGTCCCTCACCTTGCAAACGTAATCTGAAAGCTCCCTCAACATGTGTCTCCATCTGCCATCCCATATAAAGTGTGAGTTGTCAGGAGCAGGGTCCACCGTCTACTTGTTTCCTGATCTCTGTAGATTGTGTATTTTACTTGAATTTGTTTAAGTCTTATTTAATTTTTGTGAAACATTATGGAAATAATGGTGCTCTATAATTAAATAATAATATACTTGTTTCCATGGAAGTTCATATATTGTGAACACAATAATACACAATAATACACAAAAAGGAAAAGGAAAGATGGAAAAAGTGCAGTTGTGCAGAACCTTCGCTCATCCCTATTCACAAGGTAATTGACATAATCTAGGACACACATTACAGACCTGCGAATGCTCCAGTATACCAGTGTGTACATTATGTATAATACACTCTATATCACATCATTTATTTACAGCTGATCATTTCTCCCTATAATCTGGAGTCAGTAGTCTTAGAAATACACAAAAGCTTTTCCATAAGAAAAGAATTTTTATGATGATCCTGCTGCTTAGAATAAAAAGCATTTCTAGAAAGTCATTACGTGAAATACAAAAACTGTTTTAGTTACATTGTGAAATGCCGCATTGTGGTTTATTTCTGAATAGGTTTTAGTAATGCACCTTGGTTGAAAAACATATAAAAATGTGAATTTCAAAGGTTATCTGTTTACTATCTATAAGTGATTAATGGACCTGAAAAACTGTGAATTTTAACTGTTTTTATTTCTGCAAGTTAGATATTTTCCCAGTCACTTCTATATGTCTTGATACCTGGACAAAATTGCCCATAACAGTCAATGGGACCATTTTTCTTTGGCTTTTCTTTTTTTCTCGTAACCCCTTAAGGACACTTAAGCCGTTTTTTATATTTGTGTTTACATTTTTCACTCCCCACTTTCAAAATTCCATACCCTTTTTCATTTTCCTGTTTTTTTGTGTAACAAATTATACTTCCTAGTGACGGTGTTTAATATTCCATACCATGTATTGTACAGAAAACACATTTGCGCCATTTTCTTTTGGACCCTGTTTTCACTGCTTTCACTGTGCGCTCCAAATGACACCTACCTTTAATCTTTGGATCTGTACAATCACTGAGTTACCAAATATATATATAGGTTTTATTATGTTTTTAAAAATACATCTACCAACCAGTTAGTTGAATCATGAGCCAATAGTAATAGTGACCTCTATCTATCTAAAAAAAAGTAGAAGATCCAGAGCAGCACAGCTAGCGGTGGGTGCAGAAGCCGGTGGTCCCTTGGCCAGGGTCTCCAATATAGGCTCTTCACTGAACCTATCTATCTATCTATCTATCTATCTATCTATCTATCTACAATAAGAAAGCCCCGGCTGCACAACTAGTAAATAAAGAGCAGCAAGTGCACCCTATATATATGAGTCCAGGGTAAGGACTCACAAAAATTATACCACAAAGTAAGCAGCACTCCAAGAGGTCAGACTCAATTTAAGCCAAAACAAACCAACGTATTACCCTATGGAGTGCTGCTTACTTTCTGGTCTATTGATCTATTCTAACTTTCCAGCTTTCACTTACGAATACTAATAAATGTGTATTGTTTTTATATTATACTTATATTAGTCATGATTATAAATATTGTAATGTAGTTTATTATGGAATTCTTTTGAATAATTTTAATAGGTGTATAAAGAAATGTGTATTTTAACCCTTTTTGTATGTGCTAGTTATTTATATATCTTTTTCCATCCATCCATGTGTCTATACTAATTGACCTGTAAATGTTTCTATTAACAAGTATCCATACTTTACAAGAACAGAAATAGTTTTTTTTTAAATTTGCATTTATTCATATTAGCTGTAGTTAACTAGTAGTAGTTGTTTTCACTTTGATAGCACATGATGCTTTTTATGGTTATATATGGAACTATTTGGTATCAAATGAAATGAGTTATATCACAGATACATATATCAGATTAAGATACAGTTTGTCCCCCAGTAACCTACAAAGACTACCTTGTCAGTATATTGAATGTGCCCTTTATTCTTGCCCTAGAGAATGAAACCTTCAGATTGAAATACTTTGCATGTTCTGGCACATTGCTTGAGCATCTTTTGCATTCTTAATCGAAAATTGGCTATAGCCCAATCACCATGTCACACTTTATAAAAACAAATGCTTGCCTCCTTCCCCCTTTTTATTTGAGTTTAATACATGCCACCTGCACATGATGTAATACAAGATGAATAGGATCAGAAAATCACGGCAGCGTTGTTAAATTGTTTTACATGCTTAGAATTTCAGATGAGCCACAGGCTTTTTACTAAAGAAAAACAGAGACTGTGGAATGTACATACGGTCTAGACAGAGTTTAGAAAGTATGTCCACAAATAGGTCCTGTCTATGATAGTAGGGGGTATGGTTAAATGTATTATACAACCCGATTAAACAGTGACTGAAGCAGTTAAATGTTGCCCCATTCATTAGGTAATGTGTATTCATATTAGATCCTTCAGCTGGGTTTCATTAATCTCATTCACGTCAAATATGACCTTAAAGAAATTCTGGAATAAGGCCACACTTGTTCTTAGGGAAGAATGGCAGCCTCTTGCTCTTTTCGGGAAGTACTCAGAGCATATGGAGCTATACCGGTTTCAATACATACTTGGGGGGATCCATTTATCAAAGTAGTTCAAGATCCAAATTTGGTGTCAGTAACACCACACAGAAAGCATCAAAGGGACATAAATACCATTGTCATGGTTAGATGGATTAATATAATATAATACTTACATGATATTAATTCACTGGTAGATCTAAAAAAGTGTAATGTTATAAAATAAATATTCTGTGTTCATACAATATGGTCTACAGCAATAGTAAGGTACAAGAGGGTACAATAAGAATAGTGTGGAAGTAACCGAGATACCTCTATGATATCCCTCTTTTCTCCCCCATTCCCTGTCTGGGTATAGTCTTTCCAAATTGTAGCTTGAGAGAATAGTTTCAATATCGCTGTGTGAACATACACCTGGTTAGGTGGTCGACCACTCCTGCAAATAGCCTTATGTCCAAATATAAGTTCTGCTGCCATGTCGAGAATAAGTGACTTCTCAGTGCTCATGTAGTAAGCATTTTTCTTTTGGAGACGTTGCCAATTAAGGCTGTCTTGCAGGCGCATGGAAACCTATGTGCTTCACTAGGGGATTCTGGGAAAAAAGCAAATAATTTTTACACTATGGGGAAAGAAAAACCATGCCTCTTTTGCTACCTTTTAAGGCAACCCCCCTTACCATCAAGCATGTCTTTCAGGAAGCCTAAGGACAATTCCCAACTGTAGACAGCACTGTTGTCACTTTGCTGGTGTGTGGAGCCTGCCTAGTGGAGCATCAATGGCTATAAGTCTCCACATGCCTGCAAGGCAGCCTTAATTGGCAACTCGTCCATAAGTAGTGCTCTTACTCTCTGACCCTAGTCAGACCCTAGAGGTGTCTTTATTTTTACTCCTACCAAATTATGAGATCCAGTTTGGATCTGGTAAAATTTGCTCTTATATGACAGGTATCTTAATGGGGTTGTCCCAAAAAAGTAACTCCTGGGACACCCATGCAATTGGAAAAACTGTAGTAAATAAAGTACATTTACTTATACCCCATCACTCCATAAATTTCTTTCATAGAACAACCCCTTTAAGTTTTCATGTCTATGGCCATATTCAACAGGAAATTTTAACAGTAAATCTTTTTCTGCTCTTTACATATACTGTAAAAGATTAGTTTTGATTTTGGTTATACAAATATTAAAGACTATTCTCTGTCTGTCTATGTCCTCAAGCTGAGGCCAATTCTAGCTGCCAACAGATCTCACGATACCTCGTGTTCGCTCTCAAAATATTTTAGCTTTAAATCCAGAGAAAGCTCTGTAGAATCACAGACTGAGATGGAGAGACTAATAGGCAACAGTGGAGATCTTATACCTCACTATTCTGTGCAGGAGACATCTGTATCCACAGTCTTGCACACATCCAGCCTGCTACATACACAGAGAGAGCTCTGTCACAGGACCTCCTCCTATGTGAGCAGGTAGATGCAGCCCCTCCTCTCCCAGGAGTCCCACAGATAAACAAACTACGGACTCACATGGCTTGTCACCACTGCAGCAATGAGGTAATCTGAGGGATTACAGTTACTCTTTAATGTATTATTCAAATTATTAATTAATTATATAGGAATAGAGGCCCAGATAAAATACTTAGTATGAGACAGTTTTGTCTATGTTTGCTTGAAAAAAAAAGTGTCTTTGTAGGTTGCACACATATTTATTATGTGTCTGTGCAGATGGCTTACACTTTAGAAAACAGTGCACCTAAAGGGGCGTTGTAGTGCTTATTTGTAGTTTGAGACATATTTATGTCTACAATCCAACACAATTGTGTCGCTAAGGTGGAGATTACAACTGTTTCACTACCTGAAAACAGACCGCATCCATTAAGAGCGCAAGGCACTATTAAATAATGTGGCGCACAATGCACATTAGTGAGGCAAACTACACAAAGGCGGGTTGTGGCAGGTTTCTGGGTCATTGACTTTTAAATAGCGTCTTTGGTGAATGTCTCTTTAAAAGTCCCTGCTATGTCCCTGCCTCAAATGTCATTTTGTTCCTATGTGTTTCTCACTGATAATGACTCATAATGCAGAAGACATAAAATGGCAGATGATTCTATCTGTTTATGGCTGATTGGTTGTTTTCCCCCTTCTGATAGCTTCAGGCATGGAAGAATAGAGAGGCTTATCAAACACTTCAATCTAGGTTTCTGAGTATAGCAGCTTAAGCGAAAATGGCTGCCTTTATTCCAGGCCTATTGCAAAATGACCACACAGGAGAAAATGAGAGAATAACTTTGGTTTGACATTTAACATGGATGTCTATTAGTAATGGGACATCTGCATAGATTTGGATTGGTATAGTGATGTTTTTGCATCATGCAGTTACATGCTGATACTTCCACATATCATATAATATTATGGTATATCACTAGGAAATGCTACAAAACTTAATCCATTTATCATGGATGAAAACTGTGTCTGACAAACCCCTATAGTCATACAGTGGGGTCCATTGGGGTTCCAATGAGGTCTGATAGAGAAAAACATTGCATAAAATATATTGCTATTCCTGCCATATAAACTATAGCTAATGCTCTGAGCTACAACCCCTGATGCAAATTTGGACAGTGCTTTATAAGCTCAATAATCAGAGGTGATAAATGCAAATATTGTCTAATTTTAACAAGATTTCTCATTGGTATAAAAACCCTACAACTTGCGGCATGAATGGACATTTCTTGTTCTCGCACATTAGGTACAAGCCGAAGTCTTCAAATCTGTAAACAAGTCTTTTAGTTGATTTTGATAAAAATAAGACACTGAAATCCTATTGAACGGATGAATCTCCCTCACAGAGAGAACCATCAATACAGCTACAAAAAGCAGAACCTTTGAGAGAGACTGCTGTGCTTTGCAAATGGAAAAACATGACATGTTGGCCTTTATCCTTGACAAATTCCAATTTCATTTATTTTGTAGCAAATCCAGTGACCTAGCCCTTTATTGCAGAGAAACAAGAGGCTCTATAAACAACATTTAAAATAGTATGGCTGGGGGATACAGAATAGTAATTTGGCCAGGATGTGAAAATCCAGAGATGTAACATTACTGAACCCAAAGCTCAGACAAGTCTCTACTGCTTAAATACATATGTGGGAGCTGCAACCTTAATGTCTCAGCACATTATAGAACAGGTGGAGCAGATCCGATTAATATACTTATGTAGCAAAAGATATGTATAACTTGTAACTATTTGTTTGAATCCCTTCTCTTTCTATGCATAAGGCTGCAGGGGGCGTTCCTTATCAGTCATATTAACAGCTGACATATATTCCTCTATACACAGTCATGCTGAAAGGCTGCTGGAAATGAAATGAGATGAAAAATATAAGTGAATAAACATGTAATGATTAATCTTTTATTCAGATATGAACACATCTCAGTTTTTCCATGCACTTTTTCACATAATACTAGTATATTGAATGGTATTTTCATAGTTAAAGGGGTATTCCCACAAAGACAAGATTCATAAATGTACTAAGGATAACAAAATAACACATTCTCTAATTCACTGTTATCAACAAAAATGCAGCATTTCACAGATATAATTCCAACCTGTCTCTATCAGTCCTGGTGTACACAATTTTATTGTCCCTGGAAACAACCATAAATCTTATGACTATGGCAGATTCTTCTCATGAGGAGCTTCTCTTGTCTGCACATTGCAGTGCTCACTCCCTTCTGCCTCTCGCCTTGCATTGCAAGATCAGCTCAGACACAGGCACTTCCTTCCAGCAGCAATTGCCTGTAATCCTATTGTTTAAGGACAAAAACATCACGAAGCCCCCAACCAAGATCAAGGATTGTAATCCAAGCACACTTACATGCAGGTGTGTGCCACCTCTGACAGGTTCTGATTTTCTTTTAATTTCTTATGTTCTGTTTTTTATAATAAAAAGTTTTAAAAAATTATTCAAATGAGCCCGAGGGGCTCTGGGCTCAATTAACAGCTATGGAGCTCAGAGCCTCTCAATCTCATTTGTATAGTTTTAAAAGCCTTTTTTTTCTAAAAGTAAGGGCATAAAAACCTAAAATAAGAGGGGACCCCACCAGAGGGGGCACACACCAGTTTGTCAGTGTAATTGGTTTACAATCCTTCCTCCTGGTGGTAGATTTCTTTTAAATGAATAGGCTGTGTATGTAAACACAGTTATTCCTTCCAAGTGAGGGTATTTTTTGTAGCCACTATCTACCATGTAACATACAGGGTTCTGGATAATAGAAAATGAGCACCCGCCTATCAGATCAGGGTTTCAGGCAACATTATTTATGACAGTCCAAAAAAAAAACAAATAGGGAAAAGAGGAATAAATAATAATGAAAATGGGATACAGTACTCAGAAAAAAACTTTTTTGACTGCTTTAGCTTGTTTTACTAAGGTGCCAAAGGTGGTTAGAAGGGCCATGTGTAGGTACTTTAGATTCAATTTCCATGCCAAATTTCAGGAGGGAGAATGTGGCTCTATAAACTGTAAGAAGCACCTTGGCACATTTTAGGCTTTGATACTTTGGTTCAGTAGCAAAGTGTCCTTGGAAGTTATTTTGAAACTTTGCCAGGTATGCCAAGTACAAACAATATGGGTGCTCGCTGTAATAAACTGCTGCTCAGTGTTACCAGAACAGCTTTGATAATCTGGATATTAATAACATTGGTTCCTTATTGACAAATATCTTTGACCTACATGAATAGCCCAAAACTCTGTATATAATTTACAATACAACACAGACATTACTTCAGTCAAAGGCAAAACTTTATTGGAACCATGTGAGACATTTAATGGACGCGCCATTGCCTTCTTATACATAAACCATAGATCACCATAGGCCAAACTCATCAGTATAGCCCCATCTGATGTGTTTGAGGTTCTCCTAATCCTTTTGTTTTGTGGAGAAATAAGCTACCACTGGATATGCCACCGGTACAAAGTTGACCTCAATGTCTTTAATTTAAGAGTTTACCAGTTTCGAAAACTATCCTTAAAGGAAATCTACCATTTGATTTCATGCATTATGAAACATATCTTGTTTAATCCCTGAACTGAGTGGCTCAAAAAACATTTATAAAATTCAGGACCTTGGGAAAGCTGGGTGCCCTGGCTGCGCTACATAAACACATTACTTCCACATACACAGGAGCTGCCTGAACTGTCTAGACAGGACAAATCAACCTGAGCTGGATGACTCATACACAGCAGTTGGGTTTGAAATTGATTACTTCTGCCTGTCAGGGATGACACAGTGATGATGTATTCTCGGCTTATGCTGGGCATAACAAGCCTGGAGAAGTGCATAATAAGTGTAAGAGGAGAGCCACAGGAGCGAGAGAGCCTTATTATATATTTTTATAATTGTTTTTTCAGCAAAACCACTCAGATCAGGGATTAAACAAGATATGTTTCTGCATCAGTGCAGCTACAGAATTTTCAAGGTATGTTTGGTTTATAATGCATGAAAGCAAATGGTAGATTTCCTTTAATATTGCACCATCAAATTTGCAGTTCCATTCTTGAACATTTTGTTAAACTGTCTTACTCATTTAATGCTTTAGTTTAAAATTAAGGCAAAAGGATAAAACTATCACAAAGTTATAGTCTCATACTATTTGTAATACAGTAGATACACTTCAAACTGCTCTTGCAGTTTAGTGGAATATTCTGTCAAATAAATGGATCACATAGAAGGTGTAAATGTAAAATGAAATTCTTGACAGAAAATCAATGGAGAGCTTCAGATGCGCCCAACTCAATTAAATCAATGGAACATGTGGGAGGTGGGGGTTGGATTCAGGAATCGATGGCTGAAACCTTTGAGGCTCTTTTTACTTTATAAAGTCAGTTTATAAAATTATTTTCAAGGAGAAAATACCCAGTTGTGGATGTATGGACAATATACATAGACTCTTAAAGGGAACCTTCCAGAAGATGCGTGAGGTTTAATATACCAGCAGCATGTTATAGAGCAGAAGATGAATAGACTGATATATAGTTTTGTGGAAAACATATTTATCAATTTGTATTTTATAAATGCTGATCTTTGCACCCTTGGATGTCTTGTAGGTGGTTTGATAGCTAACTTTGTACGAACAATGGTAGGAAAAAAATCATTTGCAAAGTTGGACCACCAGCTGCATTCAATAGAGTAGGGATTTCAGGGCAATATCATACAGTAGGAGGGGGAAGTGCCCCTTACCAGAGCCCCTCCATGCTTTAGCTTCACAAACTGTTACATTGTCTCACCCTTTCCCCTGCTACAGCTCAGCACTTCTCCCTCCCTCTGCCTTCTGTAATCTAATGGAAGCAGAGGAAGTTTCAGAACACAGTAAGAGGGGGAAGTGCTCTTTTCACAGTGTAACAAGCTACTTAGTTACAGCATGGAGGGGCCCTTCTAGTTTATAAGCATAATTTTAAAAGTTGATTTTAGAAGGAGTGAGAGGGCATGGATAACTGATATAAGAAGATTACCACGATCACTCTGCCTTCCTCTATGAGTAAGTGCCCTGGGGTTATTATGCTAAATTTTGATGGTAGATTTCCTTAAATCAACTATGCTATGTCAAAGACAGATCATTTGGCATGATGCTCAACTCTTGTTCTTGTTCAGTACTATGGATCTTTGTCATTACATACCCCTCATTTTATACTAGTTTATTACTATACACAGTATTATCTCATAAATTATATATCTTCATTACTATTATGTCCAGTTAATTTTCATAAAATTAGAAAAAAATGTGTATACCTACTAAAAGTCTAGCCTTTTTGCGTGGGGCAACTGCTGAAATGAATAATAATAATCTTTATTTATATAGCTCCATCAAATTCCGCAGCGCTTTACCAATCATCATGATCAATGCCTTCGCCAGAATCACTGTAGACCAATAGAAGTGTTGTGTAACTGCATAGTTGATAAGGTTAGAGAAGAAAATGTAATCAAAATGAACCAATACTCCGTGTGTATCCAAAGAAAAGCAATACCTGTACAAGACTGATTTATCATAATCATTTATCTTTACCAACAAGCCATGATCAAGAAATGTTGAGTAAACGCCTCCAAAATATCTCACTTGCCAGTATTATAATTCTATAAAATCTGCACAGAAGCAATGGGTGACCTGCTAACATTAATAGTAATCAGTGATACATATTTTCTCCACAGGGGACCTCATTGACCTCAACCTTTACATCTGTCTACAATTGGATTTTATTCCTGACAGCTGGGTCACTTTTGATACAGTATCATATATCTTTATGCTGCAGTAATTTTGTTTTAAGGTAATGATACATGAATCTGAGTTCTGCCACATAAAGCAATGGATGAATGTTGATTTAAAGGGTGTAGTATTTAAGCTAGTGGTGCCTTTTCTTGCATGTCATCAAGAAAGCATGTAGTTACTCATCTACGTACAATTCTTTGAAACATGAATCTAATAAAGTATTAAAAGCTTATTATAAAAGAAAAATTTCAACAACGTATTCAAGGTGCAGAATGATGGCCAAATATAGTCTTATCCAAAGGCTTCCCAGATCACTTGTAAAAATTCAGTAGGGTCTTATTTACAAGATTACTTTGTGCCAACCAAGATCTCTGAGGACAGACAATAACCAAGATACAGGTTATTATAGCTACTGCACTTAGTATGAGAAAATTGGACGTATGTTTAGTATTGTAATGAGGGTGTACGTGAATCCTCCTATGATATAATTAGCCAAGAATGATTACATGTACGGCTCCATGGTATTTAACATGAAATGAGTTGTTGAGGTAGTCATATAATCCCTCTTTGCTTGTCAGCCTAAAAGTTTTTAATACTCGTGAATCTGGAAAAAGAGTAAGAAAAGGAATTTCTATTACCTTCAAAATGCTATGATCAGGAAACAACCTATGAAATAAGATCTATTACTAACCGTAGTCTTACTAGTAGTAGTTGTAGACCTAACTAGGGACTTTAGCATGTATGGCAAAAGAACACTAAACCCCGTGATTGGATGTACAATTAATGTGCACTCCAAAAGCACCAACGGAGACTTTCAGTGCGAACAATAACACATTTACAAGATGAATTTGATAATTTTTTTATTTTACAATTTTGTATGCTCTGATGATTTGCTTTTAAAGTACTACTCAAAGCTTCTATGTTTTTGGCCATAATTAGTTATTATTTGCAACTGGAAAACCAAAAGGAGGTGATGAAAGATGAAAGATACAAAAAATGAAGATGAAAGAGATGAAAGATACAATAAATAATTCTACTGTTGTTCTATCCTATAAAAATGCGCATGAGTATCCTGGTTATTTACAATTTTTGAGCATATTTAAGTGTGGATCATTGGATTTACATGGTCGAACATTGGCAGCTATGATTAATACCGTTTACCACTGGGATGAACTAGAATGAATCATCACTAGTCCTGCGTGAGATAAGGCAAATCAATAGAGTATTGATTGGCTTATGTGTTATGCTCCAAGCTTCTGGATACCAGTAACACAGTAAATTCACTGTAGTTTGGTCAATGCAGGACCATCAGGTGTACATGAAAACATAAAGCAAAGCATTAAAAAACTATTAAGTCACTAATACATTTTCCAGTGTGCAGAATTTTAATAGAGATGCAAATACCATAATACCATCCTCTGATAAGTGCATGAAGTGTTTGGAGATTTTCAGAACTTGACATATGTCAGGTAAAGTTGTTTTTATCCCCACCACACTCTTCACATAAAATGAAAGGATTTAGTCTCAGTAACTAAACAAATTCGAAATGAATACTTTACATTTTTGTTTTTATTAGATGGAAAAGCAAAGTCTTCTTGTGCTATTTCACATCTGTTTGTCTAAAGCTTTTGATTCATTATAATAAAACACAAATTAAGCGGAAGATGATGTTCATGTAAAAACAATAAAAGAGCAGTTATGGAAAATATTCAGTTCTATGTTTCTCTTAAAGGGTATTCTCGTTTGGGCATTAATATTTAATATAATTCATCTGCATATGTATATATATATATGGAGGACAGTTGTTCTTGGAAATGACCACCACTGCTGGGGTGAAACAAATAGTTTTTGTATATTTAATAGCCAGGATTTACTGCATGACCCACAGCCATCCTGTGGAAATGATTGCTGAATCCAGGTCGGTCGGGCGGGCTGCAACAGAGCATATATGGCCACCGTTGCCAGGGTGCAGAGGTAGTCATATCCAAGGACAATAATCTTGTTTTATATAACATTCAATTTAGGAAATATATACAAGTCCCACAGTGGGGTAAATTCACAGTATTACAGCGGCCGAGTGAGAACAATGGCAGAACAATGATCTGATAATCTGAATTGTGTGATCGCAGTGGGGAGGAATGACTTTTGATAATGCTCCCTTTTACACTTGGGGTGAAGTAGTCCTTGTAGGTGCTACCCAATGCAACCCCAGTCTCATGCATTGGATGGGAGTGATTCTCCAGAATAGATTTCAAATTACACAGTATCCTCCTCTCAGCTACCACCTGTCAAGAGGACCCCCAGGACAGAGCTGGTTTTCCTAATCAGTTTATCCAGTTTGTTGCTCTCCCTAGCTGCTGCTATCCCAACAGACTACACCAAAGAAAATGACGCTACACTCCAAATGCCCTCAGCCTCCTCTGCAGGTGTAGCCTGCTTTGACCTTTCCTATGAAGCTCATTTGTGTTATCTGCCCAATCCACATTGTTGTTGAGGAGGGCACCCAAGCACTTATAGGACTTCAGCAACTCAATGTCCGCCCCCTGGATCCCCTTAGTTTGAGAAGGAATGCTGTACTTATGTAAGTCCATGAACTCCATGAACTTCCCAGGATTTATCATAATGGCCCTGCCCCAGTATAAAGCCAGCCCCCAGTATATAGCCAGCCAGCTAATTCCCCTAGTATATAGCCAGCCCCAAGTATACAACCAGCCCCCAGTATATAGCCAGCCAGCCCCCAGCATAGAGCTAGACCATGCCCCTGTATGCCCTCTTCTTGCTTCTGGCATCAATAGGGTCCATGTGCGCTTGCTGCCCACATACTATGATGTCAGCCGCGGCCAGCCTGTGAGAGGCCAGCATCTACTGACCTGCTGCTACTGGTAGCAAGAAGAAAAATGTGGTTGTCGTCGGAAAGGTGAATATTGAGTATATTTTTTTATAGACTAATAGTATAAACTGAATTTGGATTTTTCAGCACATTCTTTTTGCTGAAAAACTCAGCTTATATTATAAAGGTATATGTATATAGTATATATGGCACTCCGTTGCTTCAACCTGCATCATGTTTTATGTATCTGTCCATTGGCTGAAAGTTATAATTTAGCCATTATCCATTTAGGCTATGTAGGGATAGTTTTACAATGTGATTCATACAGTAAAGTGGTCTAGATGGTGATACAAGAATGTATGTCGCTAAAGCCCCTACTCCACAAGTGAGTTTGATCTGACAAACTCAGAAAGAAGGAACAGAAGGAAACCGATCTCCAGCTTCAACCCACCATCCAAGGGATTTCCCAGCTAGATGAGGCCACAGCATGCCATGAATTAAGATGTTGGACCAACATCTCGAATATCCATGGAAAAAGGTAATGTATGTTTGGTATGTTATGACTAAGGACCTTATATAAGTCTGATATTCGTCAACATTGCCTTTGTTGGATGTTTTTACCTGACTTCATAAACTCGAGAGGTCAGTTATCTTTAGTCAGGACATTTGTGAGTGCCTTTGTTTGCTTTCTCAGGTTCTGGACTTGTTTCATTTATCTTAGAGGGTGATATATCAGGCATGTGCCTTTTTGAGCCTTTTTCTTTCTAAAGTTACACAAAAGTCGCACATTCTGCTGCAACCCTGCTCTAAGCTTTTGCAGATGCCTGCTCAAACTGGAATATATATGCAGCAAATATGCTCCATCTTACTGTGATTTGCATCAAAATTGTGACCTTGTTTTATGCGTCCACATCTGAATTTTAAAGATATATAAGGCACAACACTGAAAAATTCTGGCATGGTTAGTTTTGAATAAATTTGCATTTGATGCTCCTGATGGAACCTCTATCATAACAGCACAAACCTAGCCTAACATATTATCTCCATGCTCTTCCAGAACAGAAAAGATCCTCAATCAGAGATAAATTAGGAGCCTAAAATAATATTTTTAGACAAACAATTTGCAATGTGTTTTGTCTTGTCACAGTATATAGCTGTTCCCTACCACACAGATTCTGAACAGTTATGAATGGTGTAATTTCCAAGTGTGAAAAACACTTTCAGGACTGAGCGACCACTGTGTCTGCAGATTTTAATGCTTGAGAATTCAGCTTTTATGAACAACAGCAGCATCAGAAAAATTCCCCTAAAATATCTTCTGATGGTTTTAGACATTATCTCGACTTAATGTAAGGGATTTTATGCAAACAGAATGTGCACATCTGCTTTTATTGGGTCAGTGAAACAGATATATCCTCGCTGCAAATAACATGCTCTGCCTTGCGTGAAATTGTTGTTGAAATCTCAAAGTGATGATTAATGCAGACACTAAAGAACTCATTAATACCAAAATGCAAAACACCATGAATGTGTTATACTGAGTCCATTTATGGGGATACATTCATCCATGTATACATTTTTGGATAAATCAGGTTGATACAGATCTTTCCCATTCCTATCAATGTCTGCTCTTTCTCCTTTGTAGGTAGTTTATCTAAAATGGGTCAATTATAAAATGCATTTATGAAACAATAGCAAAAAATCTGAGCTTAAACTACTAAAAGGTTAAGTCGCAATGGCCAGCTCAATTTAAATGTGTGTGTGTTTGGGGGGCAACTTTGCTGACCCCATTTAAACAGTTAATGCCCGTAATTGGTGCAGGCCCCGATCCCAGGAATTATCTGCAGGGTGGTTGAGCCAGACCCCAAACTGCTCACAGACCTTTAATGAAGTTTGGATTTGGGTTCGGAGTAGTTGAACCAACAAATTTCAGCACAAACTTGAACCTTCCCAATCAGGTTCCCTATTCCCTATTCTTTGGTGGGAATGTCAAGAGTTCACAGGTTCAATCCCTCGTGACAACCGCACTGGTCCACATATAGTCAGTGGACTCTGCTGATGTGATTTTATTGTTACATTTTGACTTCAGAAGGTACTTTTTTTGTCTTATTTCTCCTTACCTATAAACATTTTATAGTGTTGGACTGTGATTCTTAGGACCTATCAGTAAAATCCAGTTAATAAGGATTAACCATTAATTAGTTACATGTAATCATTATTTGACAACCATTGGCAAGACACATTTATTTTATTAGCAGCTTGCTTCCTAGTCCTTGCCTAGAACTGTTAAGATTACCAAGAATAACATAATGGGGCACATTTACTTACCCGGTCCAGTCGCGATCCAGCGGCAGGTTCTCCGACGCTGATTCGGGTTCTGCCGCGATTCACTAAGGTCCGTGCGCCGATATTCACCAGGTGTCGCTGCTGCGCCGAGGTCCGCCGGAGTTCACCTGCTTTTTTTCTGGTGCATGTGAGTGCTTGATCTTGCGACACAAATGGCTTTTTAAATTCTGCGGTTTTTCCGAATCCTTCGGGTTGTCAGGTGGCCACGCCCCCCGATTTCTGTCGCGCGGAAGTCGGCGCCAAAAATCGATCGCGTGCGCCACAATCCCGTGAAATACCGCGCAAAGCGGAAATATTCGGGAAAAACCCGACGGATTCGCGGCTGCGGACCCTTAGTAAATGTGCCCCAATATTTTGAAAATAAAAAGCATGGAAAACAATATTATAAATAATTTTTTGGTACTTTCATGTAATTGTTAATGCTGTCTTTGTAGCTTAAAAAGAAATTATGATCTAGTGCCCAGGATCAGTCATATGTAAATAGGGTCGCAAATGTAATGCAAATTGTTCATAGAATATCTATCTTATCATCTGCCTCTTGTCTCTTCCACCAAGAGTAACGCAGAGTAGCAATTCTATTAATAAGCCTCTACAGCATGTCCCTAAGGCAAGGAATATAAGAAAAAAAACCTCTTGTGATGTTGCTTGCCTATGCTATTTGTATTCATATTCCCATGGGGTGACTGACTTAGACTGTTATGTACTTGCACATTTGCCGGTCATATTTTATATGTTCATGTGCTGTTTACTAGCAAACAAGAAACTCTACTTTCATCGTAACCACGTGTTATGCAGCAGAGCAAGGGAAAAGATGGTACAATATTCTTAAGTAATCGGATTTCTTAAAAATTATAATAATAATCATTATTTATATTGCACCATCAAATTCCACAGCGCTTTACAAATCGTAAGAGAAATATACAAATATAATATTACATTACAGCAGACAAATCGGCATATGGAACAATAGGAGTGAGGGCCCTAGATTGCAAGAGCTTATATTCTATGAGGGGTATCTCAAGAGGAATAAGAGCTGGTATAATGTTCCAACCACAGAGTAAAATAAAATAAAATTCGGTTACCCGAATTGCGCCGTTTTTGTCTGAATAGCCCCGGGTTATTGGGGCACGTGATTGGATTGTGGGGCATCGGTGCACACAACGGAAATCGGGGGGGGGGGGGGGGGGGAACGAAAACCCGACAGATTTTAAAAAAAAAAAAAAGCGTTGCTTGACACGCACTTACCTGCACCCGGCCTGGCTTGGTGAACTTCAGTGCATTCCGATGTAATTCAGCGCAGCTGCGACACCTAGTGGACATTGGGGGAACTACCTTAGTGAATCACCGGAAGACCCGAATCCTCCACTGAGAACGCGCCGCTGGATCACAGGACCGGGTAAGTAAATCTTATTTCCAGTCCATGAAGAGGTGGTGAGAGGCTCTTGCCATTTGACAAACAGTATAAGGAGTAGAGCACTAATTTTATATCTTTGACTTTGTGGCGTATACGGGAGTATGCCATATTAGTGGCTCCTCCATATTTTGAATGTTACATTTTCCATCTTTCCCAGATATTTTATTATTTATTTCTAAGTAAATCTGCCCCATTGTATGTTTTTTAATGAAAATAAAACTTTTGGCTACGCTTTAACATCTTTTTGCACATTTTTCTTGCAACAATTATTATAGTAGTTATATTCTTGTACATAGGGGGGCAGTATTATAGTGGTTATATTATATTCTTGTTTATCGGAGAAGTTATTATAGTAGTTTTTTGTGTTTATATAAGGCAGTATTAAGTTATTTTTTTTTAAAAAGATGCTTTATTCCTGTACAAGGGAGCAGTATGAGTCTCTTTTTCTGCACTGTACATGTTGATGAAGACCATCTATCAACATTTTTCCGGGGCACTTTAAATTCCCAGTCCACCCCTGGTTATATTGGTATCTGGATATATTTTATTGCCCACATATTTCAGATTTTATAAGAAAGATTACTATTTTTATACTTTTGTATTAATGACACTAATTTATGTTGGCTTAACATTAATTTTAGTATCTAACACTATATCAGATATTAGTATTAGTCTAATAGTCCGGGGCAGGACATTCCAGAGAATTGGTGCAGCCAGGGAGAAGTCTTGGAGACGTAAGTGAGAGGTTTGAAATAAGTGAGAGATTAATCTAAGAACACTTGCAGATTGAAGAGCATGACAGGGTGATAGACTGAGATGAGAGAGAAGAGGTACAAAGAAAGATGCATGACTGTACAGAGCTTGTGGGTAAGGGTTATTATTTGAAACTGTATTTGGTAGGAGACAGACAACCAGTGCGGTGACTGGCACAGACTGGAGGCATCTGCATAGCGTTGGGTCTGAAAGACAAGCCCGGCTGCTGCATTAAAAATAGACTGAAGAGGAGAGAGGGGAAGACCAATCAGTAGGGAGTTGCACTAGCCAAGTAAAGAGTGAATTGGAACAACAATTAGCATTTAAAGGTTTCAATTATAAGAAATGGGGAACTTCTAGAGATTTTTCTGATAAAAATAACAAAATCTTGCACAGACATCCCCTGTGAGTGTTTTGAGTGTAAATTCTCACCCCACACTTTGGCATTAGGTTACTAAGCATATTTTACAAACTATAGGAACCATTGTGGTGGCAGTTAGTCTGGATAGCAACCAATCACAGCTCAGCTCAGCTCTGGTTGTCCTAGGCAACAAAGGACATTCTTAGTATAAGACAGCTTATGTTTGTTGTTAAAGGGATTTCCCACAGTTTTTTATAATGTAGGGGGAAGGATTTTCGATAATTTATCAATATAAATCTATAAAAAATTCTGCTCAGCTTTCATGATATGTAAAGTGAAGCCTCCTGTCTTTGACCTCATCAGCCAGACATTCCTGTCCATAAAATGGCCGCAGATGGTCCATGAACAATCACCTTATGATAGTATTCATAAATATATCTTTAAGGTCTTGACAGGGTGATTGCTCATGGACAGTTAGAGATCACACGACCCTTCATCTGTGGCCATTTTATGGAGAGGAATGTCTGGCTGATGAGGTAAAAGTCAGGAGGCTTCACGTTACTTATCAAACAATGAAGAACATTTTGTAGAAAACTTATATTGGTAAACTACCTAATATCCCTCCCCCACACTTACATACACATTACAAAAAAGATAAGGTAAAGTGGTCAACCCCTTTATATAATCTTAGATCACTGAAGCACTGGATATGACTGGAGTATCAATAGCAAGCTTGAGAATGGCTACATCGAGATAGCTGAAATGTTGTATGCTTGAGAATGGCTACATTGAGATAGCTGAAATGTTGTATTTTCCACTGTTGAAATAAAAATACTTGTTCACTATGGAGTGCTGCTTCCCTGTCTTCGATTTTGAAGTACCAGGGTCTCGAGTCGGACCCCAAGAAGCTTGCACCCACATAGGATCTTAATGCAGGATTTCACAGTGCCGCTCTATACCTTTTGATTACTTTATTTAGTGGGTGAGGTGGAGCTGTCATAGGTGTCAGACACAGAGATGGCACCTCTCTGCTGGGGATGTGTACTGCAACACCTCTCCACTCCCCCGGGAAGGGGACACATTCCTGGAATAACTCTGGGAGGGGGTGCTGACGTGTGGAAGCAAAATAAAATACAAGGGAAAATAGCTGGTAAGTAAATGAACAGAGCAACTTTCTTGATCTTTGGTTTTTAAATTTTATTTTCAAAATATTTTTTGTTAACCCATTTTATTTTGTTATAGCTAAGTGCAATTATTTACTATCCAAAGCAACACTGAGAATATAAATAAAATTAGCTCCTCCCTAATGGTAATTTCTGGAAGCCAAATTTCAATGCATAGGATTTGGAGTCTTATACCAGCTAAAGGGAGTGCCATCTAACTTTCATATATTTAAAAAAAAAATCAAAGGAGTCCAAATGGACATTTAAAAGCATTGAACACATATACGAAAGTTTACCAGGATAAGTACTGTGTCCTAATAGGGTCATCCATACTGTACTCTCCATGATAATCTTACTCTCCATAAGAGAGGGAGGTTGCATGACCCACTGGCAGCTGCTTCTTGAACTTCTCGTGATGCCCCATGTCCTATGGGAGCAGTGGCGAAGCTATGGCACGGGTGCCAGAGGTGGCACTCAGAGCCCTCTTTGTGGGCACTCAGGCCATCACCCAGCACATCCTGCAGTCACAGGCAGCCCAGGATGTGTAACATTAAAGTGCAGGAGGAGCAATGAGGTGTGGAGGCTGGATTATCATTGTAGCCCCTTCTCTGGACCTATGATTCATCCTGTTAAGGGGACCAAATTTCTCCTTCTTTCTACTGTATTGGTGTCTTCAGGATGTCAACACTTTTGAAACCTGTGAGTTACTTTAAATTGGCATTTTGCTCTTTGGGAAAAACATGTGGCTTTTGTTTGTAGTTTCGGTACTCAGTCCCTAAAAGGTTCGCCATTACTGTCCTATGGACTTCCAACGAGTCAGGGTTAATGCGCACATTTGTGTATACACCACTGCCATGTCTCTGGCTGGAGGGTTGTGGCAAGAACATCTGCATGACCCTCCAACCAGTGACATGTGATTAACAATCACAAAGGTGGCATTCTTTCAATTATGAGCGCACTGCCCCAAAACTGAAGTCCACAGAACATGTGATACCATAGGAAGTCCCAAAAACATTCTCGGAAAAGTTATGTGGGTAAGTACAGTATGGGTGACACTATTAAGGAATGATACTTATCATGGTCCATTTATTTTCCCACATTTAAACAAATATCATTTACTTTACATGAAACTAAACTGCACAACAAACACAATAAAAGTTGTGTCCAAAAATATGTTTTTCTAATAACAAATATACATATATTTAAATAAATATGTAAAGGAAACTACAAAACTCTTCTCTATGAACTGAAACGTTCAATTATATTTCCTTTCGAAAAACACATTAAAAGTATGAAGGATAAACCATTTTAAATTATTTCTCGTTCTATTGGTTTTTTTCTTTGACAGCTTTAGTGAAAAGAAAAAACATGGATATGCAGAATGCTAGGCTGAGGATTTACGCTTATCCTCACCAGGAGAACTGAATGTTATTTTCTTTCTAATTTAGTATTTGCTGTTTCAATCCCACAGCTAAGATAAAATGATTATTCTTTCAATCAAACTGCAATCCGCACACAAAAAGTCATGAATATGCACAAAAAATACTTGGCCTACAAAATACTAAATAAGTTCTATCAAATTTGACAGCAGCAGACAGATGTTTGTATAACCTGTACAGATAGGGCAGGCTGAAATATATACAGGATATATACGGTATATACCCGAGTATAAGCCGACCCAAGTATAAGCCGAGACCCCTAATTTTGAAACTAAAAAACTGGAAAAACCTATTGACTCGAGTATAAGCCGAGGATGGGAAATGCATTGATCACAGCCCCCCATTATATAGCCTGCCAGCCCCCTGGAGTATATAGCCTTCCAGTCCCCTGTAGTATATAGCCAGCCAGCCCCTGTAGTATATAGCCTGCCAGCCCCCTCAAGTATATAGCCTGCCAGCCCCTCAAGTATATAGCCTGCCAGCCCCCTGGAGTATATAGCCTGCCTGCCTAACCCCTCAAGTATATTGCCTGCCTGCCCCCTCGAGTATATAGCCTACCAGCCCCTCCTGGTCCATCGCAGGCACCATGACGTCAGCCGCAAGCTGACGTGTGTGCCAATGCAGCTGACGTCACGAAGACTGTGACTGACCAGGACCCGATGTCGGAGCCGTGATGGATGCCGGGGAGCATCAGAAGGTGAGTTCACTTTTTGTTTTTTTCCTTGACTCGAGTATAAGCCGTGTTAGGGTTTTCAGCTAATCTTTTGTGATGAAAAACTAGGCTTATACTCGAGTATATATGGGAATATATTTATGGGAACAGGATACTTGTAGTTCATGTTCTATATACTTAAGTGATGGACTCTGCATTAGCTTTGGAGACTGGAAAACTACTTATACTTTTCTTTGGTTTTTAATAATGTATCAGACTATAGTAACAATAATAGTTACCAGATCACATACATAGTAAAAGTTATCTTTCGTAAAACATTATTTGTCACGGACAGATTGATGGTCTTTTTATATTTATTGGGTTTAGTTTAAACTGCTTATTTAAAAGTGCAGGGGGTAAGTAAAAAAGTTATAGGTAACTACAGTATATGTTATATGCATAACTGTAAGGTCTCTTTTGATTGTAACCTGTGCATTTACAGAGATTTTATTACCACGTAATAGGCCTTTTTCAATATCTAGTACCTTTACTTATTTTCCATCACATTAGAAGAAATAATCTATTTATCTCTCTACATGTCTCCCATAGCTAGCAGATGGCAATTCATTGCTATATTCTATATTTATATAAGCTTTCACAATGAATATAATAAATGTATGCATTATAGCATTATGGGATGTAGCTGAAGTCCACCTGTTTGCTTTGCGCATTTTCCCCAGCAATATTGGTAACTTAAGCTAAAACTAAATTCATTGCACATGAATTACATATATAACTACATATATATCTACATCTATCTATATGTGTGTATATGTGTATATATATATATATATATATATATATATATATATATACACATACATACACATACATACACACACACATATATACACACACATATATAGTGCTCTCATGTTATTATCGTCATCTATAGTAGAAAGAAGATGCAGAAAGAAGACGGGGAAGGATTGACTAAAATCTTTTATTTGTGTGATTTGTAAGCTCAGTCTTCCTTTGAGCTAGGGATACATGGTAACTCAGCCTGCTACTCTTTGAACCATCAAAGTAATATGTGCATAGTGTCACAAATGAGTCAAATGAATCTTTGCCCCTTCTGAAACCCACAAACTAGGTGGCCAAATAACTATAACCTGCTGCAAAATCCTGGTGAAGGATATGACTGAGATCTACGCCAGGTCAGTATGAGTTCGGAACGTCTTAGTAATTCCGGCAGGTCGCCTTCCAGGTGACTAAGGCCACATGTGTTTTTTGGGGGCCAAAAAATAAAGGATCATGTTCCCTTGTTTTCAGCACACAAAGTGTACACATTCATAGTGGGTGAATGCTGCTCAACACCACCGATGGCAATAGAAAGTCACTGCCCGGGCCGCAAAGACTTGCAGGAATCACACCTGCTCTGTAATTTTAGTGTAGCCCAGGCATTATTCTACGTTGTCAATGTCCCACACTCAATGCCCCATCTATATACCGTCAGAAACTGAAATTCACTACTTCTGCCAAAACCAGAAAAACAGATTCCAGCAGAGCAAAAGTCTGTTCCCTTTTCTTTATAAAAAGAAGAAAGTAATTTCTTTTCCTTACTCTAGCACATTCAGCTCCAGCTCCTTATTGCTTCCTTGCTGTGCTTAGTCAACTGGTGACATATGATAATTCAACACATGGCAGATGTAAGAGTGCTCTGAGATGTGATGACAGTAATGCATAGTCTGACTATACCTTTCTGCCATATACCAGATTCAACTGCAAGCACAGACATATTCAGATTACAATTCATATGCATCAAATATTACAATTAATATGACACACATAGATATATGACTGAGAGGACCAAAGCTTGTAGAACATTTACAAGAGGAAGTTCAGATTTCCATAATGGCAAGGGCAGGATCATTATTATATAGACTACTAAAGCTTCAAGAAGAATAGGCAGCCCGGTGGATTGCTGTAAAGAGGTAAAGAGGTTATTGAGAGCCCTAAAAAATAACCTGCCCAACACCTCTGACCACCTGACTTTCTCTGTGACATCTTTCTAGGTGGCTGATTAGTTTAATAAATAGCTAATTCAACCCCATTCTCAATCTCTGAGTGAACAGGGATTGGGCAGGGATTGTAGAGGGGCATCCAGCTAGACCTCTGTAAGGATTTGAGTGGGTGGGGGGGGGGAGCGTTAGATGTCTGAGATGTGACCTATTATCAGAGCAAGCTTGGATGGTCCAGGTCTGCTTGTTGCTTATTTTAGTTCCCTGAATAACACCACTTCTTGAAGCCTGGTTTAGTTTGCAACTTTTACATGAACAGGCTTAGTTTGCTGTAGCATAAAATGATTTTAGTGGTAATGCATAGGAGAAAAAGCACAATGTAGTGGTTTTGATGTGAGCGTTTTAAGTCAGTTTGCCTTTCATCATTGTGTTCTGATCATACCAGTGCGGAGGAAATAGTTCTGCTTTTATTGTTTGGATGCCAGTACAAATAGGCTCTGGCATAAGAAAGTGTTTAGAGGGACATCCATGTCCTAGCACCTAGCACACACCTTCACACATTCCCAAAGTAGAGCTCATCACATGTCTTCTGTCTTATGTGCCCATTCCTGGTTTTAGCTGAGAAATACTTCGGTAAAATTGGTTATGTGAAAGTGGGCTTTAGTGTTGTAATTGCCATTTGACCCTGGAGGTCCTGTGTCTAGGGCATTCGGTTGTGCTGTTAAATCCTAAGGAGCAGGATTTGTTTACATTTTCTTTGGTGTCAGACTCTTTCTAGACTTACTTTGTGTCATAAGCTATGGGAGAGGAGGTCCAATGGATAATAGTATACTTCATAGGAGTCTAGGCCTGGGATTGATTGACTACAGGATTGGGGACACAAAGGATAATAGTTTATAAGAATGGGGGAACAAAGGGGTCATGATATATGAGTGGGGCATAGGTGAGTCATAGAATAGAGAAGTAGGGCACATGCGGCAATTGTCTACATAAGTGGGATACAAGAAATTTTTGTATATAGAAATGAGACATAGTGAGTATTACCCTTACAGTATTTTTGTTTCTTATATTTTGGTTTTTTAATTCAACTCCAACATGATTGTGTTGTCTTCCCCCGTCAAAAATCATATTTTGTAACAACCAGGTGAGACTGAAATGCTTTGGGGGGCGTTCAGAGAGTGCTTCTGCTGCTATAACCCTTAGCCCTGCTTCTCCACCTTGCATTCATTCATCCTCCCACCTTCGGTGTGTCAGTATGGAGTCCCACAATATGTCGGCGGACATCAATGTCATCAATTCAGGCTTTGTCTCTAGGGGCAGGAAGAGCTATAAATACCATTATGACTTAACACTATCTTGGACCCCAGAAATCCATCTGGTAAGACACCTTTTTAATCGATGAATGGCTGCAACAGTCACATGCTGCCTATTTGACAACAAAATATGGGAGGTCGGTGGAAGCCGCAGCAATAGATTGCTAAGGGGAAAACAAGTACAATAAATAATTATCTAAAAAACTCATATTGGTGCAACTGGCACATTAACCAGGAACAACTATCCACCAGTACATATGTTAATGCTCTATTTATTATACTTAAGTCTTGAACAATTTTTGAAAATCCAGAAGAGGAATCCTGATATTGAGGATCCTGACTTTCCTGGCTTTGTGGTATGAAATTCAACAATGAAAAAACAGAAGGTCAAATTCCAATGTTAATGGTTACTAATGGAATTAAAGAATGAAATACACATCCAGATTGTTTGACTTTCTACTTTCCAAGGATTTCTGAGTCATTTTCAGAGTTTCCAAACAACACAGCCCAATATTATCCTATTGTAGAAACATTATACGGTCAAGTGCTTGATCCAAATGTTAAAATCTGTAACTTTATTGCCAACAAGGCCATAGCTACATGTATTGCTGCTGTAATAGCACATACATTATGAAGGACGGACTAACAAAAATTAATAAGAGCAGTAATAACTGATGCCAACATAAAGATTTTTTTTAAATAAAAGCTTTTTAACTCCTTATTGACGCAGCCTGTTTTTAAGTTAATGCTCAAACTTTTTTTTTTAAATTTGACCAGTGTCTCTTCCTGTGGTAATAACATTTCAACACTGTAAGATATCCTTGTGATTTTGAGATGGTTTTCTCTGAGACATTTTAGTTTATGTTAGTTGTATCATTTCAGTGATCGGTTTCTTTTTTGGGGGGTAAAAATTCAATAATTTAAAAAATTTAAAAAATGACAATTTTCAAAGTTTCAAATGTTCTACTTTTTAGACAAAAAGCTATACCATAAATTGTTTTTTGTAGAAACCTTTTGTTATTGGTCTTCTTTTTATTTCCATAATTTGTTTTACATTTCAATTTTTTTTTTTACGGATCTGAGAAGGTTTCAAGTTTTTGTAGCAACTTCTCAAATTTTCAAGAGATTTGGAAAATGCTAAATTTTTAGTGACCAATTCAGTTTGGAAGTGCCCTACAAAGGCTTATGTGCTATATACCCCCACAAGTAACACCATTTTATGAACCCAACATCTCAAACTATTCAAATCAGCATTTGAGAAGTCTGTTAACCCTTTAAATCTTTCTCAAAGATGGATTGGAAATTTTGAAATGTCAATTTTTGAATAAGATTATTATCATTGAGCCCTAAAATGGACACATTCAGAAGGAATTTGAGGTAAATATACATCCTAAAATTTCTTCCCTGCTTCTGACGAGTACGGCAATACTAGACATGTGGATGTCAACTGCTCTTTAGTCGCACAGACCAGAGTATGTACGGTTAGGCTATTGGAAGGCCAATTTATCTGCAAATATTTTGTGGTGCCACATTGTACTTGAAGAGCCCCTGAAGTAACAGTACAATAGAAAACCCCCAAAGATGTCACCATTTGGGAAACTAGTCCCTCAAAGGATTTATCTGGGGTTGGGGGGGTGATCATTTTAACCCCCAACATGCTGGCCAAAATCTAATGCACTTTAGACAAACACCCTAAAAATCATTCTGTGGGTCATCCCAAGTACGGCAATACCACACATGTGCCAAAAATTGACAGGCTGGGCACACAGCAGGGCTGAGAAGGGAAGTAGCAAAATTTTGCTTTTGCAGCTCTGCTTTCAGATGTTTGGATATGGAGTGCCATGTCATGTTCGCAGGACCTGTGAGGTACCAGTGCAATAGTAACCCCTGAAAAATTATACCATTTTGGAAACTAAATCCCTCAAAGAATTTACCTGGGGGTGTGGTGAGCATTTTAACCCCCAACATGCTGGTAAAAATCTAATGCAAAGTAAATGGCGCAGAGCAAAAATGCATTTTTATCTCAAAAATGTCATTTTAGTGGGGCACTTTATTCAATCACCCCAAAAATCATTCTGTGGGTTATCCTGAGTATGGCAATACCACACATGTGCCAAAAATTGACAGGCTGAGGGCTGAGGAAAGGAGCGAAATTTTGCTTTTGGAGCACCCTTGTCACTAGACTGGTGTTGGATGCCCCTGAGGTACCAGTATAATAGAACCCCCACCCAAGTAGTGACCCCATTTTAGGAAAGGGCACCCCACAAAGAATTTATCTAGGGTTGTATGAACATTTTAACCCCTAAGATGCTGGGATAAATGTAATACAAAATGAAGGGGGCAGCGTAAAAATTGCATTGTTTTCTCAAAGTAGGAAGAAATGTATTCAGCCCAACTCATGCCACTGTGGATAAACTCCCCAAAAATCATTCTGTGGGTTACTATGGGTATGGCAATGCCCCAGTCTACAGGCTGGGGACACAGCAGGCCTAAGAAGTGACAAGCAAAATCTAGCTTTTGGAGCACCCTTTTCACTGGAATGGTGTTGGGGTACCCCTGAAGTACCAGTACAATAGAAACCCCCGAGTAGTGACCGCATTTTAGGAAAGGGCAACCATCAAAGAATTTATTTAGGGTTGTATGAGCATTTTATCCCATAAGACTCTAGCTCAAATGTAACACAAATTGAATGGTGTTGAATAAAATTTTCTTTACAATTTCTCTTAATTTGTCATTGTAGTGTCAAAAGTATTTTCCCCAATTCATGCCACTGGAGACAAACACCCCAAAAATCATTAAGCAGGTTCTCCCGGGTACGTGGCAATAATCTAAAAGATGGAGACATGGCAGGGCTCGGAAGAGAATCGCATTTGAAGTACCGACATTTACATTTTTTTTGGAACCATAAAACATTTCTAGATGCTCTTAGGGATCAGTACAGTAGAAACCTCTGAGAATTAGAGGTCCTTACACATCTCTCCATTAATTAATTTAGGGGTGTAGTGAGCATTTTAACCCCACAGGTGGACCCCAAGGATGATGCATAATGGATAGTGCATAGTACAAAATATCTATTATGTCATCTTGCCATGGGACACAAACACCCCAAAAATCATGATGCATCCTCTCTCTTGTCCTTGTACCTAGGCACTTCAGAAGTCCCAGGCACTCCAGCACTACTACGAAAGCGCCTTCTCTTGGGTTCTACTACTAATACTCCTCCACGCTACTAGTTCTACTCCTCCACGCTACTACTACTACTACTAACAACAGGCTGATGTCCAAAATGAAAATCAGGTTTGCAGCCGATATATTATGTCACTGCGCTCAGCGTCTGATATATCGGATGCGGAGCGTGAACAGGTTAATTTTATTTTTTTTATGTGTGTGTTTTTACTTTATATGTCCCCCATGAGGTCATAAAAGACCCCTGAGGGACATTGTCACTTTTTTTTTATTACAAGTTTTCCCCTGTAACTGAGGCATCTATAAGGGGAAATGCCCACCTGTCACTGGGGACAGGTGATCAGAGCTGTACTGGGTCTAATTAGACCCAGCAGCTCTGATTAACCCCTTAAGACCCGGAGGTCTGATCCTGAGATGTTCAGCACGGATCTAAACATTGCATGTTCAGGTCTGCTCATCACTAATCTAACAGTTATTACCAATGACCCTTGCAGTGGAGTTTAAGGCAGTGTTGTACATTATTTTCACCTTCTTATTAAAAGTGTGTGTAGGTATTTAGTAGTTCTATAACTATGTGAGATTGGTCTGATGTTGTAAACAAAGTTCAACTGAAACTTTTTTTTTACAAAATTTCCAAATATATAATGGGGAGAAAGGAGCTTTGTTTTTGTACAAGGTATGCAAAATAGTTACAGTGTGTAACACTAAAAAATACACTGTACATCTTTCTTATTCAGCTTCTGCTTCCACATTAGTGATTGAGACGAATAGAAAAAACATGAGGCAAAGGCCCATTTTGATTCTTAAGTTGTTTCTAATGCCACAACATCTATACACCATGTTCATATACAGTACAATGCATGCAAAACATTCCACTTACACTCAGGATACAGGATGCCAATCCACGTTTTCTTATCCTCTTTGGACCCTTTAGCACAGCCAGATTTCAAACAGGTGACACCTACAAACAAAATGTGAAATTTGTAAAAGTTGTACTAAAAAAGCAGGATCTTTAATGCTTTCTAGCTTATTATCAAACTTTGTGTTATGTAAAGGAGTAACATTTTGTCTCTTTTAACCTTTTACTCTGGAGTGAAATTTACTTAAAAATCTTTGCTGAATCCACATAATTATCCAAAGACTGACAGTCAGCTCTCTAGCGTATTAAACTATAGCTTCTGAGAAGGGAAACAACCAAACATAGGTTTGGTGCTGCTGGAGCTAATATTGAGTTTTCTATCTCACCCACCGGCCCTATTCACATCAGTACTTCTCTATCATGGCTTCCATGTTCCCTCTGAATGAGCGTTAGAGAAATAAGGAGCATAAACTCCTATTTTGCTGTGAAACATCCATATATTTAACATGAATCAACTATTTCCATCATTACATAATAGTATTATATTATTTTACACTTTTGCATTGTTAAACAGTATAATGGGACAAACAATATTTTACTAAAAGAGTCAGAAAGAGGCGACAAGTCAACTTTAAAGGGAACCTATCATGTAGCCGGGTGTTCCTGAGCTGAGTCAGGATGCAACACCCTCCTCCTCCTCTGTCCTCCTGTAAACACGCCCCCTGCACATGCCCCCTGCACACGCCCCCTGCACACGCCTTCTGCTAAGCTGCAGCACATAAAGGGGTGTGAATAACATGTGCAGGGGTGTGATTACTAGAGGATAGAGGAGAAAGGGAGTGTTGCAGCCTGACTCAGCTCAGAAACACCCGGCTGACTCAATTCACAGGATTACAATACAGAATGGGGGGTCATTTTATAATTCACAGGAGCCACTGCCTCATTTTAACACCATCATGCAGAGCAACTCATTGCAGAAAGTGAGGTAGAACCTTTGGTTTGGGGAGGCTAGATGTGCCTGAGAGTAAGTCAGTAAGAAAGGCACTAATATTCCAATGTGTGTCTCTTCATCTATTGCAGGACAACAACTACCAGCAATTCTTCAAAGCTACAATTTGGAAGGAAGTATTATATTGTTGTCAGAGTACCTTATATACTCGAGTATAAGCCTAGTTTTTCAGCTTGACTCGGCTTATACTCGAGTCAAAAAAATAAATACCCCTGCATATCTTCTGTGCGATCTGTCCGCCAGCTGCAGCAGGCTATATACACTGGGGCAGGGTCTGGCAGGCTATATACACTGGGGCAGGGTCTGGCAGGCTATATACACTGGGGCAGGGTCTGGCAGGCTATATACACTGGGGCAGGGTCTGGCAGGCTATATACACTGGGGCAGGGTCTAGCTGGCTATATACACTGGGGCAGGGGCTGGCTGGCTATATACACTGGGGCAGGGGCTGGCTGGCTATATACTGGGGAGACTGTGACCCATGCATTTCCCACCCTCGGCTTATACTCGAGTCAATAGGCTTTCCCAGTATTTTGTGTTAAAATTAGGGGCCTCGGCTTATACTCGGGTCGGCTTATACTCGAGTATATACGGTACTTATTTTTCTGTAGACATTTCTCTTTTTACATAAGATCTGGGGCATGGAGAAAAGCTAAAATACATATAATAATAATAATTATAATAATAATTCTTTATATAGCGCACCACAGATTACGCAGCGCTGCACAGAGTTTGCCAAATCGATCCCTGTCGCCAATGGGCCTCACAATCTAATCAACCTACCAGTATGTTTGGGAGTGTGGGAGGAAACTGGAGGACCTGGAGGAAACCCACGCAAATACGGAGAGAACATACAAACTCTTTGCAGATGTTGATTGTTTAGACTTTGACCACAATAGAATGACTAAATATATGATGATCATCAACTCATCATAATTCTGAATATATTATAGTGATTGCAGCTCGGTGCTCTTATACTAGTGTTATAGACAGTAGCTCCAGGGTGGTGGCATACATTATTAGTATTTAGTGTATGTATAACTCACATAGGACCTCAGATAAACAGTGATATCCTTAGATAGTCCTTAGATAAATAAACCATACCATGCACAGATAAATCATATATACATTGTTTGATACCATCATGGAGGGTTGATAAATAGTCACAAAATAGATAACTAAAGTATCATACGTTGTCCATATAATGCTAAAGTTAATATTAAATATAGTTGGTATTAAAATACATTTCCCATAGATGCTACAATATGTATTACATGGAAACAGGGCCATGTTTCTATAACAGTTCTAGCCACATCCTATAAATAAGATTGACAGCCACAACTTTGCACCTTATCATTTCCGCTGTGGTTCTAAGATATCTCGCAATGAGAGTGTTGCTGAGCTCTTCTAATGGGATGTAGAGCCATTACTGACTGTAAGCTCTTGTGAGCAGGGGCCCTATTCCATTGGGGAATATGACAGCTCTATAAATATAAAGATTTATTATAATGGTCTTTAAAGTTTGGATGGTGCACACAGGTTTTAAGCCCCTAATGGACTCAAGTGAGAGTCCATTACATCCAGGACACTCTAGAAAAATGTGTGGCCAGTCCTCCATGGCCTCTACTGACCAATGTTGTGCACAGCAGGGGAGACTCAAGGCGATTCAGTGCTTTGAGGCCACTGAAGAACTGGTCACATGCTTCTTGATAAGCTTCCATGTTGGATCCAGAGTGCTGTGCATGTAGAGAGACTATACTTAATAGGGAGGCAGCACTCAAAGCAAAAGGCATAGTGATGTTATATTATTCAGTAACATATAGTGCTGTTTCTTGTATAATTATAATGATAATGAAGCCTTTTAAGTAATATCTTTTGATAAGTAATCCAGAACATTTCCTTTTTTTCTGCCTTGTTTTGTGTCAGCCTTTGTATGCCTTGTACAATGGTAATTTGTCTTACTTAGAATAATTTACAGATCATTTGATGACAGTAAGCAGAATATTGAGGAATTTATTGCATTATACCCATTTCCATATAATACAGATCATTGGGGATTGTCTGTTACATTGCAGCCTGGGATTTTTCTCCTACAATAAAAGGGCCCTATGTCTGTTTTTTCTTTCCAGGCAGATTCTACAAGCCTTGGGCAAATTCCCTTCATTATTTTTTCTCTGGCACAGGTCTTTACCCACCAGTAGCATGGAGTTGAGACCTACTAGGGTAAGACCCCCCCCCCCCTCTACAATGGTACCAAGGAGGATTTTACTTTTGCCTCTCAGATTGCTACACCCTTGCCCCTATAAAGGGGTCCTTTTGAATCTTACTAAAATTTTTGAATGGCATTTTTTCTATCAAGTCTGTCAATGCCATGGTTATCCCAGTTGCTTGTGCACCTTTTTCTACCATGCTTTTTCCTAACACTCCACTAACTTTAGCACTGACCTTTTGGGGCTTATCCTCCATGTAGAGTGTGTCAATGACTGCCTTCTTTAGATCTGTCAGGTCAGCAGTCTTCCCCATGATTATGACCTTTTAAAATGCTTGTGAAGCCTTTGCAGTTATTTTGGGTTAATTATTTAAGTTTTTTGAGATAATGCCATAGTCGTGAACATTGAAGGGCTATTCCCACAAAGACAGGAGTCTTAAATATACTCAGGATAACAAAATTACACATTCTCTAATTCCCTGTTATTAACAGAAATACAGCATTTCACAGATGTAATTCCAAACTGACTCTATCAGTCCTGGCGGTTTTCAATTTTGGTTGTCCCTGGATCTGATGTAAATCTTCTGACTTTGTTTGGACAATTCCCTCTAGTTTATCTTTCGTTGCAGAAAGAGGAGGGGAGAGGTAAGAGGCGGACAGCAGACTAGGGTAGGAGGAACACAGACACTTCCTGGTTCAGACATGTTTCTAGTAGTGTGGAGAGAACACAGCAGCCGCTCTATAAACAAGATAATCTCTGGGTCTCACAGGAGGGGTTACATAGCAGTGCTGACTCCAGCTGAGGCAGTAGTGCTCAGCGTGTTATGGTGTCTTATATCCATCTCACGACTCATCTCTCTTTTTCTATGTGTCAGATAATAGTCAACTGTTTAGAAGCTGAATGAAGGTGTAGATAAACCCTTGTTCCCCAATAATATAAGCACATTTTCTGCACACAGCATCTCAAAGCACAGAGGAATCATGAAGTATCTGCTTAGAGAGTCCCCGCTCACACTCTGGAATTTGCCCCTGACCATCACTGAGTTTTAGGAGATAAACCGCAATAAAACTGAGTAAAATTGCAAAGTAGAGGGTCGAAAATAATCTTTATTGTGGAACATCACTATGGGATTAAAATTTTAGAACTTTATTCCATGGGAAAACCCCTGTAACATAAATAAACTATTAAAAAAAGTTCTCTCTGTTTGTAATGACTCGATATAGTATAGGAGTTTTTTCCGTTATTTAATTAAATTACTGAAAATCAAATATATTTTATCTTATATTCTAATTTATTGATGAGCACTGGTATGTTATTATTGTATGAATCCTTCAGAAACAGAATTCAAATTTTTTTTATCTATACATTTATCTGATTATGTTGCTCCTGTACAGAGAGTACAATCTACATGAACTATTGTTGGACACCTCTGTCAGAGAGATCTCGGATAAATTATCAATTTTCCTTCAGGCTTTGCTTCATTTGATTAAAGAGAGTAACACCTATGTTTTATGTAACTTGATGTTAAACATTTATCTATTTGTTAACACTTTATATGTATTTTTTGTTTGTGTTAAACTTTTATTTTCTGTATGAATAAGCGACCCTTCATGCAGTTCAGTTTTGGGAACTTCATACATCTGTTATCACCAGCTGGATTACTGATGTTGTTAGCTTCTGCAGCAGCGGATGTGAGATAAGGTAGGTTGCATACATTTGTGATAACTATGGTTTGCTTATTTGCATTCAGTTCACTGTAGTTCCTAACACATTGTCCCTGCGATAGGAAGCAGATAATTAGAACAGAATGAGTCATGCAATACTTATTAATTCCTCTTTAAATGTCCTAATGTAACCTTTTTGTTATATATTCTTTCAGCCAATACAATTAATATTTGTTGGTTTGAAGGATTGAATCATTGTGGGATATGCAGCATACCTCATCTTTCAAAAACCTTTCTTGCTGGTGGCATGGAAAGTATCATTGTCGAGAACAGTAGGCCCCCAAATACGGCCCGCGGGCCACATGCGGCCGCGACCCGTTTTTTTAACCGGGCCCCCCGCCGCATCCAGCGCTTGGAGCGCCACGGCTCCTGCTGAGCCCCGGCAGTCACGGCCGGAGGCCTCCGTCCGCCCGGACAGGAAAGCTCCTGCCCGTCAGCGAATAGTGCTGACCGGCCAATGTGCCGCTCGAGACTATTATTACAGGTGGAGCGATTTTGGCCGGAAGCACAACCCCGGCGGCACATCGCTCCTTGACTGGGTTGCGCGGCAGCGTGATGAGTCATCGCACGGGGCCGACGCACCCCTTCCCGGACGACAAGCAGCCTGAAGATGAAGAATCGGGAGCCGCTGCCAGAGGTATGAGATCGGATTTTTTTTTTAAACCAGAGCAAAATATTTGGCGGGACGGGGGCCTGCCTGATATATAAAAAAATATTAATTATGGGGGCATTAAATAAAAATGATTAATGGGTGGAGGAGCAGTATAGGGAATATAATAATGATGGAGGGGCGTTATAGGGAATATAATGATGGAGGGGCAGTAAGTAATAGGGTAATAATTATGATGGCCGGGGCAGTATAGGGAAAATCATTAATGATGGAGGGGCAGTATAGGAATATAATGATGGAGGGCAAGTATAGGGAATTGAATAATGATGGAGGGGCAGTATACACAAGTATAGGGAATAAATTTATGATGGAGGGGCAAGTATAGGGAATAATTAAGAGGGCGAATGCTAGGCAAGTCGATAGGGAATAATATGGAGCGGGGCAGTATTAGGGCATAATATGATGGAGGGGCAGTATAGGGAAGAAATAATGATGGAGGGGCCAGTATAGGGAATTAATAATGATTGGAGGGGCAGAGTATAGAGGAATAATTAATGATGGAGGGCCGGTATAGGATAATAATTCATGATGGAGGGGGCCGTTTTTTTACAGTAGGGATAACTAATGATGGCGGGAGGTAAGTATAGGGATTAATTAATGAAGGAGGGGCAGATAGGGAATAATTAATGAGGAGGCAGTATGGTGATAATTAATGATGGCGGGGCAGTATAGGGAAATTAATGATGAGAGGCAGTTCTGGGAATAATTAATGATGGAGGGGCAGTCAGGGATAATTAATGATGGAGGGGCAGCAGTTAGGGAATAATTCATGATGGAGGGGGCAAGTAAGGGAATAATAATGAAAGGAGGGGCCGTTTAGGGATCATTATGCTGGGAGGTATAGGGAATCTTAAGGGTGTACGGGGCAGTAGTAAGTATATGGACTACTAATGACAGTGCGGGGCTTGTCGCCGGAGTCGCGTTTGCGCGGTCCTCCGCGTATGTGTGCGACTTGTGCAGCCTGAGTTCAGGGATGTAGGTTTTTTTTTTTCTACCCAGACGCGGGAGTGGTGACCACCATAATTAATGATGGAGTTCCGTAGGAATACTTATAGGATGGGGCAGTAGTATAGGGACTACTAATGTTTTGAGTTAATGTTGTACGGTAGCACTGGTGCGCATGTCATACACGGAACGACGTGCGGGGCGAACTCGTAGTTAACACAAGATGCGTGGGTCGGTTGACGGGATGGTGAACTTTCAATTGGAGCGCGGGGCCCGTGCGCAGCCTCTGGGAGTATCACTCCTGCTGGCGGGCGTATAGGGAATAAATAATGATGGAGGGGCAGTATAGGGAATAATTAATGATGGAGGGGCAGTATAGGGAATAATTAATGATGGAGGGGCAGTATAGGGAATAAATAATGATGGAGGGGCAGTACAGAAAATAATAATGATAGATGGGCAGCATATGAAATAATCAATGATGAAGGAGCAGTATAGGATATGTGCAGTGTACAGAGGAATTTCTTATTTATTTATTTTTTTTTAACTTTAGTCCGGCCCTTCAACGGTCTGAGAGGGACCATGAACGGCCCCCTATGTAAAAAGTTTGGGGACCCCTGGTCTAGAAGCTATGTCTACACTTTGAGCTTCTGGGCGGAGACCTAGCTACTGTGACTCCACCCCTCACCCTTGCATAGAGTGTTTGTGTAAGCTGAAATCTCATTGAGCTTCTATCCAAACCCAAATTTCTGGTCGAAATCTAGGTTGAGTTTTGGGGACCTGAACCCTAATTGTTCGACATAGACCTAAACATTGCGCTGCATGTCCACTCATCCTAATTTATTTTTGAGAGGAGTGAATTCAACCCTCATCAAAAGGCAAAGTCCTGTGATATAGAGTGAAGAGCTGGATTGCTGCTTTTATAAAGGATTCCACCCAGACGTGACACAGATAATCAGCAGCATTCACTGCATTACTTTACTTAACACAATCTCAATATGTGTAGGAATCTAATGTTGTTGCGCTGAAATATCCCATTGGAAGATTAATTTAAAATCCTATAAAATCGCTTTAACTTTGTAATGGTAACTTGAACTCCCACAATGAACTGATCTTTGGGATGTTAGTAAATTTTAGAAATATCTTCAGTATTCACTTGTGCAAAATCCTGTTCAATAAAATATTACTGATGGTAACAATATTGAATATTTTCCCTTTCCTAGGAGCAGAGGTGTCTGTCTGTAACTAGGGGTAATCTGTAAGTCGGGTGTCCTTAAGTAGGGGACTGCCAGTATAATGCTTTCCTATAATACATTTTAACAAACCAGTCTATACACTGTGGATGTCCTGGTTGACTGAAATGACCTATATCTGCAGTGTCTTGCCAACGATTTTGATTCCTCCACTCCACCTTATCAATCGCACTGTGGGTTCACAATCGAACTGATCTATGGGTTTCAGTCTATACGGCCATAGTCATGATCTGAGATCATAAGGCTATATAGGATGAAACCCGTAGATCTTACCTATTTTTCCACATGCATTTTATACCAAGGAAGATATATGAGCCCATTATGATGAAATTTTAAAGAGAAATATGAATAAAGTCAAGAAGAATAAATGTACCTTTTAAATATAACAGAGAGTGCTGGATCTTTGTATTACTCATCGCAAGTTCTTTCAGGTGGAAACTGCTTGCATATGTATTTAAGAAGTGTCCGCGCCACATTTGTGTTGCAGGTGACCCTTTTGTGGCATGGCTGCACTAGTCTTCAAGCGACACAAATTTCTGCACTGAAGGGGGCGTTCCGGTGCTCAGTCTGACCGTGAACTAGATTTAACATGCAGAGTCAGATTCATGAAGAACGTGTTCTGGGGAACTAAATCTGGAGTCCTCTACAGACTACACATGCAAACTGCGCTGTTCTTGGTGCCCCCATATGTATCAATAAGGAAAAAAAAACTACATCTGACCAACAGAAAAGCCAAGAAAAAGTCCCGAAAACATACAGACAAACCCAGACTTATGATACATGTGCCCTAATGGCTTGAAAACTGATTTAATATGTCTCATATTTCAATCTCTATACATCTCATATACTATTACTTAATGTCTGATGTTGTAATTATTGTTAATGCTATACCAATAAAATGTTCTCCATTACAAGGGTGTTTTACTAACACATCTGACCACAAGATGACGTGTTCTGTATGGCTCATTTCACCTCTTAAGCATTTATTTGATTTCTCTCGGTCCTGCTGGGCGCTGATCCATGGTGAAATGATTGCGTCTAGTAGACGCAGGACATCTAGACAGAGGATTATGCAAAGGTTGGAAACACAAATCACAGAACCAAAGAGTGTTTGTCTTTTGCAAATGGACACTGCACAGCATGAACGGCAGGGCACATAAGGTCAAGTTTTGCAATGAGTTTTAAGATAGAGGAAGGAAATAGAATACAATCAGCTATAGAAGGGTGTGAAGGGGAGCCAAAAAAGACATCAAATATTCTTCCAAAAACACTGAAATGAAATCCCCTGTACTTTCCTTGCTACACATACTCCAGCAAAACTTCAGCAATACAGTACAGCAACGCTATGGTCTAGCTTATTAGAGAACAATATTTATAACCATGGCTACAAAATCACATTGTATGCCGTCTAGGAAGCTATTCCATCCTGTTACCTCCTCCATCTCTGACACTACAAGAAGCTTTCCTTGAGACCATACAGATCTAATTTAGGAAACACAGTTCTTCCTCCGCTGCTGTGACAGGAAACAGGAATGGCAGAAATGTGCAGTAAACACACCAGCAACTTTCATCTGCAGAGGTTATCCATCCCATGGTGCAGGTACTCCCTGAAATACAAGCCAAGCAATGTTCTCCATCCAAGAAGACACTGCCCGCAGCCAAATATTTTCAAAGCAGACATTTTGCAGAATTTTATATCTCACAGAAATACAGTAGATCAGTAATCGTCACATTAAGAAGTAAAAAATAACATTGCAATGTTGAAATCCTTTCTGAGATAGAGGAGGCTGTGTAGTCAGTAATGACTGCATGGTCCTCTCAATCCACGAGAAGCCAGCAGGAGATGGGACGTCACAGGCAGTCCTTAGTCCTTCCGCCCAAAGTTAATGTTACTTACTACTCTTGCAAGATCCAACAGGGTAAATAAAATACCATATTTTTCGGACTATAAGGCGCACTAAAAATCCTTTGATTTTCTCAGAAATCAAAGGTGCCCCTTATAGTCCAGTGCCCCTTATATATGAACCATACTTACAGACAACAGCTGCCTTGAACTGTGCACAGGTCTGCCACCTGCTGGTCATTCATCCTTATAATCAGGTGCGCCTTATACTCTGGTGTGCCTTATATATATATAAACCTAGAGGTTTTAGCAGGCATTTATTGATGGTGTGCCTTATATTCCGGTGCGCCTTATAGTCCGAAAAATACTGTATGGGTGATCCAATTATGGTCTTACTTGGGAAACTTTGGTAGAAGTGGCTAACCCCTCTAATCAATGCCAGTGTTATGTATACATTAACCAAGTGTAAACACTTTCCCGCTCCTTCAAGTGGCTCATAGCTTGCACATTTTGTTACATGGATGAATGTGACATGACAGTTGAAATTGTCATGGGCTCCCAAAATGGACATATTTGAATTCACTTAACTTTATTCCTTCTTTGCTCCTCCACAAGGATTTTCCCCAGACTTAAATATTAATTAAGATAGACCTTCATCAAGCCTTAGGCTGGAACACCACATATAGTTTCTCTTGCAGTATTAGAACCAAAGTGAGAAGTGGAACTAGCAGAAAAAAAGGTAAAAGTTTGTCCCTTAAAATTACTAGTAAATCCACTTGTCCACGGGGTGGGGGGGCTATGGGACTATTTATTAGCATAATTAGCATATTTTTTAAAGTAGATTTTAGAAGGAAGTTGGTCATGGATAACAAATATAAGAAGATTTCCACAGTCACGGTGTCTGGAGCTATAAGTAAGTGTCCCTGCTTTATCATACTTGATTTTGATGGTAGATTTCCTTTAAAACCCAGATAACCCCTTTAAGGCTGTTTAAAGTCAATGGGCGACATGTATCTTAGTTCTTTTTTTCTTTTTTTGGTATAATTGAGACTTTTGATAGGTCTTTCTTGCGCCCTATGTATGATCAAATTTTTTTTCTTGTGATACATTTTTTCTTTTTCTGTCCTGTTAGGTGTGACTTATGGACACAAGCCATGTGAGGGGGATATATACAGAAGTGGACACATAAATTTGTAATTTGATGATGTGGCCTGATTTTTTAGCCACACCCCAGGGAGATGACAACGTATCAGGGTGCGGTGATGCGTTTTACATGTTATCATGCATTTGGCTGGTTTGAAAGTGTTTCTCCTCATTACTGTAAATGTAAGCACCTGTGTTAACATTTTCACAGCTGCTTACACTTCCAGCAATTCAGAAAAAATGCTTTCAAACCAGCCAAACGCATGGTACCATTGGACGATCTGACTGATTTGGACTGAGCGCAGGATTTAACTTTCAAATTGTGTCACAAGCCTAAGCACTTAGATGCACCACAAAAAAGATGAACTGGTGAACTCTGTTGGACCTGAGCAGGGAAGCGACACATATCAGGCGCACGATCTTAGTGAATCGCGTCAGGGTGCAATATAGTCAGACAATGCACTTTCTATGAATTCCAGCGGCAATGTAAGTAAATGTGCCCCTGTATGTTTAGAAAAAATTTCCCCCTCCAGATCAAACAACACCAGAAACCTCCATCATCTGGTTCTGGCTCTGTATAGGTCAAGAATTATATCTACCAGTGATAGAGTCACAATCCATATGACAATAAGGGAATATATAAAATGAGATATGACTTCAGAGAGGGTAATAAAATGAAATACTGTTTTACTTTTTAAACATGCCACTTTCCAGGGTTTATGCTTTGACCTTCAAGGAGAAGCCTAATTTGTTGTTTCAGAGCTCCTGTTTGGGCAAATAAATAGTGAGTGCAACACACAATAAATGAAATGCAGCAGATTGCCAATGAAATCGAGCAGAGTGCTCCTGTCTACAGAACAAAAGGTCATTTACTTGTAAACTAATAACACTGCCTTAGCAAAGTGTTATTTTTCCGCTGTGTGTCTAATTAATGAAATCAGCATATTAAGTATAATTTTATATGAACCTGCCAGTGGATATCACATTGCATAATGAAAAGAAACTGTAGCTAGTAGAACACAATGTCCAGCACGCTAGATAATTAACTGGTATATTACTTTAGAAAGGCAGCTATTCACTTGAGATATCAAAGACGCTTTAACAAAGAAGCTATGCCATGTATGTGACTTCTAGGAAACTTTACTATAGTTACTTATTAGAACTAACATGTCAAGGTGACTTTACGAGAACATTATATATTGTATCAGGATACAAAGCCAATGAAGAAATGAGAATAATAATGCAAGTGTAAGGATTGGAAAATATATTGCCATTAAAGGGAACCTGTCACCAGGGACCTCATTTTCACTAAAGACAGGTTGTAGAAGTCCATCACACCTACAGCGCAAAACTGCCTTTCTGCCTTTTCTGAGAATTTGCATTACAATATAATTGTGTGTTATAACTTAGCCTGCACCCTGACAATCTTCTGTGTAGTCACAGGGGTAGGGCTTTGGTTTGGATACATTTCAAAAAACGACATGTGACTTCTCTGTGTTACTCACTCCTCAGATATCGGCCCCCTTTGTGCTCCTATACAGCTCATCCCTCCTGCTCCTTCACAGAACTCACAGCCTGGAGAGCTGACATCAGAGGGGCAGGGATGAGCTGTAAAGGAGCACATCAATGGGGGCAGCCTGCAGTGCAGACAAGTCACATGTTGTTTTTAGAAATGCATACAAACCAAAGCCCAGTCCCTGGGACAACACTGAGGATTCTGTCAGGGTGCAAAGTAAGTTATAGCACACGATTATATTGTAATGCAAATGCTTAGAAAATGCAGAGAGGCATATTTGTACTGAAAGTGTCATGGGCTTTTACAACCTATCTATAGATTATGTGGTGGATTTGACAGTGTCTCTCTGAATGTACACCTTCAATGGCAGAGCGAGCAGTCTATTGCACCATTGTCTTCCCCAGCTTTAAATGGAAATGGTTCCTGAGGATACCAATACAATTAAAAGCATGTAGGTTGGAGTCCTGCTTCTAGACTGTGTGCCCCTGTATACATGGAGGTAGTTTATACTGAAATATACAGAAATGTAATGGTTTCTGGTATAATAATGTGTATATGATTTAGATTACACTGGCAATATATATTTCTAAATGTTCACTGAACATGTAAAGAAGACATTATGGATGTGTATGATCAGAAATTTCCATTTGATAAAGTGAAGCCATATTACTAGGACATGCCAGCACTTTATTGTATTTGAGTGTGGGACTTTTAGTATCCTCACCAACCCTGAAAATAAAAGTTGGTTTCCCTCTAAAGTTTCCCTCTAAAGTGAAAAGTTTGTTGTAGCAATAAGTAATTATTTTATGAAACGGGAAAATTCCATTTACGGATTTATAGCCAGATGGGCCAACTAAACCCCTGAAAATATTGATGAATTTTTTTCAATGCCCTCTGGCAAGACAAGTGTATTGGTGACATTGGTGCATATAGCTTGAAGGCATTCACTAAGTGTGGTCTTTGCAGGTTTGTACCATTCAACAAGGTAATAAGTAGAGTAGCTAAGAGTTGACACTTTACCGATCTTCTAATAAGTGGAAATTATCTGCAATTCCATAAAACAGATTGACGTATAGAAAGGCGGACAAGGAGAGACCAGAAAAGCGCTCATAGAGTAGTAGGAATCGGTTCTTCACCCGCGCTGCAGTATCTATCCACTTGATAAAGGAGTCATTGTAGACTCCGAAACGCGTTGTGTTCCAGAGATACGAAATAAAATACCCCCCTTTTTTGGATTCATCTTGTGTATGTCACCTATCTGTGTGCGCCGAACTGAGACAAGTACCCTCCCTGCTCTACCATAAAACAGATTGAAGTATCAGTTATCTATTATGACTTAACCTTTTTGTGTACTACATGGATTGTATTTAAAGGGTCTATCCTTAAAGGGGTATTGAAGGCTTCCATTGCAGAGGACTGCATATGTCTAGGTGTTCAGAGATTGGGTCTTTTTTAAAGAAACTTCTAAACCTTCTTCAATGTGGGTAAGGAACATTATTATTGGTTGTGCATCAGCATACCATATGTCAATATAGTATTTCAGTAACCACTTGATTTGCTCTATTATGTTAACTATTGGTGATGTAAATACTCAAACAATTAATAGTATGAGTGCATATAAGGTTGGAAAAAGATGCAAGTCCATCAAGTCCAACCTATAAGAATTGAACAAATTTTTTTCCCCATATCCCAGGGTATTTTTCCTTTCCAGAAAGACATCCAGACTTGTCTTGAACATGTTCATAGAGGGGCAGATTTACTTACCCGGTCCATTCGCGACCCAGCGGCGCGTTCTCTGCGGAAGATTCGGGTTCTGCCGGGATTCACTAAGGTAGTTCCTCCGCCGTCCACCAGGTGTCGCTGCTGTGCTGAAGTTTATCGGAATGCACTGAAGTTCACCGTCCTACGCTGGGTGCAGGTAAGCATGTGTCAAGCGACCATTTTTTTTAAAAAAATGCGGCGGTTTTTCTGAATCTGTCGGGTTTTCGTACGGCCATGCCCCCGATTTACGTCGCACGCATGCCGGCACCGATGCGCCACAATCCGATCGCATGCTCCAAAATCCCGGGGCAATTCAGGGAAAATCGATGCAAATCGGAAATTTTCAGATAAACCGTTGGAAAAACACGATTCGGGCCCTTAGTAAATGACCCCCGGAGTCCGCCATAACAATCTTATTTGGCAGAGAATTCCACAGTATCACTGCTCTTACAGTAAAGAATCCCCGTCTATGGCGATGGTAGTACTAGCATGGAGGCACTACCATGTCTTATTGCTGGGAGTTAACATTCCTGTTAACATAGTTTCTTGTGCTACCATCGGCCAATATCTTGCATAAAATATGCATTAAAACCCAACAAACCACCACTTACTTGTCCAGCAGCTGTAGGGGAGGACGGTTATAGTACACCAGGCAACATTATTATTATTAGTAGTTGTTCTTGATAAATTGGCCAAATAATCAGCCCATGTAATATCGCCTTAACTCATTGTTCCCGTGCTACCTGAGTAATTAATGAATTTTGTGAAATGGTGACTAAATACTATAAACCAAGATACAAATCTCAATTTTTCCAGTAATTGGTAAAGACCATTTCAGTAACAGGCAAACTGTAAGTGGCAGCTACATCTAAGTGATTCCTAATATTCATCTCAATTACGAGCAGCATGCTTGAGAAAACCTCCCAGTAGTACAGACAGAACGTATTTCATACATTGAAATACATTCACTACAGTTAAACATATTTTAACTTTACTCAATGTCATTTTATTTAAATTGTTGGCAGTAAAAGAAAATAGCGGAAGCCATTTTGCAATTCCACTGCCAAACACAGTTTCGCTCTGCAATCATCACAAGGTCGCAGAACATCATTTATCATTATGCCGTATAATGCAGTAGATTTGGAACATTCCAATTTCACATAATTTATAACAGTTTTAACACAACAGCTACAAGAATGAAAACTAGTAATTACATTGCTGTGTGCAATGTTATCCTACATGAGGATTATCAGACATAGATCAAAAGGACTTTCCAACAGAGGACACACGATAAGTGATAGTTTTTTGACCACTAGGGTCTTCATTTCTGGGACCTTATTGTTCACTATAACAGGGTCTTGAGACCCTGTTCCTCCTCCCTGTGGTCAACAGTAAAGCAGATACCCTATAACTGGGGTGGCGAACCTATGGCACGGGTGCCAGAGGCGGCACTCTGAGCCCTTTCTGTGGGCACCCAGGCCATCACCCCAGAATGAAGTTCACCAGACAGAACTCACAAAATCTGCCTGCAGAATCTTCCTACAATGATAGATGAATTTGCCCTCCTCCTTTCAACTGCGTTGGTGTCCTTGGGAGGCTGAAGGATTGAAAGGTGTCAATGAACAAGGAGAAATACATTACTGCTTAAATTACTGCACTGGCACTTTGCAATAAATAAGTGGCTTTTGGTTGAAGTTTGGGCACCCAGGCTCTAAAAGGTTCGCCATCACTGCCCTATAAGTTCACTTCACAGTTGAGGAACAACAGAGACGCAAGAACTTTTGTTGTATTTATCAGTGGGTTCCCAATAGTGAAGTTTTGATCATTTTACTCATCCTATAGAAAGTTGTCACAAATTCTATGTTCATATTAAGTTCATGCAAATAAATACAGGGGCAGATTTACTAACAATGCAAATCGGCGATTTGTCACATTGACTGATACTGGATATCTTTCTGACAATTTAGGCTTAACGTAACACCACCTGTCAGTTGACTTTGTTTACTCCCAATTAAAATTTCCAAACATTTTAACACGAGATTTCATACATTTATCAACACCCACCGGCTGATCAAGTCAAAAATATTATCGAAAACATATGTAGATGCTTTGTTTGTTCAGAAGCCTTAGTATATTAAGCTATAAATGTGCACAAGGAGTAATAAAATTGGGTCCAGCAAGAAAGCCAAGCTCTGACAGGGGAGTAACTGGGCCCACAGGGAGAGGGCCCTACAGCTGTCACCTTTTATATAGGACCATCATCCCTCTGTGCTGCGCTAACATAGGAAACATGGCACATACTGTTATATTTTATTGTGACAGCCACAGTCTGCTGCTGGTTGCAGGGTAAGCGTTGGGGATTGGGGGGAAAACTGGGCAATTACCCAAGGTGTATGCACCCTGGAGCATCGATATTATAGCATATTTAATAGTCAATTCCCATCCCCCACCAAAGCTGTTCCTTAGAATAAACTTATTGTTGCTTATGACCAGAAACTGAGCTGTGCTAATCCTTGATGCCTTCACGAAATTAAGGCATCGATACTTTGCAACTCTGTGCCTGCCAATGACTGTAACCATTACACAATGTGCCCACCTGTATATTAATACTACTGAGTTCTGTATATGTAACCACAAAACTTTGATGTAGTCTTATCCATAATTAGTACTTAATGTCTGCCTCCTCCCTATGCTAGCCTTAAAGGGGTTGTCCTCTTTCAGCAAATAATTGATACAGTTAGTGCAATGAAAAGTTTGAAAATTTTCCATTATTCTTTCTGTATCAATTCTACATTGTTTTCTAGATCTCTGCTTGCTGTTATGCAACACGAATCTTAATTGTTTACTTCCTATGGATAAATATCAGTCCATGGTGAGTTGATGTCACACTGGTGTACGACCCATTAGTATTAAAGAAAGTCATCAGAGCTATGTGTTATAATGAGTCCGGCACCTATGTGACATCACATGACCATGGATGGAAGTGAACAAAAAAGCTTCCTGTTGAAAAAAGAGATCTAGAGAACCATGAGGAATTGATACAGAAAGTATATGATTTGTAAAGCGTTATGGAATTTGATGGCGCTATATAAATAAAGATTATTATTATTATTATTACGTGGAAAATTTCATTTTGTCAACTCAAACAATATAAATTATTTGCTGAAAGCATTCAAACAAATGTAAGTGTACTGCAGTCAAAACAAGGCAAGAGTTGACATACAGAGGACTCATTACACCCTAGCAACCAATTTATCCTGAATGATTCAGCTATCCAGTTAAAGGTAGAGTTAAAATGTAGCGTGACAATAGTAGATCCATGGTAGTGGCCATAGATTTCATGAAAAGGCACATTGTATGAAACCATAGCAGTGCAGCAGTAGAAAACGTTGGGAAAATTTCCCTATATCTCCCTATATCTTGAATGTGCTGTATTGCATACTACAATATACAATGACAATATACAATGAAAAACATGACGGTCCACCTTGTCAGGTAGCTGTGCATGCAAATAAACTGTGAACAACCTACTATATGGATATATGGTGTGCATAAGGTTTGTGCCCGGTATGTACAAGGCAATGTATGTATTTTATTTCTTCTGAAAATAAAAAAATAAAGCAAGAACGGTAAAATTTCAAACAAGTGACAAAATGAAAATATGACAAAAAACCTCTCTCGCTTTTATTCCATGTGAATGATGTGCTGATTGCTTTTCTTCAGTCTGAAACCTATTTTGAAGTAAAAGGATTCTTTGGTTTCCTTACAGTTACATGACCACTAATTTCACAGCTTCAGAACTGACCTACATTTATATAGGTCAGTCTCAACTGCAGTATCTAGATTCCATTAAATCCTAAAAGGTGTTATGTTTCTTCAGATAATCTTCATTTCTTGATCAATCTAAATCCACTTACGTCTAGAATGTTTTTATGCTATTTTTCTTTTTAATTTCAAGTTGTATATTTCTCACCGGAGAGTCAGAACATAGAATACATGAATGGAAAAAAATCATAGGATCTTTGCAAAGCAAATGCAGTTATGATTAGTGTCTTGAATTAGCAATTTACCAAGGTCACTGTTAAATTTGAGTGAATCCATTCATTGGTTCGTAGCTTGGATACTTATCTGGCTTTATCAGTAACCAAATTGAATTTGAATCTTTTATGATTTGCTTCAGGCAAATATTCCAAAATGGCGACTAGCTAATATTGTTGTTCATCCCAGATAAAGGGAACCTACCACCACGATTCTACCTATAAAGGTAGAACGGGCGGTAGGTTGATGTATGGGACATGAGGATAGCCCTTTTTAGAGCTAATCCTCACATCCCCGCTAGTTTCTTATAATATGTCAGGGTAGGAGAGAAAAGAGGCCACTGGGGCATGGAGTAGCTTCGACGTGTAGCCTCATGGCCGGCTACTCCACAGCCGCTTAAGAAAATATACATATTCGGGTATTAAAATTTTAAAAAGATAGCCGCAACGTGAGGATTAGCTCTAAAAAGGGCTATCCTCACGTCCCATACATCCACCTACCACCCGCTCTACCTTTATAGGTAGAATCGTGGAGGTAGGTTCCCTTTAAGTAGGAGGGATTGGTGGGGGAAATTAAAGGTTGGGCTTTGAGGTCACATATTAGACCTGCCTACCTTTTACTCACTGCTAGTTATTAAAGTTTTCTTATCAGCTCCATATGTTACTTGAGATTTGTATCTTTAAATTTTCATTTCTGGTATCCTGACTTTAGCTTGTTATTTTGACCTCTTTTCTGTCTACTGTTTTTGTGACCAGGCTTTTTCGACTTCTCTTATCTGTTTGTCCTATTTTGTACTTGTGTCTGTGTTTTTCATTTGGCATTAGGAAGGATTGCCATCTAGTTGTTCTGTACCACCTAGGGCATGTGAGGCAAGCAGGTACTGGGTTCAGTATATATATTCTTCTTGTCGCTTCTAATGGTTTATAAATATGATATGAGATGGGTTGCGATACCATGATATTAGAGGGCAATTGTTTGCCCTACTATATAGATATATTCTGCCTTGTGAATTGGTATTGGTTATCCATCCATAGCACCAGCCAAAAAACATTATTCATAATAAATACAAGACCTTCCATACACATGTATGCTCATATTAATATGGTGGTATGTTTATTACTTTTTTAGTAGCATAATATGTTGTTCCACATTATAAATTTTTATAGACCTCAAAATGCTAATTAATGGTATTCAAATAACTTACAACCTGGTGAATCCTGATGGGCTCCACTAAATGTATTCATTTAATAGCCAAGAGTAACATTTCTTGCCTGCCAAGAAGGAATTAAATTCACATATGAATTTTCCAGGCAATGTTGCTATATTCAAATTCTGAAGGAAGTTTTTAGTAGCCAGCCATGAAGCTTATATTAAAAGCTCTCTGTGATAGATCCAAGAAGCTTAGATTCATACCCTTTTCTATTGAAATATTTTTACATTTTATAAAGTGTTAAGCCACACCCACACAGGCACTAACTTTTCAACAAACTTTGGAAAAGTTGAAGCAAATTTAAGATACTTTATATAAAATTTTACCAAAGGAAAATGCTTCCTTCCATCTGAATCTTTTAATCCCGTCCCCCACCCTCCTTAACTACACTGCCATTTACTTTTGGTACACCACTGGCCTTTATGCATGTATATCACAAAGTATTACATTGTATTGCTGTATTAGAAGTGATCAGTGTCAAGAATCATTATGGGGGTTTAAATTTTTAGTATTTCCAGCAATATGTATAGCCTTCCCTCTAAGTCATGCTCGGGGGTAGAGTGGTTTGTGATGCTTTGCCATGGCAAGAATGTGTTTATGAATTATACACACTGCCCCCCATGAATTTTATATAGCAGTGTCTCCCTGCTGCCCGATGTCTCCGTGCTGCCCCAGTGTCTCCGTTCTGCCCCTGCGCCGATGTCTCCATGCTGCCCGATGTGTCCGTGCTACCCCAGTGTCTCCGTGCTGCCCCAGTGTCTCCGTTCTACCCCGATGTCTCCGTGCTGCCCAATGTCTCCGGCTGCCCCAGTGTCATCGTTCTACCCCTGCCCCGATGTCTCCGTGCTTCCCGATGTCTCCATGCTGCCCAATGTCTCCGTGCTTCCCCAGTGTCTCCGTGCTGCTCCAGTGTCATCGTTCTGCCCCTGCCCCGATGTCTCCGTGCTGCCCGATGTCTCCCTGCTGCCCCATGTCTCCATGCTGCCCCAGTGTCTCTGTGCTGCCCCAGTGTCTCCGTTCTGCCCCTGTGCCGATGTCTCCCTGCTGCCGGATGTCTCCGTGCTGCCCCAGTGTCATCATTCTGCCCCTGCCCCGATGTCTCCGTGCTGCCCGATGTCTCCCTGCTGCCCCATGTCTCCATGCTGCCCCAGTGTCTCTATGCTGCCCCAGTGTCTCCGTTCTGCCCCTGTGCCGATGTCTCCGTGCTGGCCTCGATGTCTCCCTGCTGCCGCGATGTCTCCTGTGGCGCCCAGTGTCATCATTCTCCCCTGCCCCATGTCTCGCGTGCTGGCCCGATGTCTCCTGCTGCCCCATGTCTCCATGCTCGCCCCAGTGTCTCTGTGCTCCCAGTGTCTCGTTCTGCCCCTGTGCCGATGGCTCCCTGCTGCGTGATGTGCTCCGTGCTGGGCTCCCAGTGTCTCTTCTGCCCCTGCCCCGATGTCTCCGTGCTGCCCGATGTCTCCCTGCTGCCCCATGTCTCCATGCTGCCGCAGTGTCTCTATTACTGGCCGCCAGTGTCTCCGTTTCTCCCCTGTGCGATGTCTCCGTGCTGCCACTATGTGTCCATAGGCTGCACGATGTGTCCGTGCTACCTCAGTGTCTCCGTGCTGCCCCAGTGTCTCCGTTCTGCCCCTGCCCCGATGTCTCCGTGCTGCCCGATGTCTCCGTGCTGCCCCATTGTCTCCGTGCTGCCCCTGCCCCAATGTCTCTGTGCTGCTGTTCCCCCGATGTCTCCGTGCTGCTGCTCCCCCGATGTCTCTGTGCTGCTGTTCCCCCGATGTCTCCATGCTGCTGCTCCCCAGTGTCTCCGTGCTGCTGTTCCCCCGATGTCTCCGTGCTGCTGCTCCCCGCTGTCTCCGTGCTGCTGCTCCCCGGTGTCTCTGTGCTGCTCCCCGGTGTCTCCGTCCTGCTCACCGTGTTCTTCAATGTGTTCTTCACACATATATATTGTTTTTCACATAGTATTTTGTTCGCACCGTTCCGCCGTTCTCCCGACAAGTAAGCAGATGTGCCGAACATCTGTAATCTATTCTTCACTGTGTTCTTCACTGTGTTTTTCACTTAAATAATCCTGTGTTCACTGTTTTTATTCTATTCTTCACTGTTCTTCACTGTGTTTTTTAAATTAAATGCTCGATCTCGAGCAGGGGAAATACTCGTCTGAGCAACGAGCCGTTTCGAGTACCTTAATACTCGAACGAGCATCAAGCTCGGTCGAGTATACTCGCTGATTTCTAGAAAAGATATATTTTGGTCTCCTCTAGTGCTCTGGGATACCCTCTGTACTCCACTTGTAGTCCATTTCAAAGAATGAGTTAATCAGCATGACTGTCATTCTGCCCTTTTTTATTCACTTTGGGGATTTTTTTTGTAAATGGCAGCTAGCTAATACTGTCATGAAAAAAAAATCTTTATTTATATAGCACCATCATATTCTGTAGTGCTTTACAAATCATAAGGACATTTACAAATATAATAAAACATGACAGAGCACAAACATTCATATGGAACAAAAAGAGTGAGGGCCCTGCTCACAAGAGCTTACAGTCTATGAGGATGAAGGGGTGACAAAAGAGGTAAAACACTTATATAATGGTTCAGCCATTCTTCATAAGGGAATAGAACAAAATAAAATAAAATATTAAATAGATGTGATGCTGCTTGAACCAGTCATCAGCCGTCATCTTATATACAAAGTCCAAGGTGAATGGGACTGCAGGGAATCCTGAAACTTGGTGTCTGGTAGTTGCTGGATAACAGATGGGAGGAGGACACAGGGTGGGTTAGTAAAGAGAGTTAAAACATTGTGCAGTTAACGAGTTTTATAGGCTCGCCTAAAGAGATTGGATTGAAATTTTGGAGATAGGGTATAAGTCTGACAGTCCGGGGAAGAGCATTCCATAGAATAGGTGCAGCTTTGGAGAAGTTTTGGAGACACATGTGAGAGGTTCGAATTAAGGCAGAGATTAATCTAAGATAACTGGCTGATCAAAGAGCATGGTTGGGCGATAGACTGAGATGAGAGAGAAGAGGTAGGGCGGTGGAGTATTATGCAGAGCTTTATGGGTTATGACTTTAAATTGTATGCTGAAGGAGACGGGCAACCAGTGCAGTGACTAGCACAAACTGGAGGCATCTGTGCAGCGTTTGGTCTGAAAGACAAGCCTGGCTACTGCATTAAGAATCGATTGAAGAGGAGAGAGGGCATTCATTCCATATCTCAGGGATGCGCATATGAAGATTTAAAGAATAGTGAACAACTAGCAAAACCATAGCTTTATATACCAATTTCCAGCAATTGGAGCAACAATTGTGTCAGGATCAGTGGTAGTGGATCCTCTGAACCACCGCGGACGATGACATAAGTCGATACCTGGGACCCGAGTCTAAGTGGTACCCGGATTTCACCAGAGCCCGCCACAAAGCAGGTTGGAGATGCTGTGGCGTGGTACCACCAGGTCGTTCAACAGGCATGACTTTGTCCGCGGTTGCGGCCAAAGAGAAGTACAGAATTGTAAGTCGGGGACAGGCAGGAGGTCTGGACAGTTAGCACAAGATCAGAGTCGGGGATGAAGCGGTAGGTCAGGACTGGCAGCATGGGATCAGAGTCACCCAATGGCAAAATAGAAAACTAAAAAATGGGAACATATTGGTTTCCATGTGGTTTTTCAATTTATCTAACCACATTTTACCCTAAATAAGCTGGAAGCCCAGACTCTAATAGTCAGTAGTTATATCTGTGCCTGAAATAGAGACATTAGATTCTGATCATTTTTGTGATATCCTTTATTTATGTCATGGGAGATGTGCATGGATCTATAAAATAACAGTTTTATTAACTCATAGTCATATTGTGGTTAATGCATGCTCATTGTATACTTATGAATCATGCTATAAAATTGTCTTTTTATGACTTCTGAGCAATAACTAGTCCTAAGTAGACTCCATACATGATTGATCAATTACTATGTTCTTATTGACAAAGGCCTGGAGCTGCGTATTAATTACAACCCTGGCTACTAGACAAGAATTCATGAGATCTGCCGGTGGCATTACACAGTGCAACTGTTGATCAGCACAGTTGTTATTGTCAGTGACTACAGGCACAATGTAGATCACAAAATATACTAGTAAAAGGTAAAAAGAACTGGGGTATTGTCTTTGGCAACCAGATTTCAATTAGCATGCAGAATATTAAATTACAATGCTATGCTCGGAATTCTGCCCATCTCTTTAATATATTTGCCTACCTTTTATTAAAGAGCCATTAGTAGTGCCAGCTAAAATGCAGGAATAAGATGTGCCTCTTCTGTTGTTAATGGATTTGATCATTGTTTTGTAAATTATTGCCCTATATTTTGCATTAGCCAAATGTGCTGGCATGCCCCACTCTATGTGTGACCCACTCTGCTTACCTGGCATGGCCCACTCTAGTGCCCTCCACATCCACTTAATCTGGAGGTGGTGTAAGGGTTGAAAAAGTCTTAGGGGGGCATTTATTAATTTGGGTGCAGGCAGCCCAGGAAATGTGCTATAATTTACAATAAGATGTATGGTTGTGGCACAAGGGATTAATGATTTGGCGCACAAACAATCAGCACTATAAGAACTGTTTCTCCGTTCATAAAGGTGAAATATAACATAGACATTTGTCTATGTATTTTGCCTGTTTACAGATGTTGGTGCTTAAGGGGGTGTTCCCAATACAGCAAATTATTGTTATTCTTTGTATTTTTCAATATACTTTCTGTATCAATTCCTCATAGTTTTCTAGATCTCTGCTTGCTGTCATTCTATAGAAAGCTTCTATGTTTACTTCCAGTGGACAGGAATTTGACTATGGTCACACAGGTGCACATATCGTTATAACCCAAAGCTCTGATTACTCTCTGTGATATAATGTGCCGTGCACATGTGTGACCATGGACAGATTTCTGTCCACTGGTGGTGATGATAGAGGCTTTCTATACATTGACAGCAAGCAGAGATCTAGAAAACAGTGAAGAATTGATACAGAAAGTTTATTACCCCTTAAATTGAATTAAGCCTAAAAAGTAAAAAAAAAAATATATAAACTCGACTATATGCCTAGTTTTTAAGCACAAAAAATGTGCTGAAAACCCAACTCGGCTTACACTCGAGTAAAAAAATATATATCAAAACTCACCTTTCCGGCTATATACTGGGGCAGGGGGCTGGCTATATACTGGGGCAGAAGGCTGGCTATATACTGGGGGATATGGGCTGGCAGGCTATAAACTGGGGGCAGGTGCTGGCTATATACTATGGGACAGGGTCCGGCAGGCTATATAAATGGGGAGGCTATGACCAATGCATTTCCCACCCTCGGCTTATACTTGAGTCAATAGGTTTTCCAAGGTTTTTGTGGTAAAATTAGGGGCCTCGGCTTATACTTGGGTCGGCTGATATTCAAGTACATACGGTAAGTAAAAAAAATCCAGTCCCACAAAGTGTAGGCGACAGATTGGTATGAGTTGCGTAAAGTTTGAAAATTGTGACTGAAAAGTAATAAAATCACTGCAGGATAAAGCAAACATTTATCTACTCCTCTATGATAAATCTATAGAGAAGAAAAGCTAAAAAAATATTTTCCTGACTAATTTCCTAATTATAAATGTCCCCTATAAACTGCAAAATTTCATTTACATGCAAATTTGATTTTTACGTTTTGCTATAGGCAAAAGTCAATAATACTTATTAGTTGCTAATTCATTCATGTGTATCATTTACTGAGAGAATTATATTCTCAATAACAATAATAGTAATAATATTAAGAAATACAAATTTGATAAACCTTACCTCAGGGTACATTTTGTAATTCAGCCTTTATGGGGATATATTACTTATTACTGTTAAATCTAGTAACCTGAGGATGACTACATATGTCTCACTCTTTGTTCACCAGGGAATCAGCTGAACCGAACCGTTGATATATTCTCTACAACTATCCCTATGAACAAAACTAAAAAGTGCAATCCATCAAATTAAGTGCCCTGTCACTAGTGCTACAGTAACCAAGAGCTTCTAAAGATCGATGTGCCATCTGAAGAAAACACAAGCCATTTGTTTAGCATGATACTGCTTTTAGGTAGCTGGAAATGTAACTTATCATTTATACCTTTCATTTTTTTTGTTTGATCCAATTTAAAGGAGAAAATATAAGTATGGAGAAGTCAGATTAAATTAAGTTCATTTGCAAATAGGTATCCTTGGCTTCGGCAATCTCTTATATTTTGAGTTATGATGAGTTCAGAATTTGATTACCTGTTCATCCCCCTTTGAGAACCCTTGGAAAATCCCACACACTGGTCCAGAAATAAAACTATGATCTTAGGTCTCAGCACATGACCATAAACATTTTGCGGTCCCGTTTTTGTAGCCATTTTCTGGCCACAAAACATGCTGTGTGCCACTTGTATGTAACCGTACGCGCAAAATATAAAACAGGCCGTATGCAGTACCATGCGTTTTTTTCTGCACTCCCATATGGAGAGACTGCACCATAAAAATGTTTTACATTGTGGCCTGATGGACAGTTCATAATGTGGTGAGAAATGTGGTGAACAGAGTACAGGCGGTCCCCTACTTAAGAACACAATTGACTTACATACGACCCCTAGTTACAAACGGACCACAGGATATTGGTAATTTATTGTACTTTAGTCCTAGGCTACAATAATCAGCTGTAACAGTCACCAGAGGCGTCTGTAATTAAGATTTATTGTTAATCCTGATTCTTATGACCATCCAACATTTTTAAAATTCCAATTGTCACAGAGACCAAAAAAGTTCTGGCTGGGATTACATACACTTACATACAAATTCAACTTAAGAACAAACCTACAGACCCTATTTTGTACGTAACCCGGGGACTGCCTGTATAGACATATTTCCTATTAAAGTCAATAGGGCAGTTTTATAGAAAACTCTTTTGCATCTTAAAAAAGCTGCTGTGCACATGAGGACTTATGTTGCACCAGATTTATCAAAGTGTCTTCCTGTTGGATGATAAATCTGGTGTGGTATAAGACAGTAGTTTTACTTTGCCCCACCATTTGACAAAAAGTCAAGTCAAAAAGTCAAAAAGTCTCTAAAAATTGTCTAAAACTCCTAATGTGGTAACACGTTTTTGATGTAAATTAGACCAAGATAAGTCTTTTTGAAATGTCTGTGGTTCTGTATTTTAGTGTTTTACAAATTTTGAAAAAATTAAAAAATGTATGAAATATTTGATCAATACAGTCCTCTTTTTAAATTTTTTATTAGTTGATAGAGCATAAGTGGTGCTGTAATGTTTTGGTGTAATCTATTACAATTAGGACCCCAAGTGCTTACTGTGTATATGGTGATTACATTGTCTAAGGGATAATTAGTCTATTTACTCCTGATGTCCCTATGGATGGCATACATTAATCCCAATGGAAATATTTCCCATTCATGGAAGAAAACAACCTGTAGATATGTGTTTGGGACTAATTTGTAGAAGACGAAGCTGGGTCCCCACGTGGACTCTATTAGTTGAGCAATGTTTATAAAACAATAGAATCCCTTTAAGTCTTGAATCCAGTGTTTGCTCTCGTCATGTTCTCAATTTTAATCTTGACTTGATAATCACACAAAGCACCATCTAACAAGTCAAAATGTTTCTAAATCTTTATTTCATGAAAAACAATACTGTTCCAAAAGTTTCATTTGAATTTAACATCTAATTAATAGTAACATCTTTGCTATTAAAAAAAGGCCTCCTGGGGATACAGACGTAAAACTGCTGTATAGTCAAGGTACATAAACAAAACCCATTAAAGTGTTCGTAGTCAATTACAACTAATTGCAATAAAAAGAACTGTGAACTAGAAAATGCACTTCGTTATTCGAAAGAAAAAAATGATCCTACTGTGACGGGTGAACTCTTTTATGAAGTTAATGATTAAAATAAAACTTAATGACTGACTCTGTTGGAAAAATTGTGCTGAGTTAGACACTTCGGGGAAAAGTAGTATTGTCCTAGCTAAAGTCATAAAATTAGTAGCAAATTTAGTCTAAACATCAGAATTAGAAGGAAAGGAATTATGAGCATTGATGGTATGTTCTAAAATATTTAAAGAAAATCTACAAGCAGGTTTGACCATATAAAGTTGGATATTGTATTAGGTATTGGACCAAGAGATCTTTATAATTCTAACTTTGTGTGTAGCAGCTGGACTGTTAAAAAATTACTTATTTTTTTGGATTGTAGTAAAGGGGAGGGATTGAGCAACAGTTTGAGTGCAGATTTCTAAGATTAGAACAGATTGAAGAACTATTGTAGTGCTCAAGGTACAATAATGGAACATAATACTTGATCAATACTTGTACAGAGTTTACACGAGAAGTTGAAGGTGCTCAGCCATTGTAGTCAGTCGTATATACAAGCCGAAGAACAAGTATGGCACTCGCCAATGTCTCCCAAAAAGTTCTTTAAATTTTATTCCTTCCACACAGGATAGCAGGACGCCGACATGCAGCTTAAACGAAGACCTGTTGCTTTGGAGAACATTCTCAAGACACTTAGGGGGAATTTACGTGAACCAAATTTTTACTGTAGTTTTGGAAAAACAATCAAATGCTTACATGTCCGTATCCCTCGGGCGTATTACTGGTTCCATACGAGGCAACACAAATTCCTTTAAAAGTGGTGATTGCTGTCGCTGGCAGTTCATACTTCTTTATAATAGGTTTTCAAGGTTAAAAACATTAATTGGCTATATTCAGGATGGGTCTTCACTATAAGATTGCAGGCTATTGGACTTTGGGGAACCCCACAAATCAATTACATGTATGAGCATTGGCATTGCAGTGCCTTAAAGTGGTATTCCATGATGACAAGTTTCTTAAATATACTCAGGAGTACAAAACAACACAAAAATACAACATTTGACAGATATAATTCCAACCTGTCTCTATCAATTTACGAAAGTAAATCTTCTGACTATGGTCTGATTCTTCTCATAAATAGCTTCTCTTTTCTGCACAATGCAGTGCTCGGTGCATCCTGCCCCTCCTCCCTGCAACACAAGAGCAGCTTAAACACAGCAATTCCTGCTGGTAAGCAGCAGTGTGCAAACACTTACTCTACAAGCTACAGGCAAGATAAGGTCTTTATAGCAGAGCTTACTCTGTGTTTTATTGATTAGGTCAGTTAGCAGAGCTGAGGGTGTCATTGTGTCTTATAACCATCTCATAGATCTCTTTATCTCTCATCTCTGATCAGTCTTATCTCTCTTTTTCTATGTGTCAGATACTAGTAGAATGTTAGAAGCTAAATAAAAGTGCAAATAAACCATGTGTAAACCATAAGAATAACATGGGGAATAACTCCTTAAGGACGCAGCCTTTTGTCATTCATTTTTCGCTCCCCACATTCAAAAATCTATAATGTTTTCTTTTTTTGTGTACAGAGCTTTGTGAGGGCTTATTTTCTGAGTAACAAATTTTACTTCTCAGTGACTTTATTTATTATCCCATGCCATGTAGAGAGAAGCAGGGAAAAAATTCCAAATGTGGGGAAATTAGCAAAAAGAAACTAATTTGTGTCACTTTCCTGTGGACTCTGTGTTCACTCTGTGTTGACCCTAACAAAATGTTCATACTTCAATATACGAAGCTGTGTGAGGTGTAATTTATTGTGAGATGAACTGACGTTTTCATTGCTACCATTTTGAGGACTATGCATCCCTTTGATCACTTTTCATTACATTTTTTAGGTTATGTAAAATAGTGAAAAAGTTGTGTTTTGAACATTTGAGCTCTATTTTACATTATGTGGTTTACCGCCAGCAATAACCTTTATTTTGATAGGGATTCGGCAATACCTAACATGTTTGATTTTTACAGTTTATTTATCAGTGTTAGGGAAAGGGGCGATTTGAATTTTTAATATTTTCCTCTTATTTTTTATTTAAAAAAGAATCTATTTTTTATACCTTCTAGGGTGCTTTAACTGTCAATGCTCTGATGATTTCTTTAGTTTCATGGGCTTATTCTTGCAAATCTTCAGAAGCCATGCAGCCTCGGGTCCGACAAAGACCCAAGGCTGTCATGGAAATGCTGTCTTTTAAATGAAGCCCGTGAGCCCTCTTCATACATCCTTAATAGCGTGCTGATGGATTTATACATCAGTAAGCATTAAGTATTTAAAATTTGAGACTTTTTTCATGCTCAAACCCTTTTTAAATGTTACTTCAGTCCATCTACATATATGACAGCCAAGTAGGAGATACATGGCAAGTGTTGCAGCTTTCTCCTGTTCATTGGAACCACAAAACTTCAGTTCAATACACTAAATGTACAACATATATGTTGAATGAAGAGGCTGAAATACTCACATAAACACTGATCAAATGTTAGTGGCTTTTCATACGGACATAGGCATCAATACTTGTGAACTTATGAACTCCATTGCTTTTTAGTTTATTTCAATGTACTTTAATTAGCTGTATGTAACATATATATGTAATACTGTAGCATTTCCCGCATATTATGCAAAGTATGCAATGAAACCCAATTCAGCAAACAATTAAAATTATGATGAAAGTCTGTGCTCATGTCCAAGATTTCCAGTTAATGCCCAAGTGTTTCCTGAACTCAGTCAAGTATGGAATAGACAATGTACACAAGTATCTCCTTTGATAATATTGCAGAGGAGTCTAAATGACTAGATTCTGTGCTCTCATTTTCTGCATGACAGGCTCTTTACTCAAATCCCAAGGAAAGCAAATGCCTTACAGGAAATACGGAAAATCTTTCAGCATAAAAAGCAAGAATATTCCTCCCATCACTAATTCAACATCTGCTACTCAATAGACCAAATGTAAAATACATTATATAAAGGTCAATGTTTACCAATAAGCCTAGGGACAACATGCCTATGATATCATTTTAAAGAGGGGATCTAAACTTGTTTTATTCTGTTCTTTACTGCTACTGCTAAACACAGTTTTCTATATTTTGCTTATCGATAGTCCAAGTCTCTTTCCAAACAACAACAATGCTGAAATCGTGCATGTCCAGTACTGGCCACTACGTATTATTTTCTATATTATTTGCCTGTTCTGTAGAAATCACTTTTCAGTCATCTCATTATCATCACAGATTACAATGAATAGGATTAGTATGAAAGCTAAAACATATATATTAATAACATACCATCCTATAATTCACCATAGGCAATGTTACCTACTCCTTTTCCAATGCACATAATAATAATAATAATTATTATTATTTAAATAGTGCTTTACAAATCATATAGGACATATACAAATATAATATTAAATTACAGAGTGCAAACAGTCATATGGAACAATAGGAGTGAGGGCCCTGTTAACAAGAGCTTACAGTCTATGAAGATGAGTGTGTTGACACATGAGGTAAAGAGCTTGTATAATGGTCCAGCCATTCTTTATAAGGAAACAATATAAAATAATTTAATAAATAAAAATTCTGCTGCTGGAACCAACCATCAGCCACCATCTTATTACAGAACCAATTCAAGGCTTTGATAAAGAAGGAAACAACTAACTAGCCGCCTAAGCTAGAAGAGATCCTTGCACCCACTAATTTAAATTGACTCTGCTTCAAAACATTTCTCAGTATCAAGGTCATGGTCATTATGACTTCCAATGGAATTTATAGGGGTTGTTAAGCTTGTATATTGATCACCTACCCTATCAATAAGTTAATAGCAGATCTATGGTTGCCTTCCGGCTGCCTTCTAGCTCTGCTGCTTCCAACAGTGAAGGCAGAATCTACAGACCGGTGGGGTCTCCAGGTGTCAGAGGCCACTGATCTCATATTTATGACCTATCCCTTGGATAGTTAAGAAATACACTGGAAAATCAATTTAAGATCATCAATATGCTCTCTATTTAAGATACAGTACATAGAATGAATTAAATATATATACCACGTTGGCGTCAGAAGTATTGAAAATGTAATATACAGTATATCAATAGAAATTGGATCAAAGCTTATCTTTGGCAATAATTATTTTAGCTAATGGTTCACAAATGTATGATTTTGGCATAAACTACCAATTGTCATGGATGAGAAATTCTATTGGGAAATTGATGTCAATATGGATCCTGTATCTTTCTATGTCATCAATTCTGTCCAAGACTGCATCAGTAAGGAACCATGCAGAAGCCTGTTCTAAAAAACCTTCTACATTCAGTATTTTAGATCCACCGTTAATCTACCAATTTGTGGTTTGAGGGTGCATCATTCACATTAGCAGTTGTGTCCAGTTCTGGCATCAAACTACTAGCCAGAGGCAACTAATATATACCTAATATATAGGTATACTAATATATATATATGGGTGCTAAGTTTCTATACTTCCATGATTAAATGTTTATAAATGTTGAAAGGTCTATAGCAGTGGTGGCGAACCTATGGCACTGGTGCCAGAGATGGCACTCGGAGGCATCTCTGTGGGCACACAGGCTTTCTCCCAGGCACAGAGTTTGCCAGACATGGCATCTTCCTGCAGTCTCAGGTAGTCCAAGTAGTGCCCTGCTATTGTAAAGTGACCCATCCTGTGCTGCTTGGTCCTGTCCAAGGAATGGAAAGGTGTCAGATTGGAGCTCACAGATTCTGGTAGCAATAAGTTTGTTACTGCCTAAATTGCTGTGTTGGCACTTTGGGAAAAGCTAGTGGCTTTTGAGTCTCACTTTGGGCACGCGATCTCTAAAAGGTTCACCATCACTGGTCTATAGTTTATGGATGTCCTCCTGCCAGCACAGAAATTATAATTACCTTATTGGAACTGCAGTAAAGCTTTCATTATGTTTTGAACAACGTCTCACTTGCATATATGAACAGATAGACCATTCTCATCCCATTAATGTATGTAATCTTACACCAGTATTGTAGTATCTGGGAAGGAGAAATACTTTTAAAGTGGTGTAATTAAGAATTAAGTGAAGTACATTTAACATGAAAATGCATAACCTCTACTTGTATTAATGAGCAATGTCCTTGTTCATGTTTGCATAATGCACTCCATGAATATAATGGAAAATCATGTCAAGCATCACATGTATTCATTTGTGAAAAATGGTTTGCTAAAATTACTATGGACTATTACATGACCTCAATAATTTGCCATCCATTACTTATGTGTGGCATGCAATGAGGGAGCTATGATATTTATCTCCCCAAATACTCAGAATTCAGCTCATGATATATAAAATGCACCTATTTTGATAATCTATATTGTATCAGGTAATCACGGTTCTTTCATTTTTGAAATGAGTAATTAATGGGCCATAAATCAGAGGTTAGGTCGATAAATTATGAAGTATCCCTAATGTTTCTATTGCAATCTACCGGTCAGGAACCATTGACAGTGTCATGTTAACCACTTTATTTCATTCTAAGGGCGCATGCACATAAATGTTGTTTTGGGAAATATTAGCACATTCCCCAATGTCTTCTATGGGCTCATACACATGGCCATGGTTTCTATGTCCCCCATGAATGTACAAAAAAGCAGCTCATCCGTTCCTGGTAGCCAAATGGATGGTGCACAGATCCAATGAGGTACAACTTCATACATGGAAAGAAAAAATCCAGCTTCATGTCCTCCTGAAGAATAAGAAGAATAAATAATTCTTTATTTATATAGCGTACACAGATTATGCAGCGCTGCACAGAGTTTGCCAAATCAGTCCCTGTCCCCATGAGCTCACAATCTAAGCAACCTACCAGTATGTTTTGGAGTGTCGTAGGAAACTGGAGGACCCAGAGAAAACCTCCAAACTATTTGCAGATGTTGACCTGGATGGGACTTGAACCCAGGATCCCAGCGCAGCAAGGCTGAAGTGCTAACCGCTGGCATGCTACCACGCTGATATATTGGTAAAGTTTATTTCAGCATATGGCTAAAATCGGGGAATAACAATTGTTGACGTGTTTCGGAGTAAGCCGTAGTCTTGATCTAAATAACAAATGTATTTTTGACACAAAAATCTCTGTTCTTTGCATCCTATGAAGTGGGGGAGAGTGGAAGCTGTCAGTGACTGACAGCACATGCGTCAGTGTGTATACAAAGATAGGTGACTGAAATACATATGATGTCAATGTCCATTGTAGTCTCTTGTGATAAAATTAAACCCACGTTATGTAAGGTTATTTAAATATAATGTCTATGACTGTTTTTTGACAACAGATTTAGGGTTTTCTTCCAGCAACATTTAGATTAAAATAATAGTTTTTTACTGTCCAGTAGAATAATTTGGCATGTTCCATTTCTGGGCTCTGACTCCTATGAAATATAATATAAGCAGTGGCTTATTTTTTATTTTCTTAGCTTTATTATATTATGTAATGCTGGCTTTTTATACAGCACAGGGGAAAGAGTGTGCATAATATAAGAAATTGATATTCAATTTCCAGTTATTGTTTAGCTGTGCTTTTGTAATAACAGTTCTTTATAACATGGACTAAGCTATAATTAAAAAAATGATATATTTCAAGCAAAAGTTTTATGCTTTTTTTACTCTATGCACCTAGTTATTGGCCCAAGATAGATTTCCTAGTTGTGTATGCTCTCCATTAATATTCTAAAATTGTTGCATACAAGACAATGGTTTATTTCCAAGTCTCAATTAAAAATAGATTGTTTAATCTCAGCAACACACAAGCTTCAGCCATTTCTGGACAGGCATTTTAGCTTAAACCATTTTACTGGAGTTGTTTGGATAAAATGTAGCTGACCAAGGTGTCTCTGCCCGAGACTACCTCGTTCCATGCCCCATCATGCAACTTAAGTGATAGAAAAAGGCCAAAAGTCACAATTTGTAATTCTTAAAACTTGTTATGGAGTTGATTGATTTGGTAACAAACACCTATAAATTTGTAGATGTTTTTTAAGAAGTTTCAGCATGTTCATTATAAGAAATAATATGAATGAAATATTTAAGATCAACAGAAGTTATGTCTGTTATAAATCTTTGGTTTTAGTTATTTATAACTGTAATGATGTAACACTGGTATTCTTCTACAGGCAAAGTCCCCAAATAATAATAATGCACTTTTTAAAGAGGAAACTTTAAAAAAAAGGAAACTAGAAATAAGTTGGTTTTATTGAATTGGTGTTAGTGAATTTAATGAACATTCCTTAGAACGAATTTCTAGGGGAACATCATAATTCAACTTATGAAACATTTCACTGTAGTTAGGTTTCACACGATAAAAGCAGCCTTTATATATAGAAAAGACACTATGGCAAAAATAAACAAAGCATTGATGACATAATAGTGGTTTACAAATTAAAGCAAGCTCTTAAGACTCAGGATCAGAACCATAATAAGGCTACTCCATGATTTGTGTAATGTGCATTAATGAGAAAAAATAAACCCAATGGAATAACTTTCAACCATACTATGCATCAAAATGAAATGTCGTCTGATTTCTAAAGGCCCAATGAGATGGGCCAATGGTCGGAAAGCGATGTTTGCCAAAATGTTCATTGAACTGATGGTTGGTTTGAGTAAATAAACAAACAGGATATTCATGTAAGCAGTAGAAAAAAAGATGTGACAATGTAGGAAAACATATTGCAGTTAGTAAGAAATACTTTTTAAAAGCATCAAATAAAAAGATTAGAATAGAAAAACATTAAGGCCCTTCGGACAAAACTATATGTCCTTAGTCAAAACGAAATAAACTCACAGAAAGGAGCTTGGGTTTTCTAACCTGAAACGGCAGCCTGAAGAACACACCCATAATGAAACTCATTTGTTAGGCTACACCTGTGAAAAAGGTTGATATTGGAAAATGTTTCATAGTTGATGTCCACAAGTGAAGTTTCTTCTGTGGTGGAGTCATGTGGGAACTTCAGAGTAAGGACTAAGAAAAACATTTGGTACAATGATATCACCAATAGTGACACATTATGTGGCTACAGAATAACTACCCTTACACTAAACATCAAATATAACAGGGTCCTGTTTCAGGAGGGATAAGTATTATTTTATAATGGATACTATAGTGTCAAAATCAGTATTATAACTCGTAATAATATAACTCCCATATTTTTTTTCAGGTGCACCATTTTTTCTTCAAATGATAAATAATTTTTTTTTTACAATACTATTAGCTCCATCTTTGTACCATTGTCTCATTAACCTGTTATCAATAATTTGTGACTCTATGGAAAAAGTCTTATCATTAGATCACAACCTCTTGGTTTTATTGTATTCCCCTGATGGGGAGATTTTTGATGACGTGTTTCGAGTAACAGGTATAAACTTGAAGAATGTTAGCTGATGCAGGTTTCCAATATAACAAAGTTTCAACACATTGGGGCTCATTAACTATGGGTCCGCGGAGCGCATTTTCGTCGGGTTTTCCGCCAATTTCCATTTTGCGCCGCATCGCGCCAGGGATTGTGTCGCACGCGATCAGATTTTGGTGCATCGGTGCCGGCTTGCATTCGACATAAATTGGGGGCGGGCCGTCGGACAACCCAACGGATTCGGACAACGCGCAAGATTTAACATTTAGAATTGTGTCGCAAGACACGCACTTACAAGCACCGGGAAGAAGAAGAAGGCGAACTCCAGCGGACTTCGGCGCAGAAGTGACGGATGCAGGAATGCAGGTGCACAATCCTCATGAATCGCGCCGGACTTCATCCTCGCCAGACCATCCTAATGGGGATCACGAGTAAGTAAATTTGCCCCATTATGTATTGCAATTACCATATAATTTTATTATATAAACAAACCCAAACAGTAGTCATTAGAATTCGATGTACCTTCCAAACCACAATCTTAACTTTGGTCCCATTGAAATTTATGTGTGGTATATTTTCATTTTTGTATTACACAATTCAATCCATAACTTATTAAAAAAATTCAATTCTTATTAGCTATTATCATTGGTAATCTTTACTTTCACTTGTTAACAGTTTCTTACACAGAAAAAATTTGGGGGAAATTTTATCTTTAAGTTTTTTGGTGTAAAAGGCATAAAAAAAGTATTGCTATGGTGTGCACAAGAAACTGCTAATGCTCCATTGCATCAAACATGCAACCTTAAAAAAAAATGGGTTTAACAGGATGGGGGCAATGATGGTCATAGCTGGGATGCCTTGGCCAGCCAAATTGAAAAACTATGATGGTATTGGCTTGGATTTTAATTTTGGCGTACAATGCAGTGCCAGAATTCTATCATTTTGGAACCTCTTAGAATTTCAGACATGTCCCCCACCAGGTGCATAATGCGCAAAAAGTTGTTTCTTCAATATATTAGCTGAGGGGCCACATATAGATTTCTCATCGAGGCTCAACAGCTTTAAGTTACTAACCTGATGATAATTTTGAAGAAATATAAGCCGCATAAATAATGTATTATCTTATCTGATAGACTCCATGTAAGAAAGTCACCAACCAAAGTAATTTGATCCAGTGAGCCTTCTTAAATGTTCTCTGTGCCACCTCTGATTCTATGTGTATCTTTTCTTTTTATAGTTCATTGACTTTTTGTTTTAAAGGCAAGCTGTCACCAGGCACCTCCTTTTTACTAAAGGCAGGTTACAGAAGCCCCTCACACCTACATTGCAAATCTGCCTTTCTGCCTTCTGTAAGCATTTGTATTACAATATAATTGTGTGTTATAACTAACCTTGCACCCTGACAGAATCCTCTGTTTAGTCCTAGAGGTTGGCTTTGGTTTGGAGTTATTTTAAAAAATAACATGTGACTTGTCTGTGCTGCAGACTGCTTAGCTCTTGGCCCCCACCTTTGTGCTCCTGTACAGATCCTCCCTCCTGCTCCTTCAAAGAGCCCACAGCCTGGTGAGCTGACATCAGTGGCAGAGGGAGGAGCTGTACAGGAGCACAAAGGTGGGTGCCAAGAGCTGAGCAGTCTGCAGCACAGACAAGTCACATGTTGTTTTTTTTAAATGAGTCCAAACCAGAGCCCAAGTACTGGGCTACACAGAGGATTCTGTCAGGGTGCAAGGTAAGTTATAAAGCAAAATTATATAGTAATGCAAATGCTTAGAGAAAGCAGAAAGGCATATTTCCAGTGCAGTTGTAATGGGATTCTACAACCCATCTTTAGTAAAATTTAGGTCCTTGGTGAGCAGGGAAAATGGAAACCATTTATTGTGTTTCTAGATGTCTCAAAATTAGATGGCTATTGTAATTGGGATGCAATGTGCAGCTTAGATTTGCAGAATAATCTGCTCTTTTTCAACATTTTGGACAAAAAGTAACATTTTACAGGAAGAATGTTGGAACACATTGACATTCTTAAAGTATTCCAAAACTACTAGCTAAAATTATTGTAATAACTCAATTACAGTCATTTTAAACCCCAAATAACATGTTTTCAGTCCTTTATGCAAGAGATGGTTTAGGTGCATTGTAAAAAAATTCTGAGCAAGCAGATCTGTGGATTCCATAAATGCAGACAATTGACCTTTATATGAGTCTGATTTGGAATAACTGTATATAAAAACTGTGGTTTTCTATTAATTGAGACTTTCTCTCTTTCTAAAATCTGTGTTTTTCATTGCACTAATAGGCAGTGATTCAGTTTTACAATAGGGTTATATCATTAAGATCATTCCTGTCTATGTGCTCCGTTTTGGCATATGGACATCACAGAAATGTGGGGGAGGTCCTGACACTGGGTCACTGTTAGTCAAACATGTTAGAGAAATCAGTTTATTGATAGAGCAGAATATGTGGAAATTATAAAAATAAGCCAAGGAGCAGTCTATTCCAGAATCGCATCGGTTAAAAAGAGATCACCGAAAACCATTCAACAGAAACCATTGGCCAAGTAGAATAATGGTACAACATTGATGTGAAGGATAAAGGCTGATGTCATCTCATAAATGTTACCAGAACACAATGGGGCTCATTCACTAAGGGTCCGCGGAGTGCATTTTCGGTGGGTTTCCCGACGAGTTCCGTTTTGCGCCGAATTGCCCCAGGATTTTGGAGTATGCGATCGGATTTTGGGGCATTGGCGCTGGCTTGTTGGACACGCACTTACATGCACCAGGAACAAGAAGGTGAACTCTGGCGGACCTCAGCGTGGAAGCAACGGATGCAGAATATCGGGCGCACGAGCTTTGTGAATCGCGGCAGACCCGAATCCTCGGCGGACAACGCACCACGGGATTGCGACAGGACCGGGTAAATAAATCTGTCCCAATGGTTTGCAGTCTGTTGTATACGGGGCAGCATCCTTTACAATAGTAAGAGCACACACAATGTACACGTAAACATAGGTGCTGAACCAAGGGGCAATGAAACATGTTGGTGTACTCTGACAAATGATGTAGTTTTTTTTAACCTGGGAAGAGAGGACGCTATGATTTACCCTAATACACTGCAAACATTGTTTATTAATAGTTGTCATAGAAACATCAGAGGTTTAAAAATGTTTTCTTAGTATCAAATACTGCAGGACACCTTCAAAGGTCGAGTTCATGCACAAAGGCTCTGACATGTTCAGGCCATATAATATTGGGTAGAAGGTCTAAACTCATTTATGACCAAGATTTTAGAGGACAAAATTTCACCTTTTGAAATGTAAAATATAATTCTTGAATCTTTTATTTTATTCCATACTTTACAAACTTATTTTTTAGCTTTATTTTTAATTATGCATTC